>JAGPOW010001918.1:33051011-33063546 GCA_030014935.1 Caiman crocodilus
CCTGTGACCCCGGCACTCGTTCCTGCCATTGGCGGGGGGTCAGACTAGATGGCCTGCTCTAGGCCCCTTCTGACCCTAGTTACTATGAAACTATGAAACAGTGATAAGCTATTGGCTTGTCTTTAATAAAATTTACAAACTTGCACACAAATATGGAAAGAAACAATTCTCTTGTTCTAAGGAGAGTACGTATTAGGCTATATCTTACAAGGGTGATGTTGCAATAAGCAGTTGCCCTTCTGCATACAAATCACTCCCCGGTAATGATTCTGGACCATTATGTATCTCTCTTGAGTGACTGACTTGAAAGACAAGTAGTTTGCGAGGAGCTATTTTCTGTCAGCTTGGAGCCTCTAGCTCCTGTAAATCATCCTGTGCTTCCTGTGAATTGTGTTTCGGAAATTACTTTTGCTCATTCCAATTTATTTTACTGAACTCTGACAGCATGTTATGCATGTGCTCTACCTACACCTCTTCATTTCAGAAGTATTTGTAAGAGCTTCTCAGATTGATCAGGCCTGGATGGTAGAAAACTTACCTTTAAGGCCAGCTCTATAAGCAGACCTTATTCATGACTGAGCAGAGGCACTGCAGCTTCTGTAAAGCCCAAAGGATAACATCTACTCCAAAATGGATGCTGAAGCTTCTGGGTGCTTTGGGGGACTACATAGCCCTTGAAGTCACAAGGGCTTTCTGCCTTCCTGAGGCAGAACACCTCTCTGGAAGTGGGTCTGCATTGCCCCTCAGTCAGGCCTACACGCAGTTTGTACAGTAAAGCCACTGTCTGTTGAAGGCAGATTGTCAACAAGGGTGCCACACCCTTGGGTGCTTGCAGATCCTTTCAAAGGTGTTGCAGGATGCCATGCAATGTTAGCATTGTTAGGTGTGCAAACATGATTCGCAATGATTTCTAATAAGATCTATAACCACGTCCAGACAAGCATAAACATGCAGTATGTGACACCGCAGACCCATCTGTGGCACCACACACCACACATGCAGGCATTCCCCGTGCTGCTACCTTGCAGTGTGGCGGGCGGGTGGGGGAGCGTTGACCCGGGGATCTTCAGGTTAAAAAAGAAGGGTGGTGCTTATGGCAACTGCGGGTGCCACCCAACCTGGAACCTAGCCTACCGGAGCCATGCTCAGCTGCTGGCCAGGCTCTCAACTGCAGGAGTGCCATGGCTACAGCTTCTCAAGGCTCCCAGAATCCCAGATAAGACTGTTGGGTCCCGCACAGTTGCTGACATCAGCCTACTCTACCCCACCTGGGGTAACCTGCTATGTGCCAGACTGTGTGTGGCATGGGTGTTTCCTGAGGACAAGTAGCAGCAACACAAAGTGTGCCCCTGTCTTTGTCCCCAGGGAAACAAATGTCCACAGTCATGTGGACATGGCCTATAGTGTTAAAAATATTGGCTGCTTACAGGCATGAAAAAAGACCCCAGCACTTTATTTTCAGCCCAGCATGCTCCCATGCTAAGTGCAGTGCATGCCCTGTGTCGCAGAGCACCTCGCTGCCCCACTCCTAGAGAGGGGAAAAGCCCTAGCAGGGAGAAGGAGCACAGTTGCAAGTTGCCAGAGCAACTAATGAAAGTCAGCTGATGATAAGGGGCAGGGCCTAGCTCTTATAAAGCTCAGAGCTGAGGCCGGTCTGGCAGTTCCCTGCTAGCAGCCAGAGGGGTAGGAGCTCATGGAGCTAGGATGCGAGTACAGCTCAAGCAAACTGAGGGGTGGCGGCTCCGGGACAGGGGAGCAATGTTGTTACAGCCAGGCGGCCTTAAGTTAAGTTATAGCCAGGAGGCTTGTGTTTTGTTTTGTTAGTGTTTGTATTATACCGGTGGTTTGGGTGAGGCTATAAGGGGTTGGAAGAGGCCTCAGAGGGGCCCACAGGGTGTGGGGCCCTAGCGCCAGTGAGGGCGCAGCAGCACTGGGTGTATAGACCCTGGCCTCAGAGAGGGGGCAACTTTGAGAAGCTCAAGGGTGGGCATGACAAGCCCCAGACAGGGGGCAGCATTTTAAGGAGCCCAAGCGTGGGTGTGGTGAGCCCTAGAAGAGGGCAACATTTTGAGAAGCCCAAGAGTGGGTATAGCAAGCCCCAGAGAGGGGGCAGTATTATTGAGGAGCCCTAGCACAGGCACAGCAAGCCGTAGAGAGGGGCAACACTTGAGGAGTGCCGATGGGGGCACAACGAGCCCTAGGAGAGGGCCAGATTAGGAAGCCCAGCTTGGGCACAGAAATTCCCAGAGAAGGGGGACTATTGAGAAGCCCAAGATGGGCGTGGCAAGCCCTGGTAGCAGGCTAGTGCTGCGATAGACCTCAGAAGGGGGCGGGGTGCTGCGGTGGTCCCTGGGAAAAGGGGATAGCAGTACAACATGCCTGGAAGAAAGAGGTTAGCAGTGCGGTGGGCCTAAAAGACCGGTGACTCAATAGGAAGTCCCAGAGTGGGCAAGAGCCCTGGGGAGGGATGACATTTTAGAGAAGGCCCAGAGTGGGTATCGAGAGCCCCAGGGGAGGGGCGGTGTCATTGAGAACCCCAGGAGGGGGTGGCAATACCAAAAAGGCCCAAAGTGGACCCAGGGAACCCTAAAGAAAGGGCAGGACTAGAGAAAGAGCCCTAGCAAGGGGCAGTAGTCCAGATAGAAGGCCCGAGAGTAGGGGCAGGCTTACATGGGAGGCCCGAGAGAGCGGGCTAGATTACAGAGGAGGCCTGAGAGAGCGGGCATGTATTTTGACTGGACAACGTCTTTCCCATCTGCGAGGCTTGGGGTGTGGTATTAGTGGTTGGTAGGAGCCATGCATAGCCCATAAGGCTCGGGTGCCCAAGAAGCACCTATCGTACAGGGAAACCATGGGAACAGAGGTCCCGAGTTGTCGTGCCCAAGGATGTGTAAGGCAGCCTCCCAAACCTACTGAACATCAAAGACGTGGCAGGAAAGAATAAGAGGGTGCCCTTGGGCCGGCCTTGACACAGTGAGAGGGACCTCTGGGAGATCACGGCCCTCCTGGCAGACCCCGCCGTGACACCCTGAAGAAGCAGCATGTTAGTTTGACTTGATTTGCCCAATGTGTATAATGTAGGCCTATGTGAGTAGGCAGGTAGTTGATCCAGCTTTGGATCCGCCCGCTTCAGATGTCAGTGATCCAATCTACAGCTCCAGATTGGTTTGCTGCTTCAATCTAGCCAAAGCAGCTCTGACGCTCTGAAAAGTGGTTTGTACATTCAAACAAGCACCTAACCTCTTCACCAGAATTGAGCTGTAAGAAGTTGACTTCAGACCACAAAATCTGCCAACTATCCCCAGTACTCTCACAAACTGCACACCAGAATCTATCAAAGACAACAAAACCCAAGTACCTGTGGAGGCACATTCCTCACCAAAAAATACTCGGCCTCCAGTCTCTCAGGCCTGATTCTGAGAGAGAACAAATTACAGTGCAAACCACTTTTCAGAGCTGGGCCTATGAACTGTACTTCATCAGCCTCCTAGGTAGTAGGTACAGAAACTCAAGGACTTCGTATGCACAGTAGAATTCTGGCACACCGTGACCTGCCGGACATCTGACACCCCAGGCACCTCTGCACTTTTAGCTGCACTGCTACATCTCCCTTTTTCCCCCTACCTCCCACCCCAGCCTGTCCTTCATCCCCTGATGCCTCCACTTCCACTGACTGGCTTTCTTGTCTGCTCTGCGGGCCAGGCCAGCCTCCGGCTTCTTTACTATTCCTTCCATCCAGGACCAACTGCAGGTACTTCCTCAGCCTGACAAAGGGATTTTCAACCCTAAAGCTGGCATTCCAAGCAGCTAAGCTGAGCTCACTGGGAGCCTCACAACTGCACTGCAACCAGCAAGCATCAGGCCTGTCAAAGACGTGACAGGTCTGGGCGTTGCCCAGCCAGGACTTTGTGTGTGCGTGTGTTAACCAGAGGTTATGGCACTTCCTACCCACCTTTCACCAGGGGATGATTGGTCCTGGCATTTATGGGGCTGCTGCACCATCAGTAGTCCCACCATGCCTCCCTACCCTGGCAGGGTGCAGTTTTAATGGTCATGCCCAGGACCTGGGGCTTCCTCCTTCCTCATAGCCCCAATCCCATACCTCCAAGTTTATCCTGGCAGGGGAATGAGCTCAGCAGTGACATGTTCTTCCTCTGCTGGCTGGTAATGCAGTTAGTGCCCCATACAGCTGAGAGTGGGGCATTCTTCTGCTTTTAAAAAACTCAAAAAAGGAAATTGGTGCAGACAGAGTGAGGAGGGTGGCACTCAGTTTGCCTGCAGGTGGAGCTTGGGGAACCCCAGCAGTGGGAGGTTCACCTTTAGGAATACCAGCTGCTCCACCAAAGCAGGATGCAAGCAGGTATAGTGCGGTGTCACAACATCCCCAGCAATGCTGAATGCCCTC
This sequence comes from Caiman crocodilus, assembly GCA_030014935.1. Classification (NCBI taxonomy): domain Eukaryota; kingdom Metazoa; phylum Chordata; order Crocodylia; family Alligatoridae; genus Caiman; species Caiman crocodilus. The sequence continues at coordinate 33,055,417 of JAGPOW010001918.1, forward strand.
TTGCTTGGAGCACTGGTCGGTGGACAGGGCAGGTGGTGCAGGGTGACCGTGGCCAGATCCTGCCACATCTGGCTGCGGCTTGCTCAGTAGGCTAAAGGGTTACAGTCCAGTGACTCCACATCCTCAGTGAGATAGGTAGCCACCAAAGCCTTGATGCTACCTTCCCGAGGCTGGGATCTGGTGTGTTTGGACCCAGCATTGAAGCCATGCCCATGGCCCACATTGGCAGTAGCTGGTGCAGAGGAGACTGGCTGGCACCAATGCTGGTGCTGGGAGTGCTGGCACAGGAAAGTGGATCCCCTTCTTCCACATCCCCCACTTCTGGGTTGAGGGTGAGGATCCTGTCTTATCCCACTCCTCAGCAGGCTGAGGCTCAACAGCAGGAGGAGCTGCCTCAGCTAAGCCACTTGGCTCCACAACCTCAGCCTCCTCTGAGGTGCTGTTTTTCCCTGGGTCTAGGGGAAATTTGAGGGGTGTGGAGCACAAACTCTGATTCCCTCTCAGTCCCTAGAATTGCTTGAGCCAGCACGCTCAGCATCCCTGGTTCCAGCTCCAGCTCCTCCTCTGGCAGTGGGAGGCTCATGCTGAGAGCTGAAATTGGGGTGGAGAAGGCAGTGATTCCATTGCTGGTGCCCACTTCTGGACTGAGCGGAGGTGGTGCAGGTGCAGGGACGTCAGGTGCAGACACTGCTCCCACCTCCTTGCTTCCACTGGCAGCACTGGTGTCACGGCTGCTTGGGAAGAGAATGCGTCTGTGTTTGGCGTGGGGAGGGTGCAGCTCTAGCTCTCCCCCACTCCCTCTCCCTCCCCTGCCAGAAGACCTGGCACCTGCCTTTCCAGCATGCTTCATATTAATTTTTTCTGTGCTGCAAAAGGTCTCTCTGTATGCGTCACTCCTTTTTGTGTTGTATGTTTTATTCCCTCTGTTGCATGCATGCACTGGACTCTTCTTTGATTGTTTGCTTCAGCGTTAAGAGGTATGTAAAATTGTGTGCTGTCTGTCTGTCTGTCTTCTTCTCCTATGGATATCTGATTTTTCTTCTTTATAGTGTGTGTGTGTGTATATGTGTGTGCATGTGTGTCCAATCTGCGTGCCTCCCTGCACAGTGATGGATCACGCTGGCAGGGAAAACACGGCTTTCTTATTTCAAAGTTTGCAACAAAAAAAGAGCAAATATAAATTACAAGAAATTAATTGAATAGTACATGTCATTTGCAGCTATACACGGGGTGGGAGTGGAACTGCCACTTACCTGGAGGCCCATTATGGTGGTTACGGCCACTGCCTCCAAAGCCTCCTGCTGTCACCATGGAGCCGTGCCTAGGGCTGTGTGGCTGGCCACCGGGTGGCAGTGGCAGTGCGGTGGTGGCCAGGTGGCATGCAGCCATCCCCACCACCACCCCATGCTGTGCCACTGCTGCCGGCCGCACAGCTCTAAGCATGGCTTCACGGTGGCAGCAAGAGGTTTTGGAGGCAGAGACAGTCACTGCTGGAATGGTAATTTTCGTAATTTTGATGTGATTTTTGCCTTACGTGCTGACTTTAGAATCTAACCCCCGTGTAAGATGCAACTCCACTGTACTAAGAGATGCTAAGCTAAACTAAGCTAAGCTAAATCTTACCCAATACTTTCTAACAACAAAAAGGAGCCGGTAAGTTCAACTACTGAGTAAAGCAAGCAAGCTGAGATGCCCGAGTCTGAGTTCCTTTCTCATGCAGTTCCTGAGAGGGAACAAGCTTGCAAAAGGCACAACACACTTCCAAACAGGCTTTTATGCTGATTCTAGGTCCCTCCCCGCAGACACTGACACTGGAAAGGCAGCTAGAGATAAATCCTTTTCTCTGTCCACCTACACATGTCAGTCTTCCCCCCGCACCTGCTCCCCTTCCTCCCTGCGCTTCCCCTTCTTCCCCCATTCCCCCTCCCTCTTCTAACTTTCTCTTTCAGCGTCTGAAGCATCCAAAGCTTTTCTGAAGCACTTTGGAAGCTCTGAATCACTTCAGACAGCTTGAATGAACCAGCACTTCGCTCCGAGCATGCTGCTTTGGACGCTGAAGCGTCTGAGGCAGCCCCAGATCCGAAGCGCAATACGAAGCCTTGCACACCCTACTGTAGATCATGTGCTTCAGTGGGTTTTTTGGCACTTTTATCTAATAGCTGATTTAATAGCTGATTCAATCAGCTATTAGGTAAAAGTACCAAAAAGCCCCAATCTATATAGATGCTGGGGAGCTGTGTCAAACTGATGTGCTTCCTAAAGTACTGGGTTGGGTTTTTTTCCACATCTGTCAGTGGTCATTTTGCTCTGTTGTGATCTTCCTGAGTTATTTGCAACAGGAAAATGATTCTAGTATTTTTCCATAGTCAAACGTGAGTGAAAACTAAGAGCAGGCATTTTCTGAGGGGTGCCTTGAGTCTAGGGAGGGGTGGCTTCAATCTAAAAATGTTGAGAACCACTGATCTAAGACAACCAAGAGGATCAAGGCTACCTCTCCATTCTACAGCTTGATTTTATACTAACAATAACTGCTTGGAAACGTTCAGTAATATTAACAAGACTGGTAAGTCCATGTAGCTGAACCTATGTAAACACATCCTGTGAGAGGCAAGGGGCAGCAGGCTGTACTGCTGTAAGCAGAGAACAGAACAAAATAATGGTGTATTTAAGTTTCTAACAGTATTATTATAACTCAGCCCACGGACTGAGGAAAGAAGAAGGATGCTGGCTATGGGGTTCCTGAACTAGCTGCAACCTTGGGTAAGTACTAAGTTCCTACTCAGTGTGCGTTTCTCATCTTTTCCTACTTTTCAGAATAGCCAGTTGACAGGTTCAGAGAAGCCTCGGCTTTATGGACCTAGTGAGTGTTTGGAAGCAAGCCGTGGCCACTCCCTGCCAAGACAGTCAAGTCTAATGTGAATGAAATGTAATAAAAATGGCACAAGTTTGATTTTCCCAATGTAAATTATGTAGAACTCCAATGGCAGAAATGGAATTACCCCAGCAGGGTGAGAAGAGACCCAGGATCCACATAACAGGTTTTGTTCAGGTATTTAGGTAACTAAAGATGTATGTAGGCCCTTTTCAAAGCACCTCAATGCCTAACTCTCATTTTAAATGAATGCAAATTAGGTGCCTTGGCACTCTGGAAATCGCAGTGGGTGCTTCTTTGTATCTTTACAAGCTTTACAAGTCTGTACAGCAGGAGGATGAAAGTTGAATACTTCAGTAATAGCTGTCTCAGTGAAACACCAGTTACAGCTGAGATGTTCTCATTCCTGTCTCATCTTGATTTCTGGAAATAGCTTGACCTTTCTAAGGGTCTTTGTTGAGAAATCCCTGAATAGATATAATACCTCAAAAGATGTATTTTTTTGAATGACATTAGGATCTTGATGGAGAATAAATCCAACACCCCTGAACATTCCTCTGTATCACTCCTGGCCTGTGCTATCAGCAGTAACTTGAGGAGTCTGTCTTATCATATTTCTATCCACATCTGAAGAGCTTCTGACATTTTTTCTTATTGTCTTGTTCATCCTGAGCTTTCTTTGTATAACAGTTCATCATTATTTGTTTAATGTTAGGATTTATGGAAATGGGCCATCCATAAATTTGAGCCATGCAAAATACACAAATAGTCCTGATTCTAGAATTGTTTATAATTTAGTTCTTTGCTGCAACAAATATTTTAGCCACTTTTTCTTTCCCTTCAGCCCCGTCCATTTCAAAACCCTGACCGTGTTCAGGGCTGGCTGCCTACTATCACATATATCAGTGGGAGCCAATTTTTCAGTAGGCATGCCACAAGGTAAGCTTCATCCTCTCCCCAAATGCCATTCCAATCACCTTCTCTTGCCCAATCTGCTGATCTGCTCTGAGACTGCCAGTTGCTGGGTGAGAGAGAAAACTTGGTCCAGAGTAGAACTAAGGGAAGCCCCAGAGACATACACTTACCTAAGGGGTAGCTGACTATAAGCTGGCAAAGAAGCCAGCAGATTGCCTGCCAGGAGTACTGGTGGGGAGATAAGCATCTGTGGAAACTGGAAGGAGGAGAAGGGAAGAAAAAAAGTGAAGCTGCCAGGCTGCAACACTCCCCGATGGGGGTAAGAGGAGCATAAAAGGCTCCTGGGATTTTTTGTGTTTATTTCTGTTGTAATACCAGTGAATTGCGGAGGGAGTGTAGATGTGGGAGAGATTCCAATCAATGGGACTTTGCTCAGACTCACCAAGCCAGCAAGCCTTGCCATCCCTTAAAGGGACAGGCCCTAATGTTGAACTGTGTTTTGGACTGTAACTATCACGAGTGTAAATCCTGTCTATAAAGGGATTACATATCGTCATGGTGAGCTGCCTCCTGTTTTGTAGATCTCAAACTCAACAACAACAAGGCATGGCAGGAAAGTAGACACTAGGGGCAGTAACACTGCTAGGCCAATTTCTATATGGGGAGTATGCAGTCAAGAGCACTTTCCCTGACTCTGCCACATTTGATCTTCCTTCTGTTTCTTTCATTGTCTTCATTAGCAATTCCACCCCCCACCTTCCATAGGCCCTACAAGGGCTGGACAGCTCTGAAAGGAGTGTAAAGGCAAAGCTGATGCTGAAGCAACTTTATACCTAATAGTTACCCCTGATTTGAGGCTGGCTAGGGAACGAACTGGTCCTCAGTCAAAGTTATAGCAGCCTTTAGGATGTTCTAACTTGCAGTATCTTGTAATGACCCATGTGAACCATTATGCTTGTGAGGGTCAACAGTATGCAGTATGCTCTGGCTGGACACATGCCAAGACCCCTTCTCACTCCTGATATGTTGCCTAATGGATGAAAGCGAGGACTCAGAATGCATGACATTAATTGAACTTTCCTCTATTTTTGGCTGTCCAGTTATGGCAGCTTTACTGTCAGTTCTTTGGTGCTGTTCCTGTGCTGTAGAATAAGATTAGTGAAAGCTAAGCTCTGACTCCTTATTTTTATATCCTCTCACCATGAGTCATTTCCAGTAGTGTAACTGCTGTGGGGGACCAGGGCAGCAGACCTGTTCGCTGTCTTTGTGGTGGGGCTGCTTGCAGATTTACTTCCCTGTATCACTTCTGCAACATAGGAGGCATGACCAAAAATGAACTCTCTCTAGAAGTCAAGTTTCTGGACAGCTGGGTACATTTGTAAATTCCAATTTTCAAACCCTTCTAAACAGGTCTGTAATAAGACAAATATTATAAATAATTTTCCTCTTTAGGGAAAAATAAACCATCAAGAAAGCTCTGTGAATCTTTAGTGAAAGAATATAAATAAATAAGCTCACAGAGTAAACTTCTTTATCTGAGCAGCTGAGCAGAATGGGCAGTGAAGTTAATCATTTAGAAAAATAAGCTTCTCTGTCCTGCTTTGTTTCAATAGCAGGCCAGGAACAGGCTAAAGAAAACAAGCTGGTGTAGCACTTTGACCTTGGATTTTCTGCTGCAGGTTCCTACAACCAAAGAGATCCTTTTGATCAGACTGAAGTTACACCAAGTTTTCCAGGAACATGCCTGTCTCTGTTTGTTGTGTGTACTAGCAGCCAAAGTTGGGCTTCATTTCCTTTGGAGTTGTTTCTTTGCAAAGCACAGCGCCTTTGCTATTAGAGCAGAAGGAGAGGCTGTGCATTCTTGTCTGCCTTCCTGAAGCAGGAGATCTTCTGTGAGATTTTAAACCCACTATAGAAGTTTATCTTGTCTGCACTGTTATTGAAGTGTGTGGGGCTTTTTCTGATCTCACAGTGATGTAAGTCACAGTTAAATCTATTGATCAGTATAAAGCTAAGAAAAATGTGTAGAAATGAACCATCCTGATGTGCAGGAAAACTACCAAGTATGACAGAAGACCAGTTTGACTTAGCAGGGAAATCTTCAATAAGCTAAAACACACACAAAAAAAAGCTTACAAGAAATAGAAACTTGGGCAAACCAGTAGGGAGGAGTATAACAGTATTGCTGGGGCATGCAGGGATGAAATCAGGAAGGCCAAAGAGCAACTGGAGTTGCAGCTAGCAAGAGATGTGAAGGGTAACAAGAATGGGTTTTACTAGTATATCAGCAACAACAGGAAGATCAGGGAAAGTGTGGGTCCCTTAATGAATGGGGGAGGTAACCTAGTGACAGATGACGAAGAAAAGGCTGACATATCAATGCCTTCTTTACCTCAGACTTCACAGGCAAGGTCAGCTCCTGGACTACTGTACCTGGCAATACAGTTTGGGGAGATGGTGAACAGCTGACAGTGGAGAAAGAACGGGTTAGGAACTATTTAGAAAAGCTGGATGGGTATAAGTCCATGGAGCTAGATATGATGCACCCAAGGGTGCAGAGGGAGCTGACCAATGTAATTGCAGAGCTGCTGGGCATTCTTTTTGAAAACTTGTGATTGGGATAATTGGTAAAGGGCAAATAAAGTGCCCATCTTTAAGAAAGGAAAGATAGAGGATCCGGGGAACTACAGACCAGTCAGCCTCACCTCAGTCCCTGGAAAAATCATGGAGCGGGTCCTCAAGGAATCCTTGTCTAAGTACTTGGAAAAGATGGTGATTAGGAACAGTCAGTATGGATTCACCAAGGGTAAGTCGTACCTGACCAACCTGGTTGCCTTCTATGATGAGATGACTGGCTCTGTGGATGTGGGAAGAGCAGTGGTTTTGATATACCTTGACTTTAGCACAACTTTTGATACCATATCCCACAACGTTCTCGCAAGCAAGCTAAGTCTGGATTGGATGAATGGACTGCAGGGTAAATAGAAAACTGGCTGGATGGTCAGGCTTAGGGTAGTAGTCAATGGCTCAAGGTCTGCTTGGCAGCCGGTATCAAGTGGAGTGCCCCAGGGTTGGGTCCTGGGGCTGGTTTTGTTCAATATCTTTATCAACAGCCTGGAAGATGGGATGCAGTGCACTGTCAACAAGTTTGCAGATGACACTAAGCTGGGGAAGTAATAGATATGCTGGAGGATAGGGCTAGGATTCAGAGGGTGCATTTATACATGCTACTAATGTGACACAAACTCCAGAGACCTTGAACATCTACATGATTGCCCAGGACCACAGCAATTTGAGTCCAAGCGGAACAGCCCTGGGCTGGCATGGGGTATGGGAGGTGAGCCTCAGACTTATTACCTTACAGCAGAGTTAATTAGTTTTCTATGCCGTAATACCAGTACACATGTAAATAGTGATGCTTTACTGCAGAGCTAATTCATCAACTCCACAGTAAAGCACATGTGTAGATTTACCCAGAGGCACCTAGAAAATTGGAGGATTGGACCAAAAGACATGTCATGACTTGAAACAAGGACAAGTGTGAAGTTCTGCACTTAGGATAGAGCAATCCCATGCATCACTACAGGCTGGGGGCTGACTGACTAAGCAGCAGGTCTGCAGGAAAGGACCTGGGAGTTACAGTGGACAATAAGCTGAATAAGAGCCAACAGTGTGCTCTTGTTTCCAAGAAAGCTGACAGTATACTGGATTGCATTAGTAGGAGAGTTGCCAGCAGATTGAGGGAAGTGATTATTTCCCTCTATTCGGCTCAGGTAAGGCCACATCTGGAGTACTAGGTCCAGTTTTGCCCTCCCCATTCAGAAGGGATGTGGACAAATTGGAGAGAGCCCAGTGGAGGTCAACAAAAATGGTTAGGCGGCTGGGGCACATGGCTTCTGAGAAGAGGTAGAGGGAACTGGGCTCACTTAGTCTGAAGAATAGAAGACTGAGAGGGAATTTAAAAACAGCCTTCAAGTACTTGAGTGGTGCTTCCAAAGAGGATGGAGCTAGCCTATTGTCAGTGGTGGCAGATGACAGAACAAAAAGCAATGGCATCAAGTTGCAGTAGGCAAAGTTTAGGTTAGATATTAGGAAAACATTTCTCAGTAGGGGAAAGCACTGGAATAGACTACCCAGAGAGGTTGTGGAATCTCCGTCCTTGGAGGTTTTTATGACATGGCTAGACAAAGCCTTGGCTGGGATGATATAGGTGGAGATGATCCTGCTCTGAGCAGGGAGCTGGACTATGTTGTAACTGTGACTCATGTTCCTGAATGAATGGGAATAAATGAGGGTGCTTGAGGTACAATGGTAGCAGGATCTACTGAATGATCAATTCAATG
>JAGPOW010001918.1:33067511-33111703 GCA_030014935.1 Caiman crocodilus
TGAATGAATGGGAATAAATGAGGGTGCTTGAGGTACAATGGTAGCAGGATCTACTGAATGATCAATTCAATGATCAGACCATCAACAAAATAACCAGACCATTGCCTTGTATTGACTCGCCTAGGAACCATAGACCTCACCCATGAACAGAACAGAAACCCAGCATTTGAAAGACAAAGACCCTACAGAAACCAGCAACCTCACCATTGTGTCCTATGAGACAATAAGGACTCCTGGATCTGCACATAAGCATCTGAGTACGACTGTCCTTACCTGGACATGTTCCTCCCACAGGGGAGACAGGTAGCCTACCCCTATAAAAGGATGGTAGAGTGTGACCTCCTTGGGATGCCCTCTCCATCTGGACCAGCACCACACCATGCCACCTATCCACTCAGAGGCCCTGCCAGAAACACCCCCTCTAGACAACACCTTGCTAGAGAAGACCCCAACTGGCCATCGAGGATCAACACTCAGCCTGGGATAGGTAGCTATCACCCATCTTCTTCCCCCAAGCAAAGGACTGGAACTCTGTCTCTACATACCTGAACCTCAAATCCCAAGTGTTGATCTGGTGCAGTTCAAGTCAACAGCTTCATATGGCATGTTTTTGGGGGTCAGATTTTTGGAAGAAGCTTCCACAAAATGAATTTTTTACTTTGCCAGTACAGGTTTGGACAATTCCACAGTCTAAAGAATCCTGCAGAAGGTTTTCCTAAATCTATAAACCTTAAATTGTAAGGTCCATTAATATGCCTTGTGAGCATGGAGGCAGGAAGGTATGAGTATGGGTAGGATTGAAGAGATTCCTTTCAAAGCCTTATAGATAGCAGAGACATTTCACATTCAACATGACCCTCAGCTGTCTAACCAGGAATTTGGTGGGTATAGGCTGTTCTTTATGGTGATCTGAGGCTTGTATACATCACTGGGTATGTCTACACATTCATTAATGCACTATAATTGCAGTACATTAAGTTTAGTACCTGTAATTATAGGTACTATCTTAATGCGTTGTAATAGGCACTGCTGCATATTGGTGCCAGCACACACTTTTTTGGTGACACTAATGTGCAGTAGAATTAGTCTACTTTGCATTAACATGAGTTCTGCCTGCTGTGCTAATTCATAGAAGAATTAGTCTACTGCACCTGAATTGTCTCGTGTAGATGTGCCCACTGGTGAGGGCAGAGCCTGTGATGGGGCTTTGTCATGGAATGGGCTTTGAGGACTGATCAAAGATGCAAGTGTAACCTATGGTTCATTGCAGGGTTGTGAAAAATTATTAGTTTGGAAAAGGCTATTTGCTAGTTACGCTATATAAGTTGTTCTGTGGCAGGGGTGCAGCCCACAGAGCTTTGGCATTGAGCCTGAAGGTCTCTCCACAGGTAGAAAAAATTGGCAGCAGGGAATAGTGGCAGCTAATTGCTACCTCTCCCCACTGCCAAATTCCCAAGCCCCATGCAACAGATTGGAGCTAAGCTGTGTCCTCTTCACCCTCATGGCTAGATCCAGGCTGGGCCAGGCCAGGCCAGCCTATGCCCACTCCCCAATTTGAGGCTGGATCAGGGGCAAGCCATGCTTCCCCTTCCCACACTCTAGGATCAAGACCAGGCCACACCCCCTTCCCCAGCATGACTGGATCAGGGCTGGGCTATGCCCCCTTCCCTTTTGCAGGGTCAGGCTGGAGCTGGGCCATGCCCCATTCCACCATTTGGCTGGATTGGAGCCAGGCTGCCCCCTGCCCACCCCTGCACAGCTGGATGTGCCTGCCCTGGGTGCCAGATCAAGACTACCAAACGAATCTCGCCAAGGGACTGATGAGGTGCTGTCCATCTGAACTGCTTGGCAAAAAGGTAGGGCGGCATTGCTCTGTCACCAAAACAGAACAGAATGTTGTCCCATGACAAATGTGGTTCTGTCATTTGAAGAATATAACCAGACAATAGTAATCATTTTAAAAAATAATGGTTCATACACAGGCTGCAGCTTCCCTAACTAACTGTTAGTTTGTATATGATATGCATATTTAGTAATAATATTAGGTAACATCATCATATCAATTATAAATTCATACTATAGTAATACATAATAAATAACATCACTAATATTGTCATGGTAACATATCTAACAATGATTGTAATTGTTTTCCCTTATGCTGCATATCAGAGTCAGTCTCTTGCATATAAAAATTCATCGAAGACTACAAATAAGGAAGATCTGAGTTGACACATTTGTCTATAACTTTCATTCTACTTTTATCTTGTCATGCATTTTACATTGAAATTGTTTTACATTTAGAAGATGGTGACTGGTAATTTTATCTCAGCTGCTCAGCATGGTGCTTTCCTCCCTCCAAAAAACTGATTATAAAAAATTGGATAAGGATGAAGCGTGGAGGGGATTTTTAAGCACTAAATTAGGTATACAATTTATCAGTTTTGCCTCCATCTTCCACCAACGCCCATTTCATTTCCACAGTCAGAATGTTTGATGATTCCGCTGAGATGGCACAACTTCTGATAGCTTTGAAGAGTTATTATTTTTTAATATGCGTGAGATTTAAAATTGGGTGGTAAGCTAGCAGTTACGAGATGCACGTTAGCTTTAAATCAAAATGCCTCATGGCTGTCATTTACTTACTTTGAGATATGTGCTATTGAAATTTGAAAGGTTACATTTGAAATAAATTATTGGGCTATTTAGATAGTAAATGCTGTAACACTTTGATGGCATTTTTAGGTTTGTGAAATACACTACAAAATTCCTGCACAAATTGGGTATTTCCTACTTTTGCTGCAGATGATAAGACTCATTTACCAAGGGAAAAAAACCTGATCTCTCATTAAAGCTATTGCCAGATAGTGAAATGGCACCATGGTTTCTTGTATTAATATCACCCTTATTTTTTTTTCCAGGGAGGTCTCAATTTTGCATGAAAAATATTCACTCTCTCAACAATGGTGATGCCCTGAAGAAGGGCCAAAAATCTAAAATGGCAGAAATAATGTCAGACTTGAAATTAATATCTAAGCATCCTGTGATCTGTACTATTTATTCAAACCACCTTAGCCTTGACATTTCTCAGAATTTATTGTCTCTTCTCTCTTGATTGGAATGTCAGTGATTTACATCCTTTGTCCCCAAAGTTCACTGTCAGGGTTGCAAGTTATGAATACAGTCTTCTGAATACAATATCCTGTTGTAACATTTAAGAACGGCATTATTCTTACCATACAAATAAATCGATTTTTGTTATACATCAAGCAGGAAGGTATACAACTCTATTGTGAGGTAAGCCATTGAGGGAAAGAGCTTGACATTTAGAAATAGCAATAGCATTTCTTCACGTAGCAATTTTTAGCATATTTCTTAAAGAAACAACAAATCCAGCTATTTCCTCAAAGCAGATGAATAGTTTTCAATATCCTTAGCTAATCTGTTGAGTAGAAACTGTTCTGCTATGGAATCAAACAAAAGCTACAGATTAGTATTTTTAGCATGACCAAGTGAGAGTATTATTCTTGGATTCGACATGCACAAAGCATTGATTCCACCATACCTGGCCTAGCAAAGCACTTAATCATGAGCTTAGTTGGGCAATGACTTCAGAAGTACTCATCAGCTGAAAGTTAAGTATATACTTAACTGCTTAGCTGGATCAGAGCCTTGGTGCTCAGCTCCTTGAGGGTTTGAGATCCTTCAGTCATACCAGTGGGTATTTTGTAATATATTAGAATATAAGCAAAAGCACCACATCTAAAGTTTTTTTTTTTTAAACCTATAGAACTTACATTTTCCACAGTCGTAGGCATGTTCTTTACAGGTTGCCACTAGTGGGTCCCATGTACAATAAGTTCCCTCTCCTTCCCTATCTTCAATTTGATTTCTTTTCTTTGCTTTGCTATATTTAACATTTAGAGCATAGGTGCCAAACTCAAATGAGTTGGTAAGCCGGATCCAGACTATAAGGCGTGGATAATTCACTTCTAGATCTAGCCCACTGGGCTTTTCACTGTAGCTACCAGAGCTACTCCATCAATGCCAGCTATGAAGGAGTTAACAGAGTTACCACTTAGCCCCAGTCACCCCAGCTATCAGAGTGATAGTCTTAGCACAGACAGCACATAGTGAACCACTTACCAATGTAGCCCATTTCCTATCACTAGCTGTTGCCAGTCTTAATCATCAGTGGTGACTGAAAACACTAAATTCAGAGCTGGCATTCACCCCTAGTGACGGGGTAGAGCAGCAGTGACATTAACCCCTTTGCTGCTGGTTCTGATACAGTGGCTTTGGCAGCTGTGGCAAGAAGTCCAACAGGATGGATGACCCTTCCCTCTACCTGTGGGCCATATGTTTGACACCCCTGATTTAGGGTATTGATTTTTATTCATAGTTAAGTTGATTAGGGTGGCAGGTGAGGTAGCATGTCTCAGAAAATGCCTTGTTTTTATTGTATTCCTTATTTCCCAGCTTCTCTCAATTCTTTCACATTCTATGTTTCTACCTTTCAATTCCTAAATGTTCTTCTAACTATGCAGCTTACTTTCATGATTTTTAATTAGTTCCATGCCACATTGTTCTGAGTGCCTGGCAGTAGTACTTTCCAAGTCCTGGGCCAAGCTGAGGGAGTCAGCAAAATGCAAATCAGCAAAAATACTTAGACATCCTGTAATGGAAAAACTCACTTTGTTTGAATCACCAATTAGCATGTGAATGCATCTGAAATATGAAAGATGGCCTTCAATGCACTTCCTATTTTCACAGATAACTCATATTTCATAGATGTTGTGAAACCTGGTTTACAGCTCTTCCATTTTTTTTCTCTTAGAATCTATGTCCTGGAAACATTGTTGATAATATGTGTCTACATGTGCAATTAATGTGACTGACTAAATTGTAGCACAGTTTGTACTGGAGTAAACTAATCCGAGCATAGCATTTACACATGTACTGGGTGACAGGAGCAAACTGAGCCCAGATGAATCAGTTTTGACCAGGGATGCTCCTGGCCTTCTCTGACCTGCTGCTGCATCCAGGGAGAGCTCCAGTCACAGCCACCTGGGTACCAGCCCCGTGCTTTAAATGCTGCCCCCTGCTGTGTTTTCTAGCCCCACACTTCTCTGGCCCCAAGCAGTCTGCAGCCTGCTGGCTGAGCCCTCCAGGTTGCTGTCCCAAGAATCTGTGTCCAGCATGCCATGGACACTCCTTGCCCTCCCCCGGGCAGTGATGACCAGCACCATGGCCTTCTGCTTGCTGCCAGGCTCCACACCTATGTTGACTGCTACCTGGGCCTGGTGGACCCAGACCCCATCTGCTGCACCCTGCCACACAGCCTTCTGTTCAGGCCTATGGCTCAGCCTGTGCCTTGCCTCCTGTGCCTTGCCATCATCTACCAGCCACTGGGCCAGCTCCTGAATGCTTGCAGCAATGCCAATAACATCCATATGGACACTGTTGCAGCTGGTATCCATAAGCTTGTGGTGCTCTGGAACCACCATTTCTGGGCCTTCCCTGTCAGCACCACATCGTCCTGCATGCCTGGGATGACAACCAGCAGTTGGACTCATTCTGCATGACCTGGCCCACATTCCAGAAGCTAGTCCAGCAGCTTAGCCTGCACTTGGAGTGCCAGCCCACCACCATGCATCAGGCCTTTCTTACACAGACCCACATGGCCATTATCCTCATGAAGATCACCACACCCACCAACCTGCATTACATTACCCACCTGTTTGGGGTAGGCAAGATGACTGCTGGGGGGGTTGTCCTTAAGGTCTGTGGCACCCTCCAGGACATGCTTGGCAACACTGTTGTCCAGGTCACCAACCCTCTTCCCACCCTCCTTTCCCCGGAAGTTATGGGCTTCTAAGCTTTGGTTTCCTCTAGTGCATGGAGGCCCTCAACAGGACACAAATCCTCATTACCTGACTACCCTAGAAGGACCTCCCCTACTTTTTCTAGCTTCCCAATCCCTGTGGATTAAGGAGGAATCAGTATAAGTGGTCTGGGCCCACCTGGGCAATGTATCATGGTTCCTGGGTACCTGTGCGTACATATCCCCTGAACTGAGGGTAGATGGCACACAGCCCCTCTGTACAGTGCATGTTATCTCTGAAATATTGCAAACCCTCACAAGAAGCCTCTCTTTCCTTGCTCTGCAGAATCAGCTGCTGGATACACAGGGACCCACCTACCACTATTGGAGATGAGGCCACAAGCATTGCACCATCCTCTACAGGTGAGCTCGGCATGCGGGGCCTGGTACAGCAAGTTCTGCAAGATGGACCAGGTGGACCACAAGAACTGCAGGGTGTAGCACACTCTCTTGCAGAGGCAGGTAGAAGCCCAGAAGGAGGCTTGTGCCATGGTGTGATGGGCAGTGGAGGCCACTGAGGATGACTGATGCATCTTTGACATGATGCTGGACCTGGAGGTGTTTTTTGTCCCACCCAGCCTCCAGGTCTCACTCTGGGCCCAACTGGCCCCTGGCAGCTGTCTGCGGGCCTGCCACAGGCCACTCAGGGGGCATGGGAGGATATGCAGCACTTCCTGCCATGGCTAGGTTTCGCAACCCGTGCTCCACTTCCTGGCTTTCCAGCAGCCTGCCTTCCTGCCTCGTCCACTGCCCACCACTCGCCCCATCTTCATGCAGCCCCTGAAGTGCATGCAGGAGGGGGTGCTGGCTCTGGCCTCGGCCCCATGGAAAGAGATTCTGGCCAGGGAATGGGGTCCTGTGGTACTTGGCTGGGGTCCTGTGACCCTGGCACGCATTCCTGCCATTGGTGGGGGGTCAGACTAGATGGCCTGCTCTAGGCCCCTTCTGACCCTAGATACTATGATACTATGAGATGAAGAATAAAATTCATAAACAAGAATAATAGATCACAAAAACTTAGAGCTTCAACCTTAATATAGGTCAATTAGTCCAAACTCCTGCTCTAAGCTTGGCTAGAGGGTATAGGA
Organism: Caiman crocodilus; assembly: GCA_030014935.1. Classification (NCBI taxonomy): domain Eukaryota; kingdom Metazoa; phylum Chordata; order Crocodylia; family Alligatoridae; genus Caiman; species Caiman crocodilus. The sequence goes on from JAGPOW010001918.1 coordinate 33,074,481, forward strand.
ACCTGGCCACAGGCACCCCTTGTCTTTAGTATTCTGCTCTGTTTTCTGCTGTTGAACTTCTGTCTGGATAACAGAATGATGGACTTTAGAAATATATTTTAAAAAAGGTATAAAATGGAAAGTGAGAGCCTTTCTCCATTCTGCTTAGGCCCCTAGTAGATACTACTTTTATCACACAATTAATATATTACTTGTGTGATAAAGTGTAGCACATCATATATTCAAACAAGATATCATACCATAAAATAATGAACCAGTCACAGGGATGTTCCAGATTTTAATTTTAAAGGTTTTGTCGTGTGATTTTTGGGATCCAGGGTGACTGAATTAATGCTTACCAAATCTGTCAGATCCTAATTGGAGTGAATCAATGCCTACCAAGGGCCTTGTTCTGCTGACTTTTACATAGCGCACTGCTCTCTTCTCAAGACCCAGTGGCATAACTAGGGTGGGGCAAATGGGGCAACTGCCTAGGGTGCTGACTTGGCAAAGAGAGGGGTAAAGAAAAGCAGCTGTTGACGGCGGTGCAATCATAGTCATGATCACAGTAGCACCCAGAAGTCCTTGCCATCCCTGTGCCCCTGGCACCTGCTCACATCCCTACACTCCTTATATCCATGACTACCGCAAAATCAAACTCCTCTAGTTTTCTCTCTCCCCTCCATTGTTGTCCACCCATCTCCCGTTCTCTCCATCAGGATGTCTGTGTTCTGCACTTTATCACTTCATCCCTTCTTTCCTACCTGCTCCTCCTGAGATAATTAATCCTTCCATATCACACCTATCAGCTGGATGTTGCTAAATGCCAAATTCCCTCACTGGCCTGACCTGCCCTTCCCCCTTCGTTCTCATATCTGGCACTTCCTTTTTCACTTTCCAGCAATATATCCTGCTAACAATCCAAACTCCTCATATCTAAAACAAAACAACTTAATTTACTCCCTAGCTCTCCTCTTTTTAGTGTTTCCCTCACCAGTAGCTAACACCATATTCTTTGCCCTCAGAGCTTCAATAACTTTCTCTCCCTGGCCTCTCATCCAGTTTATTAACAACTTCAGTGGGCTTTTTCCATAAAACAAAGGTGGAAATCATTTATATCTTTCTATCTTCATATCTCTACTCTATGGTTAAAACTAAGGCTGGTCAGAAAAATGGGGGAAGGGAAGGGAACAGAACATAACGGTACTGACTCAAGTAGCTTCATTCCAAACTTTGAGCAGAACCTGGCCCATGTCTGGTTATGCAGAATTTTGATCAATCTATATTTCATTTCCTCCATAGGATAAAGGCCTTGGTCTTCTCAGTTACACTGATGTAACTCTATTGACTGTGGTGGAATTACTCCTGATTTATTCTGTTATAACTGAGAGAGAGGAGAACTGAATATAAGATATTCTTGGCCTTTTATTAGCACACATTGTTCTTTAATAAACTGCTGGAACCTATTACATTGAGCCATCCAAATTCTTTAAAAGAGGATATATATTTGTTGGTGCACAACTATTTTGTGCTTAACTTATTCTTACTATTGCTTATATAGCAGTTAGTAGCATAACTAGGGGTAGGCAAGTGGGGCACCAGCCCCAAGTGTTGACTTGGGAGGGGTGCAAGAATCATCCTGACACCTCTGTGGAGTCCATGACCGGGAACCAAAAGCAGTTCCACAGTGGTGTTCCTGCACCTGCAGCTGGGTGCACTGACACTGTTGCTGCTTTAAGACCAATAGCTGGGGTGGGCAGACCTTGTTATGGTGGTGGTGGTGGCAACAGGAGTGTCACCAGCAGCAGCAGTAGCAGTAGCTGGGGACTTTTTTTGAGTCCCCGGCATGGGTAAGAGTCCCTGGCATAGGTCTCTCCAACCTGCACCCATCCAGTGCTGACCCTACCCATTCCCACAAGCCCCACCCCCTCCCCATGGGCACCTTTCCCTCTTCCCCCACTTTCCTTGCTTTACATAGGGTTTTATCAGGGTGCAAACTCTACTTGTTATGCCTCTATTGCAGTAGTACCCAACTGACTTATCTATACCATGGCCGCACTGTGTCCCAGGACTGGCAGGCGTTAGCATGTTCCTCTTCAGAGCCAGGAGTTCACCAGCAAGACTGCCCTGGTCTCATCCCCAATGCCCACTCTCAAGCCTTCAGTGTCTAGTGGGCCTGGCAATGGTTGCCAGGATGAGCCTGGAGAAGCCCCACAGTGAACCTTGGAGTCTGGCATATGCCTGAGAGTTTGGAGGGCAGGGCAAGGCCATCCAGTGCTGGGACACATTGCTATCATGGTATAGACAAGTTTCAAGTCCCATATAGTTTAGTTCTTAAAGTAGGAAGAGATCTCAAAGATCATCTAGTCCAGCCTCCTGTGGTGACCCCTCTTCACTCTATTTTTGGAAACCTCAAGTGAAGGAGTTTCTGCAACTTCCTTAGATATTCAGCAAGTTTATAGGAAGAGGCAAGCCAAGTTCCAGAGGCTCCCATTTTAAAAAGACAGGAATCACACCAAGGGCAGGAGGGAAAAAGAAAGCTAATGTACCATGCAAGCAAACTACTTGCATCTTGTTAGTTTCCTGGATCGATTTATTTAACCTAGTTAACAAATCTAGCCAGCTTTGAAAAGTTATTTACATAGTAGGAGAACAAAAGTCCTCCCCTTCTCATTACATGACATTATTCATTACAATTCATGAATGCAGGGCAGTCATTTCAGCAGAATGCATAATCATAAATGTAAACAATTTTGGCACAGGCAGGTCATTAAGAGACACCTGGTTACTAAATGTAATGCTGGCAAAGACCTCATGGACAAATGAACAAACAGGACCTCATTGTATTCTATAAACCGGTTTATATGCTGGGTGAGAGAGCACAGTATCAGAAGCTAAATTATTCCAGGTCTCTGGGATAGCTCGGCATCAAATTCACAAGTCGTTAACAATGCATTGCATCAAATTCACAAGTCGTTAACAGTGCATTGCTTCAGTTCTATAACGAGCACTATTTCCATTTGAAGACGGGTGTAATGTAGACAATGGGCCAGCTTCACTGCTGGAGTAAATGGGTTCTACTCCACTCACATCAGTGGAATTGTATGTACTTACAACTGCTATAGATTTGGCTCAATGTACCCAAATCATCAGAACTAAAAGACAGACAAAAGTGTTCTTTTTCACATAAAGCTGTTATTACACTTTGGGGATTTTACAGTAAGTAGGTATCTAAGTAACTTTCTCTTCCAATTTATCAAAAGAAAATATTAAAAGGAAATGTAGAATCTTTGGAAAAAATCAGGCCTTTGTATTGTTGGCATTTGAATAAAAATCTTCAGCAGTTCAATGGCTGGTCTTTCATAGAGATCTTTGCTATGAAGGCATAGGCAATTCTTGGGCAAGGGATGTAGATCCAGAGCCTTAAAGACACCTGCCTACTTTTCTGAGGACCATCAACCTACACTTATATGACAGTGGAATTTCAGAGCTCCTGCTCAGAGCTTGATTCAGAGCTTGAGCTAGTTTGCATAGGCAAACTAGGCACATGCCTAGGGCCCTGAGTTGTGGGGTGGGGGGAAGTGAGGTGGCAGGATGCCCTGATCCTTCCCTCCGTGGCGGCGGTGCAAATGGTTCCATCCATCTCCCTTCTCTTCCCTTCTCCTCCCCTTCACTGGACTCACCATAGAAGCAGCTGTTTTCTTGTGGCAGGTCTGCACCCCACTCCCCATGGGCAGCAGCACCAGGATGGGGAGGAGGGTCTTGACTGGCACAGGGCCCATGTGTTTGTTTGCTTAGGGCCCACTAAAGGGTTAATCTGGCCCTGCTCCTGATTGGCTGCCCTGTGACTTTCTAGGTTCCTAAGGACATGTCTAAAATGTCCCTATGTGGGGTGGCCATCATAGAGGACAGTCCAGTTGTTCTTTGTCCTCTATTCATATGAAACCAGATGCCTTGATGTCTTCTTGAAGAGTATCCATTTTTGTATCCATAGAGGACAGAGTAGCAAAAAACTGTTATGTCCTGTATGAATGCCACCCTATCCCTGTAGCGAGCCCAAGAGACCTGGTAAGCAGCATACCCCATTTGCTTGGCCCCATTTAGCATGCAAGAAAACCTGGAAATTAGGTAGTGTAGCCTGTTTAGTACAGCCATGAATATGTGGCCAGAGCTGATTTCAGGCTGTCTGTCAGATGTGCTTCTCATCACACTTGGGGCTGTACTCTTGGCATGTACTGAGTGGGAGTGAGGAGGCAATGTTCACTCCTTAGTGGTGTTCCTGGGCTTGCCATTGAGGCAGTATAGAAATGCCAGAAGTCCTCCAGATGTCTTAGTTTTGACTCTTTGGCAGTTGTAAAGCTAACTAAGCCTTGACATGGCAGCAGCCCTAAACTTTCAAGTGGCCCTGGAAACCAGGGTACTGACAACTGAAAATGCACTCATTTGGTCAATGGTATCAATCTCTATATTACAGCTATACCAGTAGACAGTAAAAAATAATGACATTTTTGTATCCAGGTTTACTTTGTCTTGCCAGAAAAGAAATTCCACTTTTATTGTTAAGCTCCATGTTTAAGCATCCTTATAATTTAAAAGTAAACATTTCTTAATTCCTCTGTGATAGTGTGTGTAGGTTGCTTAGGACCAAACACGGTTTTAAAAATACAGCTGTATTTTTTCCTTTAAAAATATGTATGATATCCTTCATCTACAGGAGGAGGATGCATTTATATGTAACAGATTGACCATGTATGGTGCGTCAAGTGTGTTGAGATATTTGGAAGGACATTATCACTTAATTACTTCAGAACAATTCATCTGCTAACTAGGCACCTCTTTACACTCAGAAGCCAACAAGGTAAACCAAATCGGTTACGAAGGACATGTGATTATCAACTCCAGTGCAAACTTGCATAAGGAAATTAAAGTTCTTAGAAACAGAACTCACTAAGTATTGTACTTTGGGGAGCCACTGTTTAAGTAACAAAGCTGAGTTTTGTAGTAATATTTTGCAGTGATGGTTAGTAAGGAAGCTAAGAGGAACTTGTAAAACTGAGTAATTCAAAAGAGTCTAGCGATTAGATTACTTTAGTATAATTAAAAAGATGCAGGTCTTGGAAGAAAGTATATTCTTTTTATATTTAAAGACAGAGGAACCATCTGCATATGTTGAGCTACCATACAGGCATTTTATCAAGGCATGAGATGATCCAGAGAAAGGGAAAATAAACAACTTATTGTTATTAACAGAGATAAAATAAATATATTTAAGTCAACGGAATTATTTTGAATTTGGTGCTGTGTAAATCAAAGTAAGATTGGCCCTATTTAAATCCTTAACCCAGTTGACTTGACTAATTTGGTTCCTTTTTAATAGAATTTAGATGGATTGAGGGAAGTATAACTGAGCTATATAAAATATTATACAATTTGGAATGAAGTATCTGAATCTAAACTGATTTACAAGAAAGGAAACTAGTATTTGGGACCATAAGGGGAAATTAATAGAAAAGTATTTATATTTTCTTAGAAGTAAGTGTCTGGAACATTGTACCTCCTGGAAATATGAATTCACACTATTTATTTAGACAGCAAAGATTCCTCATTGACTGACAGTGAAAAATTCCTAATAGTAAGACAACTCAGATGCCCAATTAAATGTGGTAGGATTAACCCTGGAGGGGATGGGGGAGAAGTCTAAGGGGCCATTACGTCATGTTAAGATTATGATATTAAGTCACCTGAGTTTAACTGAAAATTTCCTGAGTTCTAGATTTGTGGGATTCTGCATATCTCAACCTACCAAAGGTCCTCTTTCACTAGCAGCAAGTATAATGCTGTTGTGTGTACATGACCTGGTGGGAATTCACAGGATTGTTCTTTATTAGTTCTGCAGTTTCCTAGCAAGGAGGACCCAGAAGGTGTTGATGAGTGAATGCTTTTTCATCCCTATGGGACTGTACCTGTAGGGTTCTTCAGGGTTTCATCTTGTGGCCCTTATCTTCAGTGTTGTATCTGAGGTTCCAAGTGTGATTGTGCAGGGGTTTGGAGTGAGGTGCCATCAGTATGTGGATGACAATATGCTCTATCTTTCTTTTTTTATTAGAACCAGGCCCTGCAGTCTTTACCCAGTGCCCAGGTGCAGCTGGGGAGTGGATGCAAGTGAACCAATTGAAGCTGAATCTAGAGAAGACAGAGGTAACAGTGGTGAATAGACCTCATGATTTATGTTGGGGATTAGAGACACCTGCCTCTTCTTACTCAGTTTCACAGCTTTTGAGGTGCCCTTGAATCCTCTGTTGTACCTGCATGCTCAGGCTGAGGTAGTGATTCAGAGTCTGGTGAAAAGACTGCAAACCTTTCTTTTATATTTGGATGTTTTTGTTACCTTGAGTCTAGACTGTTGTAATGTACTCTGCATAGAAAGGCCCTTGACCATCCAGAAGTTGTAGCCAGTACAGAACTGGGTGGCCTACCTTTTAACAGGAGTTTGGAGGAGTTTACTCAAGTATTCTAGAGTCTGTACTGGCTCCTAATAGCTTGCCAGGTGCATTTCAAATTGCTGGTTTTAATCTACAAGGCTCTAAATGGTTTGGGTCCCACATGCATAAGGAACTGCCTTCTCCTTTAAGTTCTGTTATGATCACTAAGGTCAGCTGAGAGTTGACTCACCCCTTGTGGTTTATCAGTTCCCGAGTCAACATCTTGCAGAAGCAGTACAGGGGCAGGCTGTGAGCAGGTGGAGTTAAGTCTGGGGAGTTAGTTCCTTTACATGTTATTTTATTCTAATATTTTATTTGCACTTATAGTTTATCAGGATTTTATTGGAAGATGGTCTGAGCCTCTTTTTGGGGAGGGCAGCATAGAAATCTATCTCATTAATAATAGTTGTTGTGTTATTTGCCTGAAGTAGTAATGGCTGTATGCACAGTAATTTCATTATTAATAAGAAAAGACTCATAGATTACCATTGAGATGAGAGGGAGAAATAAGTTCTGAACAGGATCTAAAGCATAACATTTTTTTCTTGACATTGTTTTGACTCATTGTATCTTTGGGTACTCTTCAAAAATACCCAAGTTCATTGCCTAGCCTGCTTCCCTCCTTAAATCAAACTGTTTTGTGGTGGTATAAAGTAAAGGAAAGCCTTGTTCTTGTTTTCCCCCCTCTAAATTATTACAAATTACCAGATTAATTTGGTTCAGAGATTCTTGGTTCGGTTGGTTCTTTCTGTGTGTGTAATAGCACCGATACCTTCTTGTTGTATGTAGAAGTGATATGAAGACTAGTCAAAACAAAAAAAGGGGCGTGCATTGTGTTTATAATAAAAATTATGGAAATTGCTTTTGTCTGTTCACCTCAACCAAACTGAACTCATGTTTCTGTATATACAGTTTTTTTCAGTTGTCTTAGCTTGTATAGAAGTTGTGTAACTTAGACAGCAAAGAAGAGCATCCAGCCATATGCTCAGTCTATCTCTGTAAATTTCAGTAGAACCTAAACTTCCTTTGTGGAACAGCAGCTGACAGCTGACTGGATTATATGTAACCCCACCTGATTTCAGTCCATAATATTTGGTAAATTTACTGTTACATTAGGGAACAATGAAATTGTTTTCAAGGCTTCTTTTGAGAGAGAGCAAAGCTTTCAGAAAATGCCTCTGTTGTATAGACCTGCAAAGTATGTAAATATTAGTTGTAAGAAAGAAAGGGGTCAAAAAGCCAAGCAGGGACATTCTCTTCACTTGAAAATCTACCGAGAAGACATCTGACAGATGTTCTGATCTGATATTTGAAAGGATGCTGGGTGCCCTTATTAGTTTTCATTTACACAGAAGTAAGAAGGCACTTGTGTAAGTTGCACTGTGATTCAGGATGCATTCAGTCTGCCTTCTCATTGAGATTTCAACACCTCAAAAAATAAAATTGCAAACCCTTTAGTTGCTTTAATTCATACACTGATGATTAAGGGACACGTTGATTTTTTTGTTTGTTTTTGGAAAGTTGAAAAACAATGTGTTTCTTTAGGGCTCTGTCTTGCCAGGTGCAGAACCCTCCCCATCATGTAGCAAAGCACTTAGGCACGTTGGCTTCTGGGGTACTCCCTCACAAGCTCAGAACATTCTGGTGATGGAGTCAGAGTCCCAACCTGATGCAGAAAACTGAAGCCATTAAAAACCACCACTTTTGGAAGTTTCCCTTTCATCTAACGTTTTTTAAAATCTCTGGTGTGAAAGCTTGTGTCACTCAGATGCTTTTCACTTTCACATAGAATATTCAGGAATCTCATACCCATGGGCATTTAGGATTCAATTGTTATCGCAGCTATTTCACATGCCTGCTCATTTCCTATATAGCCATCAAAATTGGTTGTAAAAAAAATTGAGATATCTGAATCTAACATGTCACTTTATACATATTAACATGTACTTGAGGAGACATGGGAATAGAATATGAGTAGGTCTGATGATCCTTAATTTGCCACTCCCATGATTTTCATGGTATAGGACTGTTAAATGGAAATATTTTTGTCAGGCATTGCATTTTCCAGGAAGGTTATATTATTAACTGTAAAAAGTCTATGTTAGCTGTGTGCTGGATAGTGGGGAAAATGAATTACTTTAATCTTCCTTATGCCTGTTTCATGCTGTCAGAGAAGGAATGTGATGGAAGGAAACTGAAATGGTGACAGCCTGTATTCTGCCTCATATGGTATAGGTATGTTTGTACATAAAGGTCAAGTAGCTCTGCATGATATTCTGATTTGGAAAAGTCCGGAAATGGACTGACGCCATGTACCATCCTGAAAGATCCTAAACTGGTGGCCAATTATATGAATATAGCCCCACTGCAATGCAGTGACCCTAGAGTAAAGGATGAGAACCGATCATCATAGCATGTTGCACAGCTGGGAAAGGGGAAGTTTTGAAAAGACTCTGTGAATGGGCAAGTTACTTCTGTTATAAGAAGTGCCACAGGATCTTTTATGTCCCATTTTCACCAGGAGGGGCTCATTTTCTAAAGTCTCTTCCAGTTTTCGGGATATATCTCCTCATTCATTTTGATATTTTAGGTGCACCATTATCACTTTGTACAGGTTATCTCTTAGTGAAGTTGGTGACCACATGCTGAAGTTTCATTGTTATGGAAGCTTTATGCATTGGATACTCACGAAAAGCAGTCTCAAAGTCCTGTGCTCTTGGTCACGGTAGAAATAGTATATACTTGAAGAATAAATCTACTGTCCTGAACCCCTCAACACATGCTGGCTGATATCTGGCCCCTCAAAGCACACAACACCTGTAATTGCCAAGGTGGACCTGGCATTGTACATGATGTGATCCCTAATAGAGCAGGTGCAGTTACATAGTAATGTGGCAGCGTTTTAAACAGTCCAGTGAAAAAAAAAACCTTGCCAATTGCTGTAAGAAATGCTTCCCCTAGGAAACCTAAAGCCACAAACCTCAGCATGCACATAGTTTACATCTGCCTACACACAAAGTATGATGTTTTATGCCAATCCCAAGGAAGACCTGTGCCAAAGAGAAAACAGGCAATGCCACTAGATGTCTCTGTTACACTCACCTACCATTACAGATCATGTAATGGATGAGAAGTTTTAGGACTGAGCCATGGCATGGTTGCACATGATGAACCTATGTACACTTGGCTGAAGCCTGGCATTCTTTCTTAACTCTTAAATAAGGTGATGGTAGAGGGATACAAGTGATATATTCATTTCTTTAATTTTAAGAACAAGTTTGTTCCCACATGAAACATGTTGTCCTTCCCAAGCCACAGAAAAGCAAATGATAAGAGCTTTTCTGGACCCTCATGTCTTTCCTCCTGAATAAAACTCTCCCTGGTTTATAAAATGCGAGAAAGCAGAGAATGGTAAATGGAATCTGGAACTTAAATCATTCTTTATTATTATTATTATTAGTAGTAGTATTTTAAAAGCCCAAACTCTTGTCCCAGCCCAAAAGCATCAGGGCTTCTTCATACATGCGAGTGTTATCAGGTGTATGGAAGTGTGCAGCCTGTTTAAATAGCACGCACAAATGAAGGCAGACGGTTGGCCTGCTAAATATGCCTGGTGCTTCTGGAGAAGAGCCGGCGCTTCTGGCATCCCCTGTGAGGATACGCACGGACGCACGGTTCACGCCGTGGCAAAGGCAAGTCAGCCGCGTGCGGCGGGTGCCCGGCTTCAGGCGGATCGTGCCGTGCCGTGCCGTGCCGTGCCCAACATGACAGCAGCGTACAGCAGGTGGGAGGCCGGGCTCAGCTTTTGTTGCGCTGCCTGTGCCTGTCTGTCCCCTGCATATCGGCTCCCCGGTGTACGGCCCTGATGGCCACACCGGGCATATCCAGCGTGTCACGCAGCGGCGCCGAGCCGGGCTGCAGCCGGAGCCGGAGCCGGAGCACTGGAGCGCGGCCCGGGCTGGCTGGAGGCGGGGAGGAGGCCGGCGGGTGAGGGGGACTCAGGAGGGATGCGCCGGCTTGCGGGGGCGGGACGTGGGAGGGACCAGAGGCCGGGGCGCCGCGGCTGTTACTGCTGCTGCCCTTGGGGCCGCAGGCGGAGCTCAGCGTCCCGCTCGCTGGTGCAGGAGGCGGCGCGGCCGGACTGACGGGCTCCGAGTTCACGGGCGCCGGCGTCTGGAGAGGTGCCCGCGTCTGGCCGGGCGCTGCCCCTTCCCCGCCTGCCTCCCGGACACGTCAAGCAGATGTGAGCGGGGCTGAGGGGAATCCACCGCGGCTCCCAGCAACAGGGTCCTCCTCCTCCTCCTCGCACAACCCCCGCGGCTGAAATATGTGGCAGCCGGCAACGGAGAGACTGCAGGTAAGAGGAGGCAGCTGGGGTGGGGGGAGAAGAAACTCGGGCTGTGTTGGCGTCCCTTGGAGGGAGAAGGATCATGTGATTGTGGCGCTCGTGTCAAAAAGCTGCGGGATGCCTCGCTCGGAACTTGCTGGGGATGGAGCCCCGGCCCGCTCCCAGCGTCCCGTGCCTGCGGCGAGCACTGGGTGCCCCGCGATCCCAGCCCGCCTTCCTGCCGCCGCTCCTGGGTCCGGGCTGGCTGTCTTCAATCCAGATGTTCCTCCCCCACCCCCAAGGACGGAACAGATGCTTAGCAAGCCATGCAGCCCTTCTGTTTCTCCCCTTGAATGATGCTTAGTTGGAAGTAGGTTGTTTACTTTCCTCCCGGGGGGTGCAGGTCCCTATACCTGCTTCTTTTTTCTTTTGAGGAGAGTCTTTGATGCCGAAGTCAGAACCAGACAGGTATTGGCCCATGCCAGAGGCAGGCAAAAGCTTTCATTGATTCCTCTGTGCAAATGCAAAGATGTTTGTTTCATCATGTTTTTGAGTGGCGGGTGCCAGAGTGCTTGAGGTTGAGCAATATGGAAAGTTGGAGAAGGGTGGTGGCGTGCAGAGGAGTCGTTGGTGACACGTATCAAGGTCCCTGGGGGTTGGGGTTGTCCTTTCTTCAGGGTTTTGCTCCATGCTTTTTGCTCTGAAATGTTCTCCAGATGGTCAGCCAGACAGATTGCCAGATGAATTTACAGAATCCCACAGACAAAACTTTTTGGCAGGCCCAAAGCTGTAGTAAGTCTCATAGTAAACTTTGAAGAACTGTTGAACTGGCAAAAATAAAAACAACCTTTAAGGCAAAATGGATTTGAAGGCACAGGGTAAAAAGGAAAATATACAGAGAGGGGGAGACATGCAGCACTTGTGTGCTGTGCAGAGTAGTGATCTCACTCAAAAGCCAGGAATTAGGAAGTAAACATATAATCCTCACGACAAGTAGTAGGTAAAGTTCACATACTGAGTTCAGTTTTGCAGTGGAGGAATGTAGAGTTTCAGTCTTGTAAAAATGAAGATCCCAAATGGATCACTGAAGCTTTTGGCTTCAAGTAAGATGAATTGGGAGTATTAGTATTATTTTTGCAAGGAATTGAACTTCAGTAAAGAAATTGATGCTGAGCTAATGTAAGTAAAAGTTGTGAACAGTCTCACTGAATATAATTCTGCATCCCCATAGCACAGACTTGTATAAACTGTTAAATTTACTTTAATTTCTCACTTCTTATCTCCAAAGGTTTTATGCGTGAGCCAGAGGTTGATGTACTGCAGCATCACTTTGAATGTCCTGTTGTGGTAGTAGCCACAGGTCCTTGATGCGTTTTCTCTCTGGCCTAGTGCTTTTGCTTTTTAAAATGTTTTTAATTTTTAAAAATCTATTTAAGTTATTCAGGCACAGCATGTTTTACTTAGGAGAGCATGTGGGTTCCAAAGCATGTGACACTTGGCAACTGAACTATTCTGGATTGCATTCTGCTTTGTGATAGTTCCATATAAGAAAGATCATCTTTCATTTCTGTGATTAACAGACTACACAACTGTTGTTTCCAGTGCTTTCTGTTGCATTATGTGATCGGGTTAACAGCATTTTCTTCAGTTAATTTGTTGTGTAAGATATATGATCTAATGAAGGAAGATCCTGACTGATAGAGAGCATTTGAATGGTATCCCTTTAAAAGGTAGTTTATTAAAAGTCTTATAAACTATACCATTAATGGGACAATGGACTAATGGATAAAAAATTCAGCTTACTTTAAATGTACTTCAAAATGAAGCAAATAAAAATTTTAAAATCTTAAACCACTTGCAAACAGCAAATTTAACATCAGGTTTCTTTTAGAAGCACTTGGTTCCTTGCTCTTTTTCTTATCTTTCTTATGGTTAAGCAACTAATGCAATATGCAGGAATCCTACTCTCTTATCACTTCAGAATGCAGAAGTGTCTGTCTTCTGATGAAAAGAAAGCTGGAAGGCAGAGTGGAGGGATGGCATGATATGGAATTGCATGCTTGAAAACTAGAGCACAGCTAAGTAAATCTAGTTCTAGACTACTTGCTTGGATGTTGTCTTTTTCTCTATTAAATACATTTTATTAATATTTTCTGTACATAAATATATATGGAAACATCAAATATACAGACAGCAGGATGAAACAGAACTCATTTTGTAGTTGCCTAATAGCAACTTAATATAATCCCCCCCCAATCAAATGAGAGAATTGAACATAGTAGTAAGTACATGCAGTGTTTAGTCTGTATTAGATTATGCCAGTTAAAGATTTTTATTCCTTCTGCAACTGGAATCAAGAAATTGCTTTGATACCAGAGGGAAGAAAATTGAGAGGCTCTATCTGATCTGATATTAAAGGAAGGTCTTCAAGATTTGATCAGCTCTTTGTGAGTCCTGATTTATAGCTGCCACTAACAGAAATAATGAATTTGTTTTTAAAAGATGTATTTATAAACAGGTTGGTAGATCTCTGTCTCATCTCACAGGCCTCCAAGACTTATAATTGCCTGAACTACAGCTTTCCATATCTTCCTATCTTGCACAATCTCCTTCCAACTTGTCACTTCTTTGCTTATCCCTTCCTGACCAGTTTTTATCTTATCTTCTTATCCTTGCCATGGTCTTCCTTGAGGTCTGATACCCTCTACCTCAGGTTCCAAAATCTGCCTTGCATTCCTTCTCTTGTTTGTTCTTGTGACATGCCTTGTCTATTTTATTCTTTGTGCTTTTATCTTGTTCAAGGCATTAGGTCTTTTGTAAAGGTCTAGGATGAAATTAATCCTGGGACCATATAACTAGGGGTCTAAACTTGCAGCAAGACAAAGCAATTTTTGTGGCTTGGTTGCAGCACAAAGAACCAGTTTTTGCAGGCATTTCCTGATGATCCCACCCCTCACCGCTGATTGGCAGAGAGGCATATAGTGTATAATTTAATACAGTATACTCTCCATGGAAAGTAAATTGTATTATATAATTTATCTTATTATAAATCTATAAAATTTAAATCTAAATTTAAATATATTCTTAATATAAATGTATATACAATATGAATTGTAACATTTCATCATAATTTATTATTATATGTAGTATTCTACAAAAAGTTTAGAAATAGTAATGAATACTAAACATTTTCACTTTACTGACTGGTGCCTTCACTTAGTCTGTCACTAACAGACAGTAACTCTCAGTTGCGTGATCTATGGCTGCACTGATTGTCACATTGTCTTGGTATTGCGGTAAGCATTGGGACATTCTAAAACAACGTATTATAAGAAGAATATGATGGAGGTTTTTTAGGTTGATTTTGTGCAAAATTGTGGCCAATGTAATATTTCCTGGCACTCATAGACAGTATAGTTTTTTAGCAGTTTCCATGAAAACCGCAAAATTGCAAATTAAGTAGACTCCTACATATAACTACTTATTGTCTCATAGTGGTCAGAGAGTGCTTTGTGCTTGAAACTTTTTGAATACAAAGTAGAAAACAGCATCTACCATGAAGAATTTATAACCTTTGGTCTTGATCTGCAAAGACTTATGCATATACTTAATTCTACATACTGTTAGTAATTCCATGAAGGCAGTAGCTCTATTCACAGTGAATACAGGTAAGGACTTTGATATGTGTTTCCAGAAGAGGGGCCTAAATTAAGCCAGGCACAACAAACAGGCATAAACGAAAAACAGAGCTGAGAATAGCAGGTAACAGTAGTATCATTATGTAGGTTGGTCCTTTGTATGTTTTGTAGAATTAAAAGTTGTTTAAAATTGTAAAGCAACAATCAGAAATTAATGTAAAATATTAGGAAAAATGGATAAGGGAATGTTAAAGTCACAGAATCAGGCACTCAAGAGCTAGGAAATGCCTATGTATATGCTACAAGGGGAGGCAACCCCTGCACAGTCTATACCAGTCTGACCATGGGGTAAAATTCCTTCCTAACCCCAAATTTGGCAATTGGCCTGACCCTGAGTGAAGGGATAAGACCCTTTAGTTAGGAACTTCTGGTTTTAAATCCCAGAAGGAGCATGCCATTATGTAATTAGAGACTGTACCATAATACACCCAAGGGGACAGAACCCAAGTTGTTGTATAAGCAGCAGTATTTTCAAATAGTATTCCCTCTGGTATTTCCTTTTGCAAACTTGACTGCAGCCTAAATAACATTATTTCCGTATATATATGTTTTAAAAAGCAAACTGATCATAGTGGTTGTGTCTAAATAAGACACTTTACTGAACAGTAGAACTAATTACTGTGCAGTAAGTGTCTGCATCTACACGTGCAGACAGTGTATCTCTGTCTTGGCAGAGGGTGCTTCCAGTCCCTGCTCCTCAATCATGATTACAGAGCCGGGTGGGGAACAGGCTGGAGAGCCTATTTCCTGCCCAGCTCTGAGATCACAGAGCTGGGCAGCTGATGCGACAGCTAGCAGCAAGCAGGATTCACCAGTAAGGAATTGAACAGATTTTCACTGGCTTTTACCTACTACGAAGGACAAGAGTAGGATTCCCTGTCCAGCTGGAAGCTCGCTTCTAGCTGCCCCACCGCCAGATTGGGGCAGGGGGCTGGGACCTGCCCCTCCCTGCAGTTCTTTCCAAGCCCCACTTGTCAATTGCCCAATCAGGACATGGGGCTGGGACCTGCCCCTGACTGGGACAGTTCTCAGCTCTCACTCCGTGATCATGGAGCAGGGGTTGAGGAGCTTCTTCCCAGACCCCACTCATAAATCACAGGGCAGGGGCTGGGACCTGCTGCTCCCCTGCAGCTATTTCCAGGTCCCCTGCCACTGGCTGGGAAACTAGGGCCAGGAGCTGGGGTGGAGCCTGTCCCAGCAGCAGGCAGCCCCCTTGGAGGCAGGGAGCAATCTCTCAGCCCCTGCCAGGAGACAGCTGTCTCCTGGCCTCATGCTCTGTGCCTGTCCCTGGGCTAGTACCTAGGGGGAGCCTAGTGCTCCCCCTGGCTACTGCAGGGGCCAGATGTAGTGCCAGAGCGGGTGTGAGCAGACTTCTGCCAGGAGCAGCGGTTCTTCTCTAGCATCCTTGCATGCGTTAGATGCCTGCCCAGGATGGTTTTAAACTAGAGCAGTGATTCTCAAACCATTTTTTTGCAGGGCACTTGAAAATTGTTGAGGGTCTTGACAGACCACTTAATAAACTTTTTTTTTGTTTTACAAATCAAAGCACACAACTCATATTTTAATAGTAGCAGTCTTACCTTTTCTAATGCAATGGATGTGCCTATTTTTTTGAGCAAAGTCTGGGAAGTTGGGTGTAATGTTTGTCAGCTTTAGCCTTAGGTCACCTTTTTGCGGACCACCTGAATGGAGCTTGCAGACCAGTGGTGGTCCATGGACCACAGTTTGAGAACCTCTGCTCTAGAGTAATTTACTATAGAGTAAACCCAATCCAGAGCAAGCACAAGTGTAGATATGCCCAATGATTACTTGCGGGAGATGAGCCCAGGTTAGACCATGGATGGCATTGGTCTCTCTCTCTCTCCTCCTTCCCTCCCTAATAAAATCACCAGTAGCAGCCATAGGTGGTCATTCTCTCTGTAGACCAGACACTAGATACTTATGGATTTCATGGATGTTTCTTAGCCTCTAGCTGAAATAAAGATCTGGATGACCTGACCTGAGTAGAATGAAGATCTGCTTCTAGTCCTCAACTGTGTGGGGGCTGGAGCCTGGCTGACAGGTTCTGGCCCTTTCAGGAGGCAAAAGATGAAGATGGCATCTTGGTGAGTAGCAGCAGGCCACTGAAGAGCACTTCATATCTGATTGCTACACTTTACTCTTTAAAAGCTATTATCTTGTCCTACATGACTGGTAAAAACCAGTGGGGAGCTGTTCAACTCCTTACTGGTGAATATTGTTAATGTCACTTTTCCAGAGCTCAGGATTTTAGCATTTAACAAGTTTCTTTTCGGGAATCCATATTGTGACCTTAAAAACATCACTAATCGCCATTGGGTCTCTGACCTAAGTTGTAGTGTGAAAACAGCTCCAGGTTTTTCTGACTTCCATGAACTTTCTTGAACTCTGTCAAGCTAGTTTATTAGGGAATACAGTATAGGGTCATTATTGCTACCTAAGGTTGCATTATAGCAATGTCTGTTGAATTACCATGTTGGTCATTTTAGAGCTGAGAGTTTGCTAACTTCTGTTAGCACCAGGCAGAAATGGGTAGGAATGTCTTACCGTGGGCTTGTACCATTCTTGCTTGGGAGCCCTCAGAGTTGCATTGATTAGTTACCTTTTTTCCCTTCCATATGTTAGTTCCATGTGGTGTAAGGTACAAAGGGTTTTAACCCTATCTGTATTGTACATTACTGTACTCTTTAACTACTGCCAGTGAAGGACTGTTAGTACATCATGAAGTAAGAAATAAAATTGTGGAGAAAATATTCTTATCTTTCTATTTTTAAGTTCTTTTTAAAGTTTTTTAAGTTCTAAAGTATTTTTTTTTTTTGGATAATTGTGCCTTTACTGTATGTGGTATGCACTTTGTATATCCTGTATGGTTATTTAAAGGGATATGGGTTTTAGTTTTGTGGTAGTTCATAGAGGAGTTGCTGTTTATTCCTACATAATCAAGCCTCTCAAATTTCACTGTTTGCTGTGGAATTTTGGCTCTGACTGTTGACATATACAACAGTTACAGTGGACTCCAGTAACAGCATCATTTACAGAGCTAACATACAGTACAAGGAGCTCATGTATAGAGTAAGGCAATGAAAATGCCTGTGATAAAGGCATAAATTCAGATTTCAATAAATGTAACTAATTTATACCTCTGGAAGAGGTGGCTGTAAGTTCAATTCCAGCAGATGTTCAATTCTACCTCTATGTTCATAGCAGTGGCGTGACAGCTTGCTGTTGAAAAATGTCACTTTTGCAACAATGTGGCATTAATTTCTGTTTTGGTTTAATAAGCCATGTCCAATGTTGTGTTGTGTGTGTGTTTGTGTATGTGTGACATTTTAGCTTCTGTTTTTCTGAATGAGTTCTATCTTTTTCCACTAATGTTGGTTGAAGAATCATTCATTGTCTAATTATATTGCTGCTGCTGGAAGATTCTGTTACCGGAAAAAATAGTGGATTTTTTAAAATATAGAGATGTGTAAATACCCAGGTTTCAGGAATCGTCTTGTGTCTATAATCTATGAAGAGAAGCTTTGAATGTTGACTTGCAGTGTAAAGGAGTGCAATTATGTTGAATAGATCATGAGTATTCTAACCAATGGGCTGGGTTAGATGAGGTCCTGCCCAGCCATACTTCACAACGATCCTGGTAGTCATACCATGATTAATGTAGACATATTATTATTGCTGTTATTATTATTTATTTTTCTTGCAAAAATCATCTCGGGCCATGTACATACTCACAGCCTCTCTTGCTTGTGTGGTTCAAAATCTCCATTTTGGCTGTTGCACGCTCTCCAGCCAAGGTCTGTAACAAGGGGATTGAGCTGTACTGTAGCTCTGTTTCCTTGCATCCCCCCCACTTTGCTGCCACAGGTGTGTGGGGGAGAGCAGGACAGTCAAAGAGTACTCTCCAGTGTACTCAGCCTCCAGCATCCCAGTTTCAGGGGCTGAGAGCTGTATAAAGGAGTGTTATTTCCAGGGTTTGAAGGCTTTGGGGATTGCTAAGGATGGCCGTGTGCCAACTCTATCCTACCCTAGGGCTGGAGAGAGAGATTTTTTGTATGCCTTAGTGCCCAGGAGAGCGATCATTGGCTTATTGCCTTATTCTTTCCTTTTCCCTCCCTGGAGTGGAGTGTGGGGTGCCAGAGGATTAGGCAACGCTGTCGTGCTCATAGTATGTGCACGTGTAACTGGAAGTGATTCCAAAGGTAGCATTTCAAAGATGTTCCTCAGTTTCTGGAGATCATTTGGACATTTCTGAAGCAGATCTTCAGCCATGAATGTCTGTCCACTTGCTGTTTGGAGTGCTTCAGATGTCTAGGGCCTTAGGGTTTCTCACTTCCCACTTTTGCTTTATGTATTCACGTTTGTTCTTGCTTTATGTATACAGCAGCACCTTAATTCACTGGCTAGTTACATGCATGATAAACTACTCTTTACAGTGGTTTGGACTTGCATTAGGATTTACAGATAGCTGTAATCAGAGGGCTGAGAAGTTTGGCCCATGGTTTGTAGCCGTAGTAACAGTTAAAACTTTGCTCTAAAATCTTTCCTTTTAATTTATTTCTAAGTGTACCTCCTGGGTCCTGGTGAGGATCAGAAGCTCATTGCCATTGTTCCAGGTGTGAATTTTGGGGCTTGTTGGTCATCACAAAGCTTTCTGAAGTAGTTTTGAAAACAATCAAGGTCTTAGGCCAGCTCCATTTCTCCTTCTGTGAGATGACTGGTATTTGCTGGGAAACCCAAATATTCTTGGGAGTGCAATGTCCATCATTGTTTCAAGATAATGAACCCCAGTGGGTACATAGTTTTTTTAGTTCATGCTCTCTATCAGCTTTTGACTCTTTCTTCTTCTACTTAAGTGTCTAAGCATCACAATATTTAAGTGTATTTTTTCTCTAAGCGGGAAACGCACTCTATTCAATATTGTAGCACTGTTTCTAAGCAGCTCAAAGCAGATAGGCAGAACTTTTTCTGTTATCCTCTCTTGTTTGCCTTAGCTATTAATTTCAATGTAAAGGTCATGCAAATAACCTAAAACAATATAGAAAGATGAACATGTATTAAGAGGAAACCAAGAAACTGGTTTATAGAGAGCTTCTGTCTCTATATCAGGAGCTGGTTGCACAAAGAAGCCTCACACATTCTTACATTGGAGGTTTGGCTGCATTTTGGGCCCCCTACACACAGTACAAGTATTGCGCAATAAACTGGTTAATTGCACAATTACCTTGAGACCATCTACATGTGCAAAGTCCCTGTCAAACCATAAAAAACTCCCACCAGCTATAAAGTTAGACCTTGAAAACGTGTACTGACTTTATAGCTGGTTGCTGTCAAGCTTTAATTTGCATGTGTAGCAGGGTTTCCTAACACAGGGCTCCCAGCCACAGGGGTGCACCATGCCCAGCCAGGGCTAGGAGCCCTGCAGTTAAGGGGACTCTCAGCCCCAGCAGCTGCTGACTTTGGGTCCCAGCAGCATGGGGACCTAGAATCTCATAGTTGTGCATACTGGGTGCCAGCTGGGTGCATGAAACCCTCAGGACTGGGAGACTGTGGCTGCGAGCTCCCAGCTACAGAAGCTTGCTTCTGGCCAGAACAGGGGATGCCTAGGATCAGACTCCCCCTGCATTGGCAGTAAGATGCGATGGTGTCTAATATGCAATCTCACAATCACGCCTCTTTTCATGCACGTGTGGCATGACAGGAAATGTGATTGTACGGATTGCACTTTAGATCCCATGATACCTTTACCTTCATGTGTAGAGGCGCTTTCAGAATCCTTTTCTGATGGTGCTCTTGTCGGCCACTACTTTTGTCTTCCTGGCCTGTCTCAAACCAGTGAAAGGCAGTAAAAGGCATCCTGCCCCCTAAATCAGCACAACATTATTATTTTTTACTTCCGAAGATCATTCTGTGATGAGTCTTTATAAGTGTAAACAGCCACATAGTTTTTAATAGTACTGTACATTGTTGATTCTCTTAACCTTTAACCCTCATAATTCTTGCTGAAAGCCCAACACTCACTCGACTCCTTTGGGCAAGCATTTAATAGCAGATACTATTATCTTCTATTATAACTGCTATTATCTGCACATACAACTGTGATTTCAGACTAATCATTTCTATTTCTCCTGCAAAATATACTATTTGTGCATCATCTCTGAATATCAGACTTTTCCTGGGGTCTCTCTCCCCCAAACATTAGTGCAATTTAGTAGGCTTTCACTTCAACAGTTTGTAACACTGTCAGGCTGTTGTAATGTTAATACAGATCAAATGGAGTGATGAGGGGTGTTGCAGCTTGCTTTCTAGGTTTTCTCTGATATCATATGTAAGGATTTCCATTTGTTTAGTCCTGATTTGCTAATACAATCTATAAATTCGACCTTTTACTCTAATAAGTATCAATGATCTTGGGATGTATTGTTAAATAAGTACAGATTATGCACGTCAGATGGAATTCTGTTTCACTTTGTGCACCTCAGTCACAGTTTTCTAGTGATTTCTGGTTCTTATACAGAGTTTGTTATTCTAGTACTCCTACATAGTTGATGTGTAAGCATGTACATGGAGACTGATTAGCAGACCATGCACTGGCACATATCTACAGGTTGCAATTCTGTTGCTCTTGTTCTGTGAATGAGAAGTGTGTGCAGATAGACTGAGCATGCCTGCTGGCTATGACTTGGCATGTTTGAAGCTACATATACACATCCATTCTGGATATACAAGTGCATATAAGACGTGAAAATGTGGCTAGTCAGAAATTCAGAACTAAGCTGTGTTAGACACTTGAGGAACAGGAGAACAACCTTCCCGTGTTCTAGCTCTAGTAGCTGAGGGCACTCACTCTGGAAGTGGGATACCTGGGTTTTAGATCCCGCAGTTGGCAAGAGAGGATTTGAACCTGCATTTCTCTAACTTCTTAACACAGTGCTCTAATACTATCCTACAGGTTAGGCGTTATCCAAGCGTCTTTCCAGCATTCCTTTATAAGATGGATCCTGGGTAACCAAGAGAAGGGAAAAGTTAGGCCAGGAGGAAGAAGGTGTGGGGCTCTGCAAGATGCCTGCTGTTCTGGATGGTAGCCCTACATTCTAGCCTTGACCCTTGCTCCCAGTGGGGGCAGACATTTCCCCACTGCTCAGCTTTCTAGTCATTTTAAAATGCTCTCTTCTACCCTGCCACCTTGAAAATTAACTACATGTGAAAAAGGGTGTGGATACACATAACAATTGCCCCATTTCAAAATGTCACCAGTTGGGAACTGGTTCACAACTGTGTGAATTGCTATGGCTCTGACACCAAGAGGTGAGAGCAAGCACTAAGCCCAACATACCTCGCAGGTGCGTCCAGACAAGCGTGGCCGTGTGGTACAAGGCACTGAAGATCCGTCTGGAGTGCCACACACTGCGCATTCAGGCATTCCTCACACTGCTACTTAGCAGTACGGGGAGATTTTTTGACTCTGGCAGACTCTGTGGTCAAAAAAACCCACGCAGAAAAAAAGGGGAACTATTTTAATTTCGTTGTCCTTGAACTGGTTCACTATTATATGCAGATACAGCACTCTATGCCTAGTATCTGGTAGATCCTACAGCATCCTGAACTGGACAGCTTCTTACCCCTTCAAACCCTTGCAAGGCAGTGGGGCTGTTCTGTAATGCAGCTAGGACTCTACTGCCCCAAGATATACCAGAGACCACAGATGGCAGGGGTGGAGAAACAGAAAACATGTGTGCGAGTTTCACTTCCCTGCTAGGGACCCTGGGCTGGGGTCCCAGGCTTATCTGGAGTAGTAGGGGTAGCCAGGTTCTGGTTGGAGGAAGGGAGGGGGCTTTATAGCCCACTGTTCACCCACTGGTGGGTGGTTGTGCCTATAACAGTAAACACCTGTCCATTGCTGGGTAGTGGTGTGGGGAGAGTATTGCACAATGGGCATTGAATAGAATGGAATGGCTATCAATTCTACACTTAACAGCTAATGGGTTAATTCACTTCATTTTAATTGTTCCTTGCCCTCTGCGCTGCACTCCTTAAAAATTATTTTCTTGCCGTGATAAATCCAGTGTTTATTCAAATGTCTATGTTTTTCAAATAATGCTAATACATTCATTAAAACAATAACATCTTTCAATTCTTTTCCATCTCTTGAAAAATATCTAATCTTATTGTGCATTTATACACATACTTTTTTGTCCTGCAACGTGCTGGAGATCTGCCACTTCAAAGCAGATTCGACTAGTCGAGTGCGCTTTGCATGCGAGCTGATGTGAACTGCAGTTGTATTAGCGGCAAAATGTGCGCAGAAAATGGCAGCAGTATGCTTTTTGTACTAAAGCACCTCTGATGCATTTTAGTTCAAAAGTACAGTGCTGCCATTTTCTCAGTCCTGACACACATTTTGTCGCTTATACAACTGCAAGTGTCACAGCGCCGGGCGCTTGCATGTGTACACATGCCTGTTGTTCCTTGCTTTAGTAAAAATATCTGATTATGAAGCAGTTTCAGCCTGAATACAAATGGCTATGCAGAAAAAATAACCATAACTCACGCACACTTTCTGGCATTAATTCCATTTTTGTTTTGTTTTTTTATTAAATGTACTTTCTGATTACAAGGCAAAGGTGTGAAGTGCTTGGAATCTCATGAGATACAATGTAGCTTTCTGAATCCAGAAAAGACATCATCAGGCAGTGGTTTGGCTTCTGAATTCTTTACAGTGCATCAAAGTTTCTAAATAAGTTATGATACTTTGACCTAATACCAGCCAGAAGCCCTTAAAACAAAGCTCTGAGAATTGTGAAATGCTCATCTGGCACCACTTAGTTTTAGGCAGTTCCCTTTTTTCCCCTAAGTTATTTATGCTCGTTTGAAAATGAATGGCTCTGGAGAAGTGTTAATTTGGGGAAGTCCTCCGTGACTGAAGAAAATCAAAATCAGTGGCTCCCTTGCAGAAAGGGCCCTCTATAAAATAGTCTTCAGTGGTTCATTTGTAGTATACTGTGAGTTAGTTTATGAAGCTGACAGTGTATCTGATGACAACAAATTCAATGGTTTTCTTAAAGAAAGGCAGTTGTATGATTGAAAGCAGAGTCTAAATAGCTTACAACACTGTCTGTTTTCTTCTTCTTGTGTTGGATGGCAAACAGTAGTAGCATTAATGGCACCAGCTTTCATTTTTCATTGAGAGCATTGCTGATTTCCTTGGAATTATGGATTAGGTGTTTCTGATTGACAGGCTTTGAAATGAGATATCTCAGTAGCATAGGGTCAGATTATTTTCTTGCTTTGCTGTGGATACATAACACAATTATCATGGGATAATGTTCCCTTGATTTTATTCTCTAATAAATTCATGCTGTTGTAAGGACACAAACAATCCTCTCCAGCTGGCTGCCTACAGGAGGTGGTATTAGAGTTCTTGGCCAGTGGGTGGTGAGTGAGCTCGCAAATGGCTGACTTGGAACAAATACGACTAGAACAGGGGTGGCCTATCATTTCGGGTGGAGGGCCGCTTAATGAGTTTTGGTGAGCTGTTGAGGGCCACAAATTTACCCCCACCCCTTGATGTATCCCCTCTCACTAGTTGCCATATTGGGAATGGAAGTCCCACCCCTTGCCCCTAGAAGTATTCCTTTTGGGAAGGGGGTTTACTGTTTTGGAACTGGGAAAAAAAGCAAATTGTTTACTAAAAATCAAACAATGACAAAAATATTTTTAATAAAATTAAAATACGTTATTGTCCTGATTTGTGTGGTGTATATACAGAGGTAATTGTATAATGCCTCAAAATGAATTCTAAGTCTTGTGTATTGTAGGGGAATGTGGGGGGCTGTGGGTGTGTATATGTGGGGTGTGGGGGTGTGTGCAGATGTGGATGGCTGGGTATGGGGCATTTGTAGGGGGAGTGTTTGTGGGGATGTTTAGGTATGTTTTTAGGTAGGTATGGGCTGTGTGGAGGGGGAGGGTGGCTGGGGTGTGTGTGTGCAGAAGTGAGCAGGGTTCCCCCTGTGCACAGGTGTGTGTGCTGGGGGGAGCATATGGAGTTTGTGGGGGTATAGAATTTGTGGGGGGGAAGGTGTAGTCTTTGTGGGGTGTGTGATTGTGGTTGTGAGATTTGCAGGGGATGGTTTGCAGGTATGGTGGAGTGTGCATGGGAGCCCTCCTCCCACATGCACCCCCCTGGAGATGGTCACCTCCTCTGCCCTGCGGCATCCCAGATCCTGTGTGCTCTGCCGTGCATCCCCATTGCTGCCAAGAGCATGCAGCCCCAGCATGCCTCACGCCTACTGTGGACTCATCCCTGCTGGAGCAGATCAGCAGAAACTGGGCATAGCTGTGACCTGGCCTTCTCCACACTGCCTTCCTGTGGTATGTCCTGCTGCCCCCTAGGCACCCAGTAGGACTGCGGCAGCTACACAGTTGCACTGCCTTTCTAGACAGCCCAGGTGGCAGGTGGCTTCTTCCAGCTGCTGCCACTGCTGGCCCCAGCCCTGTGGTAACCATACTGCACTGCCCCAATGCCGTGTGCCCGGTGCCTGCTCTGGGCTCACCCACCAGGGCTTAGCAGTGAGGGTGCAAGATAGAAGCTGTTGCTCAGTGCAGGGGGAAAGTGGTCCCTTCCCCTCACCACTGCTGGCAGTTCCCTGGTGCAGTCACCTGGAGCCCATGCAGTGCTGCCCTGCATCTCCACTGGTATGATCACCACCTCTGGGCTTCCCCACAGGGCAGTGGTGACAGAGCAGATGCAGTTCAGGCCCACATGGGCTCTGGGCAGCTGCAGCAGGGAACTGCTGGCAGCAGGATGGGGAGGGGCTGCTTTCCCCCATGCTGAGCAACAGTTTTTGTCCTGCATTGCTGCTGCTGAGCCTGGGTGGGAGAGCCTGGAGCAGGCGTGGGACATGTGGGTTTGAGGCTGTGCATTGTGGAGCTCTGCCAGTATTGTGGGGCTGGGGCCAGTGGCAGCTGGAAGAAGCCGCCTCCACCCAGGCTGCCTAAAAAGGCAATTCAGCAACAGAGCCACCCCAGCTGTGCTATGTGCCCAGGGGACTGTGCCTGGGCCAGGGGACTGAGGGATTCACTGTGGGCTGGACAAAGACCTGCTGGTCCATGAGCCATATTTTGTTCAACCCTGGACTAGAAGAAAAGAACAACTGATACTCTTGTTTAAGTTAAAATTACCCTTTACTTTTTGAGGAGTAACTTTACTCTGGAGAGAAGTGATGTACGCAGGTGAAAATTTTTAATGATAGAAAGTTGAGTTTTCTAAAGTTCAGACTTGGAACAAACTCTGGTCTATTTCTAACGTAATCTCAGGGACGACCCTCCCCTGGGTTGTGATTCTTAAGGGGGGTGGGTTGTGCTATGTACTTGAAGTCAATTGTCCAAAGAGCCCAGACATAGATTTTGAAGTGTTTACTTTACCATGCACAACTGGAGCCAGAGTTTTTGAGAGAACTTGGTACCCAACACAAGCCAGTCTGTGCCATTATGAAAACTTGGCTAGTCATTTTGGAGATGAGTTTGTTTAAAATGTGACCCGTGTTACAAACTAACCTTTCTGGAGGATTCTCAGTGAATTCACTGGGTTTACGATAAGTACCATATTGCCCATCTATTCCTAAGTCCCTGTTTCTCCTGAAAAAGACTGGGCTTATATTTTACCCTGATATTTATGTAGGGTATCTGTGCTGTGGATGGCCAGGTTTCCTACTGACAGGATTAGTGTGGTCCTTCAAACGGGTTATGTTGATATAAAGTTGAAAACGATGCAGTTTCTGGGAAAACATAAACACTACATTTTGGTTAAGCCTTCCCTGGATATTCATTTGCATTGGATCATCCAAATAAGTATGCTAAACTTCATGTCAGATCTTATAATAAGGAGTGGCCTGCTCAAGTTCCCACAATTTCCTTTTAAGTAGGGACAGAAATCTCATAGGAACAGCCCTGTCATTGAATGCCAGTACTTTCCTAGCTCAGACCAGGAAAATACAGAGGCAAGAAACAACTATAAATAATTAGGAAAAAATATTTCAAGTGTTTTTTAAAATGGCTTGGTTCAGATTAAATTTGAGTCTGCTTTGACTGTAACAGAACCATTTGCCTGCTATTAGTACTTACCATCTGTTTTCCATTTTGCCAGCATAATATTTTTCCAGAAATTATACAAAACACTACAGTGAGATTAATTGAAGCTATGCAATCTGCCATGTGGCTGTTGGAATCTGAGACTACCTTGAACAGCTTCTTTATTGTAAGCCTCATAAAAGATGCCACAATCTTTTTTAACTTTTCTGAAATGTCATATTTAGCTTCAAATGAACAGGAAAAGCCAATAAAAAACAAAGACATTTGATAAAAGATAAATTAGTAGAACTTTGCATTCATATATTGCTTTTCAAAGCATTTTATGAGCCTAGTGAATTTATTTCAGAGATTTTTTTGGTGGGTAGGCAGGGCATCATTATTCCCATTTTACAGATATGGGAATTGGGGCACTGCTCCTGTTGGATTAGAATCTGCATCTCTAAAATCCTGGGCTGGGGCAGATATTACACATAAATGGGATTAAGTGATCAGAAACTGGTCTAAACCTGTAATAGACCAAATGTTCAGTGCACATAAACCAGTTTGAAAAAAACCCGGTTGGAATGTAATATCAGACTTAACTGATTTGGGTCAAACCAGTTTATGCAATGTCTTTCCCAGACCTGTTCCTGGTTTAAATTGAACCAGAGTCCCCCAGCATGTTCTCTGGGCTGGGCTGGGCTCTCTGTTCCAGAGAGCTGGGCTGGCCCCTCCCTTCTGTTCCCTCACTGGAGTTCTACCAGAGACTTGCAGGTATAGCATTGTCTGCCTGGCTTCCCCCTGCTCCTCCCCTTCCACCCATTGCTCGCTGCTCAAGCAAGGACCCTCCCTCCTCTCTCCCACAGCAAAGACTATAACCAGCATACAGTATACTAGTTAATGATGAGAGGTGTCTGTGTAAGGCAGACAGGACAGTGTCCACTTATGGCTTTTTGGTGCTAATCAACAGGTAGCTGGTACTGTCCCTCCATACTTCCTTGGAAAAAGCTGTTCAAGAAGAGCTTGAACTAATAAGAGAGGCTTTATTTTCTGATGTGGTGATAAATGCTGGTAATAGAGCTGATAAATGCTCTATTATCAACAAAGGGGTAGGGGAAGGGAACCCATCTCTAATCAAAGTGCCCTGGCAGGGCCTTGCCAGGCCCCCTTCAGCTCAGCATTGTGGAAGGGGAGGGAAGGCTGCTTTAGTGCCCCCCAGCTTCTAGCCTGAACCACTACAGACATTGGCCTGAATTTCCTTAATACAGAAGGGATGTCTTTATGGTTACAAACAGGTTTAGCCTAGCCATATTAGATTAACCTGCAAAGAGTGAATCAATTTAGGCTCAGGCTTTTTGAATGTCTGCCCCTAGTCCTAGACACTAACCATCTCACTATTTTTTCTCCATAATAATACCATATCTTTAAAGATGATAAATATAACATGTATTTTCATTGACTACAAATGGCAAATATTATCTTGACTCACAAGATAGTCAGATTGAAACAAAATATCCTAAAATACGGATCTTGTATTAAAAAATGAACTAGAAATTTTCTGGGTTTCTTACAAGATATTCAGTATTTCCTAATTTACCACCAGAAGTTCAACTTAACATAGCATTTTTTTTTGCATTTATTTTTATGCTTTGTCTCTTTTAAATGTATAGATATCATATATTCATCACTACATTGGTTCAGTTTTTTGTCACAGAATTGCCATTGAGTATTACTTGATTACTTTTGTGTAAAACTAGAACAAGGCGGAGATGAATTAGATCCATAAGCATGATTCAGATAAGATATTGTTTACATATATAAGTTCAAGTGAAATAGTTCTATTTGTAATGATTTCTGGTTACATGATATATTCTGCACAGGTTGTATTATTCTTTGTGTTTTCCATAGCAGGATGGCTGTGTAATGTCTGTTCTTTTAATACTACCTGCATCTTCATGGACATATGTACTGAGTTGAATCTATAGATTTTATTAAAGTAATGGAGCAGTTTGAATATTTACTGCCTTTGAGAATAATCTGTAGTCTAATTCTTTACCAGCTTCAGTTTTCACAGCTGTGCTCAATTGTTTGGATTAGAATCAGAAGCAAGGTTATTTTGAAAATTTGACTTGACTCCACTTTATAGTTTGACTGAAAGGGACTATTGAGCTGGACGTTTATTTGAGAAAATCCTTGACAATAAAGGCAAGCTTCAGTGCACTGCATTAAAATGGAGTACCAGAGTGGTGTGAAATGTTGCTAAACAGTGATGGATAGCTGCTTTTTTTGGTAGAGTGTCAAAGTTATCCAGCAGCAATTCCCACAATGATGTACTAACTGATAGATATGTCCCTGCTCTGAATCCCAAATGAGAACATCCCACAGAGAAAAAAGATGAGGCTTCTTGACTCCCAATTGAGAGGAAGCTTCTGACTCACCTTTCTCGGGTCTTTTGAATGGTTGGCTGTACATTTCATGGAGGAGACTTGCTCAAGGCTTCTTCCCTTACAGTGATATGGGACATCTCCTTATGAAACTGCTTGAAGGTTGGGGAAGGTGGAGGATGATTTTTTTTTTTTCTTTGTCCCTGCTTCATCCTTTAGACTGAAGTTGTTTTTTCTTTCCTTTTCAAACTGTCATGGTGCCCCCTTACACTCTTTTTGATTGCTATGGGCTCCCTTTTGTTAGCACAAATCACTTCTCTGCGTACCATTTCCTGTTAGGTGAGTGAAGCTGGAAGTCCAGAATAGGACTCTTTTCTATAGAGTTAGACGGTGAACACAGGCCTTGTAGTTAGAGTGTGCACTCCTTCCAGATCTGAATGCTGTATGGGGAATCTTTCAATGAGCTGTGAGCAGGTCATTGAAACTGAAAATGGGGGGAAAGCCAGAAAAAAGAAGAAAAAGAAAGACAAATTAGGGATGTCATATTTTTGTGCCTATATAAAGCTACTCAGTTCACAAAGGGCCCAATCCTGCAGAACACCACAGTGGTTCTGTGGCATTGCAGGGGTACAGAGTTCAATCATATCCTGAAATGGTATAATAAAAAATGCAACATATTTAACATACATGCATCTTCCAGTGCCAAGATTTGGAATTCACCTATTTTATCTGGAAGATGAATGAGAGGGTACATGGGAGGGTATGTAGGTGAATAGAGCAGAAGGATCTGGAGATCTTTCATTGTTCTGTGAAACAAGACTGACATTAATTCCCAGTTCATGTGTTTATATTACACTTTCCATTTTGTTCTCCTGTTTTCTTTAAAAACCCCCTTAGAAAGTGGATCTGGGCGGCCATTGTTGCATGTTTCTGCAAAACACAGGGTTTGTGATTATTATACCTGACTGCCCTTTGCTAAGAACACTTCCCAGTGAAAGATTGCTTTTAGCAATTCAGTATAAATGTGGCCATTGAAACACATTATCTAAATGTGTGGAAAGCCTTTGATGAATTGCTTTTCTAAAAAAAATATTGTTTGAATTATGGAGGAAGTGGAGCCATTAGGGTTTTTGCATGTTTATTGATGGAGCATCAGGTGCAGTGTTCCACAGATAGGTGTCATTTTCTATAAAATTGGACAGTTATCTTTGATAAATGTATGTTGAACTATCCAGAACACACAGATTTAGGAGGTGTAGTCTTATCTCAGTGGATGGGAGGATCATGTCTTTGAATCCTGTTGACTTTTATCTAGCCATATTGAGATGTCTGTATACTATTTCTGTTCTTCATCAGGAATGGAGTATGGCTGTGTTTTGTGCATGGCCTTGTGTTGTTTTGATCTTATATTTCATGTTTTATAATTAAAGAATCCTGAAGTTTAGTCCTAGTGCCAAAGCACATGACATTTCCAAAGGGCACAGTTTTTAACGTTTATTGTTAGAATACAGTGGTGAGAGAAAACTGAATATTGGGTGTTTTAAAAGGTTAAAAAAAACAGATTGTACTGATAGATTGTACTGTTAGTTTTTCAGCAGGAATCTAGTTTAGAGTTCTTTACTTTGATTGTATAAACCTTCCGTCCTTGGAGATATTCAGTGGAGGTATTTCAGGCCAAGTACAGACATTATACTTTTTCCAGTTTAGGTGTTTGGAAATTGGCCTATACCTGCAATAGGACAGAAGTTCAGAGCATGTAGATTGTTTTAAAAATGGCGGATTCCAGTCTAAGATAAACCTGGATCAATGTAGTATTAGACTTAATTGATCTAGATTAAACTGGTGAATTGAACTTCAGTACTGGGTACACTCCTTAATCAAGGTAGGTCTCTGTCCACTGACCTCTGAGTTTCCAGTGTGGCTTTCCCTCAAGCCCTCTCTCTCAAGGAACCTCCAGGCTGTAGAAGCATGTCACGCTGACTGCTGATGGGTGAGAGGAGGGGAAAGGGGGCTCGGCCATGCCTGGTTCCCTGTCATTATGCCTGCTCTCAGGAGGCATGGGGATCTCTGGGTAGGTGTGTGGGAGCCCACCAAGAGACCCATATGCCTCTTGAGAGCAGGTGCAGTGGCAAAACATGCTTGTCATGCTGACTGCTAATGGGGAGGGAAAGGGGAACTGACTTCCATGTGTTTAGATGTGATTGATTGAGCTGGATTAAAATGAATTGTTTTGCATTTTTTTTCCCAATTGTCCACCTCCTTGATGGCCACTGGGAGAGGGATCAAGGAAAGAGAGAGGGTGTGGGGTATGCATGTGTCTGTGTGTGCGAGAGAGAAGGAGCAAGATCAGGACTAAGGGGGATACATAGGGAAAACGTGCAAGGGAGAAAGGAGATGTAAAAAGATTCTTTTTCTCTCTTCTGCCCTCCCCTCCCCCCACTTTTATTTTTCTTTTGCTTTGTTCCTTGGGTCTCTGTTGCGCACTAAGGCTCCTTAGGTTGTAAAAGGCACAGGCTGCCAGGAGAAAATGGAACTGGTTGTTTAGCTCTATTGCTTAGACTGTGGTGTTAACACCATGGTTGTAGGTTTGATTCCCGGGTGGACTAGATGATCTTTTCAGGTTCCTTTCCAGCCTTACTTTAGCTATGAAATGTTTCCGACATGCCACTGCTGTCCCCTCGCTGGGCAGCTGGACCATTGTCAGTTCCCCTTTTTTTAAATTTCTTTTTAATTCTTTAAAATTTTCCCTCTCCTGCCTCCTCCATGACGATATGTGTCAGCCTACAGCACCAGATTTCTGAGAGTCGCTACTTGGGGTATTTTTTTCCCCCTTCTCCCCCTGTTTCCCGAGTATGGGCCCAGCTTTGTTGTTTCCTGCTGGCCAAGGCAGCAGCTCTGTTTTTGAAACAACACTAAAGTGAGTGCTCTCTTTCCCTGTGTCTGCATGGGCAGTGGCTGTGGGCCTGTGTGAGCCCACCGTGCTCTCATAGCTGATTTCCCTTCCCTCCTGTCCCCTGCCCTCCTGTCAGCAGTCATTGTGATAGGCATTTTCAGGCTGCATGGCTCCCTATCAGTGTGCCTGCTCTTGGGAGGTATGGGGGTCTTTTGGTAGGCTCTCACATACCCACTGAGAGACCCCCATGCCTCCCATGAGCAGATGTAGTGACAGAAAACTGGACTAGAGGTGCTTGTCACTGCCTCAGTAGTACTTGGCAATCCCCAGCAGCCCAGGGAGGCTGCGGGTCATGTGGAGAGGTATGTTCATGTGCCCCCACCCTTGTAGCATATCATGCCTCCCCCCACCCCCAATGGCAAACTTCTAATCTGTTTGCTCCTGGCCTAAA
The DNA here is from genome assembly GCA_030014935.1 of Caiman crocodilus. Lineage (NCBI taxonomy): Eukaryota > Metazoa > Chordata > Crocodylia > Alligatoridae > Caiman > Caiman crocodilus. Next base: position 33,106,782 of record JAGPOW010001918.1, read on the forward strand.
CTAGGGTGTGTACAGAAACCTGCATAGGTTTGAGCGATTCTGCCTCCAATGTTTGAATGCCTGTTCTTAGCTACAAGGAGCAGCTCTTCTATGAATGCTTTGGTTGGCCAGATCAGTTAGGATCACGGGTTATATTTCTTTTGAGTGCTGGCATGGATAGTATACAGAAAATCCTCTTGTGGAAATCATTAGGAGAAAACTACTCTGCCAAGCTAGTCTGTGTTCCAGAATTAGTCTGAGAAGAACTAATATACCTGATCTAAGTTCCACTGAGGTAAAATGTAAGTTTTTTGTTTTGCAGTAATTCTCCATCAAAGTGCCGTGTCGCTCTGGGGTGGCACCAGAGCCTTTGAAAGATACCACAAAGTATAAGGATATAAGAAGATAAGCACAGACTCAAGACTGTCCCATTCTGGTCAATCTCCCACCCTTGCCAGGCCCCTCAGCAGGGAAGCAAGTACCATAATATATACATTATTTTTACAATTGGTTGCCACTTAATTTACAAAAGGTATGAAGAGATATGGAGACCCCCACAGAGTCCAATGTGGGGTGTCTTGATTCCAAAACCATTGAGAACCACTGGCCTATTAAGTTTGCCAAGTCTTGCACTAGGCCCTAAACGAATGAAGCAACTCCCTTACAAAGTTCAAGGCAACAAAATCCTGAAATTTACAGGCCAGTGAAAATATTCACTAAACTTTTGACTAATTGCTATTTAAATGTTTATTTTCTAAATTACTTGATTGTACTTGATGCTAGGTGACGCATTTTTAGATGCATATGTGGAAACTGATGTTTTAATGGGAGGTAGATGTCATAGATGACATTAATTGAAATTGGTTGCATCCAGATGCTTATCTGAAGAGAGATATCTGATCATCACTTTATTCAGGATTTTTGTCTGATGCCTTTCCTATTGCTCCTGGTTGCTTGATCCTACAGTCCTGGATATGTATTGGAAGACTGCAGTGGGATAAACAGGTTATATGAGACAGGGATGAGAAAACAGGTTGATGCGAGTGGGAGTGTATGTCAAAGACAGAAGGAAGCTCCAGAGCAGAATGAAGCTTGGGATTACAGTATGTTTTGCAAGATGACCAGCAGGGAACTTTTGTATGGATTGAGCCTCGATCTCTTCTGTAGTGGGGGAAAGGACAAAAAGTTAGGAGCAAGGGAGTTTTGTTAAGATGAGTAAAGATATAGTTCTTTGTCGGGAAATTAATAACCTCAGAGTTGTCTTTGTAGAAGTTTTGCTTTGGAACAACTCAGTTTCAGTTGGCTATGAGAAACAAGTAAATATTTTTAAAGTTCTTCTGACAGGATTTACCAGGATGTCTTAGTAAAGACAGTATTTTTATTTTTCTTTAACATCAGAAAGAACACTGGCCCTGTTGTCTTGTATTGGAAAAATACCCAATATACAATACTCAGTATTCCAGGGGAAAAGTCTGTTGCTTGTTTGCTCTGAAGTTTACTACATTTATTCTGAAAGTAACAGGCTGACCTTTAGTTTCTCTGTTATGGTTTGAGGCTTTATTACGTGTATGTGAAGCTTTCCAAGACAAACTAAGTTCAATGCAGTATGGCATTTACATAGCCAATGTCATATCAAGCTAGGGAGTTTCAGAAGTAATTAATGTTGAATTAAAACTTTATGAACTGAGTTACAGATGTGATTACATTAACATAGGCTAGGGACAGGCATTCAAAAAGCCTAAGCCTGAGCCTGAATTGATTCAATATTTGCAAGATAGTCTAACCTGGCTAGACCAAATCAGTTTTGCAACCAGACAGACATCCCAGAAATGTAGTCACATGCCTGCCGTGGCTTAGGCTAGAAGCAGGGGGTGCTACAGCAGCCCTTTCTTCCTTCCACAGCATGAAGCCGAGGGGGGCATGGCCAAGCATCTTCGGAGGTCATGGCAGGAGGCTCTGATTAGCCAAGCAGGGAATTGATAATGGTGTTTATCACCCCCTAACACAGTGTTTATCACCCGGTTAAGAAAACAAAGGGTTATTACCAGCTACTTGTTGATTCTGTCTTTTGATTTAGCAGGGACCCTAGCCAGCATGTGGTCTGCTAGCTAATACACAGGCACCTCTTCAGCAAGGCAGAGGGGAGCAGGGAATTCCTGGTTAGCAGGGAGTGGTGAGGTGGAGCAGGGGTAGCTGCAGCCAGGGAGCAGAGAGGAGGGGCCATCCCTGCTGTGGTGCTGAGAGCCCCGCCCAGCCCAGAGAGCATGCTAGGATGCTGCAGGAGTCTGACTTAATTTAAACCAGCAAGTAGTCTGGGACCAAAACAAATCAGAACTTGGTTATGCTGGTGTAAATCTAAATAGCCTAATTTAAGTCAGTAGAGTTACCCTGGATAAATAATTTAAGAGGAAAAACTGGGACTGCCTTACATGCATTTGAAGGGGAAAAATTGATTCCTTGATTCTACAAAAATAATTGGCAATTTGGCATTAAAGTTTTGGCCCCAATTTGGTATAGGGTTATGCCAGTTTAGATTCCGTGTTTCAAGCATACATAATGGTCTAAACTACCATATCTCTTTGTGAGACTTGGATGTTGAGGAGGGGCCCAAGGTAGTCTGTCAATATGGGACAGTAGTGCACATTTTATATCTGAAATGTCTCCTTTACAGTATTTTTCAGGAAAATATGTTAACATGTTATCTGAAAGGACTAATACTAAATATCTGATAAATTTAACTGGCTACTTCCCTACATTTGTTATCTCACAATAACTGTTAAAGTAAAGATTGTGTTATTGGGCAAGAGATTATTACCATGTAGGTTTGGATGACCTGTATGTTGCTGTGGTAACTAGTAGCCCACTGATTACGCAGGAGGACCCACTTCAGAAGTGTTTATGATAGTGCTAATAAGGCTTGTTCCCACATAATGTCCTTTGCTATGTCAGGGTAATGAAAAGTTAAAAATCATTAGTTGAAGGGCCTAGTTGGGGGTCATGCCCACCTCTTTGCAGTTGTCAGAAGAAAGAAAACTTGGGGCCTGCTGCAGGAAGGAGCATTGGCATAAAAGCAGTTCAGTCTCAGTAACTTCTTTGAAAGATTTGGATCTCCTTACTAGCTAGGTTGGTTTGTTTTTATTTTTTAAATTTCTTTATGTGTATCTCGTAATGTGTGCTCAAAGGAAATTCTGAGCATCCTGATAATAATTACACTTCTGATTACTGGCCAAGTGGCATAAATAGATTAATGAAAAAATAACTCTAGCTCATAGGATCAAAACTTCTCTATTTTAAACAAACCATGGCTTTTTGGGGAAGGAAGACATTTTCATGGGGTATATCCAGTTTTATTTTCTCAAGGTTTTGCTATGCCTTAGTTTTTAGCACCTGATAAGTGAAAAATGTCACCCAAAGCTGCTAAAATTTCAAGTTTCAGCTATTTTTAAAATAAGATTCTGTCTGCGGAAAACAGAAAACTCTTCAAAAAAAATTTGTATATGAATACTTGAAAGCTTCTGGAGAAAACTGTGGACAAAAATGGACACTTTTTTAGGTTTTTATCTACTTTTTTCTCAGCAACAAAAAATATTTTGTGATCAGCTCTGGCAATTTTCAATGGGTGAAAGGAGATAACATTTTATATCAGACAGCGGACACTAAAAATAAAAATAAAAAATGTCAAACCTTTGCTCCCGTATCTGAAACGCCCATGAAAATACCATTATCTTTCTCCCCAATATCTTCCCCAGCAGATACATTTTTATTGTTCCTGAAAAGTATTTCAATCTTTGCTCCCTATGTCAGTCTGAAATAGCTAATTCCAGAGTATGGACATAACTATCTGTAATAAGGGGATTCCAGATCAGGTAGCCCATTGCCCATGACTGTGGCAGTGTATTGTGTGGATGGAGTATTCTGATGCCGGCAAAATGTTTCATTCCTTTGAGCTCTAGGAATGGGGTACTCTGCTGCCATGTAAGTAAGCAAAAAGAATTGGAGCAAAGCCTTGAAAAAGTAGCAAAAGAGGACCATATGATAACACAGCCCTTCTCTTGAATAGTGAAGTATAGATACTTAGTGGTTCTGAGGCTGTGTTAACTGCACCATAAAGGTTTATTTGAATGCCTGCTTTTAGGTACTTGTAGGCATATAACATCAGGGTGTTAGTCAAAACTGATACTCCCAAGCAGTGCCTATAAAATAAGAGGAAGTAGGCTTGGCAGAATTAAGGTGATACTATATTTTGTGCATGTAGCACAGTTTAGGTTGAGGCAATTTCTTTCTAGATTTTATTGGCTAACTTTCCAATAGATTGATCTGGGAAGCGTATGCTATCAGCTGATCTGAGCCTTCAAGAGGCTGAGAAGCGAATGCTATCAGCTGATCTGAGCCTTCAAAAGCCTTTACCTTTGTAAGCACTTGACTTACAAGCTTTGGCTATAGTCCCTGAGCTGAAACTTCCTTCCTCGGGATTCACCTGGCATCCCTGATATTTCACTTGCTTCTCTCAGCTCTTTTGGTTTTCATTGCTCATTGAATTGTGGAGCTTTAATTCATAGGCATTTTCCCTGGGTCTTTCCTTCTACAGGCCTAACTCAGAGCTTTCTTTCAAGGCATTTTTATTTACATAATTACTGCACTATATTTCTGTAGCTGCCAGAGCATATTGAGTACTTTCTGGTGTCTTCCAGGCTTCCTTTTGAGTTAGTGGTTTTCTTAAAGCTTGTTGGTTTCCTCCACCTTCCGATAAACAGCAACATAAGTTCTTTGACTATCTTACCTCTAAAGTACCTGACATCTGCATGGTTGGGGGTGGAGGAGGAACTGAAACAACTCTATTCCCTGTTTCATAGTGCCTAGGGTCAGAAGGGGCCTAGAGCAGGCCATCTAGTCTGACCCCCTGCCAATGGCAGGAACGAGTGCCAGGGTCACAGGACCCCAGC
>JAGPOW010001918.1:33111803-33124623 GCA_030014935.1 Caiman crocodilus
TATCTTTCCCGGGACCGAGGTGAGACTGACAGGCCTGTAGTTCTCCGGGTCCTCTTTCCTCCCCTTCTTAAAGATGGGCACCACATTGGCCACCTTCCAATCCTCCGGCACTTGTCCAGAACTCCAAGAGAGCTGGTATAACCGAGCCAAGGGCTCAGCGATCACCCCTGCCAGCTCCCTCAGCACCCTCAGGTGTAGGTCATCCGGGCCTGCCGACTTAAAGACATCCAGCCCTTCTAGAAGTCCTTCCACTAGGTCAACCCTTACCCTCGGCCCAGCAGAGATTCCCGAGTGGGAATACAGTCCTCCAACGGGAGGGATGTCCCGGTCCCCCCTCAGGAAGACCGAGGCAAAGAACCCATTGAAGGTCTCCGCCTTCCCATCAGCCGCGAGCACCAGGTTGCCCGATGAGTCCCTCAGGGGCCCAACGTTTCCCGGGGCTCTCTTTTTGCTCCCCACATACTTGTACTTGGTACTGTAACGTACCATACTGGCAAGGTGGTATCCATCTCCTTTAATGATCATAAGAGCATCAGAATTTCTATTTATTGGGTCAGACCATAGGTGTAACCCAGGATCCTGCCTCACACAGAGAAAGGGTACTGAGGAAAAGGGTGAGCAGGGCACGTCCAAGAGTTTCCACACCCTCCTTCTCTACCATTGCAGCTTCCAGCATTCAGGGGTTTAGGAGATTCTGACTGAAAGGCCATACCCGTGTCTACCATATTAAATACCTAGTGATGGACTTTTTTCCGAGAATTGGTCTAGTCTCTTTTTAAACTGGGTTAAGTTACCAGCCCCCCAGAACCTTGTGGTAATTAGTTCTGAAAATCAATTACTTACTGTCTGAAAAATAATTCCCTTTTATTACTGCAAAGCATATCAGTCTTGCTGGAGACTATCTAATCAAGTTGCCCACCTAGTGGTGGTTCTATCAACAATTAAGTCTGAAGAAATGCATTTGTGCATTCCTTGTTCCTTTCTACAGATAAGTACCCCTCTTAGTGACAGACAAGAAACTGGCCTTTTTTGACTCATTACACTATAATTTTGGTGTTGATCAGAGAGAAATGAATCTGCAGAAAGTATCAGAAAAGGCTTTCCATAAATATTATATTATCATTCAAATGAAGCTTTTTTTGTTACAAGTTATTCAAAAACTGAAATGATACGTTTTTATCCTTTAATATGAAAGCTAGCAAAGTCAAAACTATTGGCGCAAACAGTAAAACTGAAGGGATAGAATAACATATACACTGAAGATTTCTAAACATGCAGAGAATGTATAGGATCTGAAAAAAAAACTTGCAGTTAGAAAAGAGGAAAACAAACTTTTGGCATCAAATCATAATAAACTTTTTTTGCATGTAACAAGTGCCAGGGCAAGTTCAGATTGCATAACACTGGCCATTTGGCTCATAGCATAAACTTATTGAAAAAAAATAGACTTAAAACACTGCTGTATTTCACTGACTTATGATAACTGAGTGTCTGCAGTTCATTATCCCCTGGCTTATTATTTTGAATACAGTATTGTTAACTGTAGTATTGTAACTACCTCAGCAGTTGATTGCAGCTACAATCAACGGTACTTTTAATTAACAGATTCATCTGAAATATCAACTCTATGCTAGTCAAGGATGTGTCATAAACAGCTATTTTGCCTTCTTGTAAAAAGTCATTTCTGGATCATTGCTTAGGTACTTATTACGATGTACTTAAATAGATTTGTACAATCAACACATGAACATTTTCATGGAATGTGAAACCAGGAGAACTGTACTTTAGCATGAAAGCATAGCAGGGTTTTCTCCCAGCATGCTCTTTTTCCTTATAAAAAGTTATAATATATACCATATGTGTAAGGAGGTGAGCAAAATAAAACTTAATAGAGCATCTGAGTGAAATAAGATGTTAACATCTGCTTTAAGAAAAGTTAAGACCTGTTCTTTGTGGTATAACATAAAATGATATACTTATTATGTGTGTAATAAAGTCATCTGTGTTCAAGAGTTTGCAAGAATGTGATCATTTAAATATGCTGGGGTATCTGCACTATACAAACAGGTACCATAGCATGGTGTGGCAGGGCACTGTTTGTGCCTCCCACTTTAAGGGCCTGGAACTGGCAACGGCCGGGTGCCTGATGAGGGCAGCCATTTTGGATCTGGGGCTGCCCATATAAACAGGGCAGTTCTGCTGCTGGAGGCCAGGCAACAACATTGCCTGGCTGGAGGGCTGCTGGTATCATCTGGAGGTAAGGGAGGAGCTGCAGAGGATGGTCAGGAGGCTCCTGGTCCTGGGTGAGACCTAAAACTGCACCCTGCCAGGAGTGGGTGGCCTGGTGGGGCTCTCAGTGGCGCAGGAGCCCCCAGGAAATGCCAGGCCAGTTACCACCCCAGTGAAAGGCAGGTTGGTGCGCCTTAACCCCTAGCCCCCACAACTGGATGGGTTACTCCTTGTTGGAGGGTCTGGAAGGTGGACCCCATGGAGAAAGAATGAGGCCATAGACTCATGCCTGTCTGAACTTCCCCTGACTGGGCCATGCTGGGGCCAGGATCGGAAAGGTTGAAGGGCCAGGGGCCCACCATAGGAATTCCCAAGAGCCAAGGGCCTGGGGGTCTGACTGGCTGGGAGGTGGGCCAGGGATAGTGAGCTGAAGGTCCTGGGGGGGACCACACTTGAAGGGGAAGCAGTTCAGGGAGCTATGCTGCCCGATATGAAGGCAGATGAGACCGCCTCACGAGAGAAATCCAGGCAGGGTTCAATTAGGGGGATTCTGGGGCCCAGTGTGTGGGCCAGTGATAATAACATCTGGATGCCATCTGTGAGGCTTGGGCTGCAGTGTAGGGGAGGAATGGAGCCACAGATAGCACCCCCTGGCATCGAGGCAGGAAATGGGCAGCCTCCTGCTTAATTGACATCTATTAATTAATTACCAACAAAGCATGGTGGGTGAGAAGGCGGGCAGTTAGCCAGAAACAGGTGGATGGACCACAGTGAGATCGACCCCGGAGCAGGCCCCCTGTTACACATGGGTAAAAATCATGTATGCATTTTTTTTCACACAACCATTATCAACCTAGAATTCTTGCTGGCAGGTGTCAATAGTATAATTCCATGAAGGATATGGGTATTTTACTTATGGATTCTCCAGGTAAAGCAGCCCCAAATTAGCCTCCAAGGCTAGGGACAGACATTCAGAAAGCCAGAGCCTAAATTGATTCCAAGCATAGTGGTGCCAGCGGCCTCTCTGTGCTCAGGGCAAGTCCCCTCCTGGAAGAGTGGCAGTCAGGCCAGGCCAGGCTGGTCAGACCCCACTGCTGTGCGAGCTGCCAGTGGCCAGCAGCTGAATAAGCCCTGTCCTGCCAGGAAGAGGGCTTGCCCTGAGCACAGAGATGCCACTGGCACCACAGCAGGGTCTGACCAGCCTTCGGGCAGAAGAGGGCTTATTCAGCCATTGGCCCTGAGCACAGAGCTGCAGTGTCAGCAGCTGAATAAGCCCCTTCCTGCTGGGAGGGGGCTTGCCCTGAGCACAGACTGAGCAGTGGGGGCTGGGTATGGTTCTCTATTGACTTGCACCCCATGTGGTTTTTGTATTTGTGGAATGTGTGTGCAGAGGTTTCCAAATCAGAACAATATCACTTAGTTTGCACATATTTTAATCTGTGTCTTCATGATCACTTTTACCATTCTGATTGCTTCAGTCTTTGAATACCCCCAGCCTTTCATGTACATATTTTCACAAGACTCCTGTGAGGTGAGGGCAGTACTGAGGTACAGAAAGAGTAATGCCACACAGGAAGTCAGTAGCAGAGCAGGTAATTGGAAGAATTTCTCCTAAGAGTTGGAGGAGTGCACTTCTTGTGACTCCACAATGTTACAAGACAGGAGAGAATTAGGCTTCAGATCTCTCTTCTGATTTTGTAGAACTGTCCTACAGTCAGTTGTTAATGTTCACACTGATTAGTCCTATACCAAGGCTTTAGAAGAAGGTCTAAAATGGGGGCTTCTGTTTGAAGGGGAAGAACAAGGCTTCCAGGGTTTTTTCTGGATTTGTCTATTACTGTGTTTATGGCCCTACCTGAAAAATAAAAATGATGCTATGATTTGACTTGTCTCTGCAATCGACACAATATGATTTAGAGGTAGTTTTAAGTGTTCCAAGTGGTAATGCATTGTGAATTAAAAAAAAAAAAGTTTGGGAAATATTTAAGTGTAATTCTCCCTTGCATACTTGGAAAGCAAAAAAGAAAGTGTTTTACTGATGATTTTATAAGCTAATGACAAATGACACAAATATGAAAGAAATAGTTAAAGTTTGGCCAGATCTGGGTAATGTCTTAACCAATTAATCTCATACTGTTTCATTTATTCATGTGTTTTCACTGGGGTCCCATGGATATTTCGGGTTTTACTCAATGTGTCTAGTTCGCATTTTTCATATGTGATTAAAATAACAACATACAAGGGCAGAGGATTTAATATGTGCGTCTTCAATATAAATAAAATGTAATACGGGTTACATCCATGTACTATAGAACTCAGTTTTATGGAGCTCCTCTGTCACTTCCCATAAGCACCTTGCAATAGATTATTGTTTTAGGCAGTGTAGTAACCATGCCAGGAAAAGACACAGCCCTTATGTGCTCAAAAGTGGCCCTTGACATTTAGGTTAGGGACAGAAATTACACACAAACCATTATAAGTGGTTGAAGATTGGCTCAAATCTATAACAAACAGAAGATCAGTGCACACGAACTACTTTCAAAATGGCCAAAACTGGTTTAAGATAAACCTACATGGTTGTAGTATCAGACTTATTTGCTTTAGGTTAAATCAATTTATTGAACTTCTGTCCCAGATGCCCTCCAGATTCAAGTTAACTCACAGTTCCCCAGCATCCCAGGATGCTTTGCATCTCCCCTGCAAACTCCATCTCCCAGGGTGGGCAGATTAGCTTTGACCCAACCTGTCTGCTCCAACTGAGTATGCTCTAGTACCCACCTTGCTTCTGGCCTGGGCCCCTGCAGGCATGTGGATGCGTTTCCAGAGTCAAAAGTGACTATCTGTTCACTTGCTTATCAGTTCAATCTCTGTTGTTTAAGCTAACCTGTGAAGATTGAATGGATTCAGCCTTGGACTTTTTTATTGTACTTAGCCTTAGAACCTATTCTACTATGTGAGGTGTTATTTCATCAAGAACTTCATAGAATAATCTGTTATTTTTCTGAAAGTTAGTGGGTGATTTTATTTGCATGTGGCCAGTAAATGAAAATGAGCAAAGAGGAATTTTGGTTTCATACAAAGGATAGTACCTTGGAACATTGAAGCATTCCTCATTATGCTCTACAGTGGTACTAGTCTTGGCCCTGAGCCTTAGTCCTGGTGTGGGCCCAAAGGCAAGAATGCTACCAGCTGAACCATACATGGGAAAACATTGTGTGCCAGCATTAGAGAGAAAATAATATTCCATTTTAGCATATTCCTTAACCTGTCACTAAGGGTAGTCTAACAATGCTTAGGGGAAGCAAATGAAAAAATTACTGTGTTGCTAGCTTTTTGGGACACTTCTATCATATTTGTATTGGCAAAAGGCGTGATCCTGCTTGCTACTTAGTGCTCTCCTTGCTAGTTGATGTGATTTTTGACCCACTCTTTGCATTTTTACAGTAATCTGAAATGCTTTACATATTTGGAGATGCAAAGGCTAATTGATAGGCGTTGCTTTTATCGATCTTGTGTGTACTTGTAACACAATGCCATCTGCAGGGTGGTCACAAGCCCCTGGAGGTCCCCCCCAAGCCCCCTATTCCTTGCTTACTCTGGGAACAGTCTCCCCTTCACTCACTCACCATGTCTTTGATAGTCCTTCTGGTTCTTAAGGGGAGGCTACCCCAGGGCTTCCCAGATCTGGTCTCCAAGAAACACCTGATGGTGTGGAGCTCTTACCTTGAGGGCTAACTGCACAGCTCCATACCTCCCTTACACTGTGCCCCATGCCTCACAGACTTCAAATCTCCAATTGGGTAGGACCCTTGTCCCGGCATCTCTAGGCCAGTCCAGGAGTTTATTTTCCCTTTTTTGTTGAGGCTTTAGCCTTCCCAGCTTCCATCTCTCCACTCTGGCTGGTCATGGAGCCCAGGCCCACTGTTGTAGGCCTGGCTTCTGGGTCCCAGCCCTCTCTCTGCCTTGAACCTGCCCCAGCAGGGCTCAAGACCAGCACATACCCCTGGGATACTAATAGGACCTTCAAAAACCATCCCTTACAGCCCCAACCCAAACCACTGGTTTAAACTGCAACATAAACACTAAGCCCCTGGGCTATAACATAAGAAAAATAGAGGCTTTGTGCCTGTTTACCAAGTGTCACCTTCTCTCTGGGTCTCTCTGTTTTTTTCCAGCCTCCAGGGGCACTCGGGAACCCCACACTTTGCCACTCCCAGGGCTACCTCAACCCCAGGGCTTACACAGGTTTCCCTCATTTTATGCAGGTTCTGTATGTGCAAATTTGCTCTTATACAGTGACCCTTTTGAAACCAAAAATTTGTTTTATGCAGGGATTAAATTCATTCTTATGTGATCAGTGTGGTGGAAGCCCCCAGTCGGCTGCTTTGTGTGGTTCATTGTTAAAGTGACATGCACCAAAATATAGTTTTCTGTGTGGATCTGTACTCCTTGCTCGTTGCCTGTAATGTGTTTCTGTAGTTGTCATCCCCATTATGATAGTGCCTTGTGCTTGTGTGTACTGTCTGCTGTTGGTAAGTACTAAAATTGTCTTGTAAAAGTGGTAGAAATGAGTCTGGGGGTCAGTAGAGTCAAGGTCTTGGAATGTATCCCTATTTCTTATATTGTACAGTAGATTCTCTTTAAGCAAATTCAAGTTATGTGCCATTTTCTGGGAACACATGTACAGCATAAAGCGTGGGAAACCTGTATAGCTCTGGCCTGAGCTTTCACCTAGTCATGTGACACCCCCACTCAGATGACTTGCCTTCAGGGCTGTCCCTTAACCTCTGCTCTGCCAGCTGTCTGGGCTCTAAAGCTGTGCCCTTAAAGGGGCTATCCCGCTTTCTCATAACAGGGCTAGGGTTCCCTGTTATAGTACTCTTATTTCAAACTTTCAGGGAGGCATATATCCTGGTATCTCACTTCCAAACTCTTTGTCATTTTAGGCTACGCTTCATACCTATGTTAAATAATTGTTATTAGGTTGTACAGTCCAATACTGCAAAGGTTAGCAAATGCTAGTTTTATGGTTGCCTATTTGGCCTTAATTCTGCCTCATGGTGAATGTACCCTGTGTGCTGAATGAGGCAGGAGCCTTCAAGAGAAATAATCGGAAACCCTGCCTTGGATATGTACATTTGGGCTGTGTAAAGCTTCAGTCCCTGGTTCAATTCGGTGGAGATTCAGCCTGATTCAGTGGCTGAATCTCCGAATCTGAATTGAACTGGGAGACCTTTTAATCTCAGTGAATTGAATTGGAACCCTCCAAATTGATTCGGAGAGATTTGGAAAGATTTGGAAGTTTGGACCTAGATATAGCTTTTAAATGTTTTTCTACATACCTCAAGGTAGCAGGCGGCTCATGAATGTCTTGATGCTGGGGCAGATAGAGCATCCCACAGGAGTGTGGGGGGCTCCACTGCAGTGCACTGGCCCCCTCCCCCACATTGTCTCCTGCTTGGCAATTGGTGACTCTTGGGCCTAGAAGGGCACCCAGGGTTCCCCCGTGGCCAGTCGACAAGCTGGGAGAGGGCACATGGGGTGGGGGGGGCCCCGCATACTCCCCGGCAAACCCAGAAGTGGGCCAGAAGGACTTCTGGTCCACTTTTGGGTAGTCTGCCAAGCATGCTGGGGAGCCCCCCGCACTCCTGTGGGACGCTTCATCCACCTTACTATCTCAGCATTCATGAGCCACGCCTGGTACCTCGAGATATGTAGAAAAAACATTTAAACCTGTATCTATGGGCGTATCACTGATTCTCTGAATTAGCATTGAATCTTCAGATTCGGATTAAGCCAAATTGAATCAGGGACAGTGATCTGAATCAACGAATCAAATCGCTATCCCTGATTCAGGCCATATCCAAATCGAATATGGCCTGTTTTGCACACCCCTAGTTTATATACAAGAGGGTAAAAGTAAGGATGCACATGCAGTGCATAAGCACAAACATGAGGTGCTTATATATGCAACCTAAAGAATATTTTAATATATGGTACAGCTATGAATATTTCTATTTTCTTAAAAAGAAACAGTTTTCCTTGCTCATAAGCAAGCACAGATGTGAACTATCAACATTTCAACACAGACTATTATAGGGCTAACTGTATCTATTAGTACTGGGGAAGGGTTGGTAAGTGAAAGACTTGGTTCAAATTCCATTTGAAAGCTTCCTTAAATAAAACAAGTTTATTTAATAGACTTTTGAGACAACACGCTGTTATCTTTTGTTACACAGAGCAGAACCAAATAATGGTCAGTTACCCACCTTGTCCCGTGAGTGGGAATGTCAGGTCTGTGGCTGTGCTTTTTCCTAAGGGATCCGGCATTACTTTACTGGTACCCCCTATAGTTTGAGTAACAATCTTCAGCTTACCTTTGTTTTCCAGAGCATGTACTCCACCTATAAGAGTGTAGAAGGCCACACAAAAGCAATTACTATTTCATGCAAATCTGCAGTTTAGCTACACTTATCCCTTTGCAAGCAACCAAGCATCATGGGCAGAGCTGACCTGAACAGGGCCCAGGGGAAATCAACCCATGCAGGGCCCCACCCTCACTTCAATCCCACGGGCCCTGGACCCGAGGAAGCTGCCGCTGCCATTGGTGGAGGCAGCATTGGCAGTGAGAGGGGCAGTGAGCGGCTGGATTCAGAGCCACAGCTCTGCCCATCTCCGCACTGCTGCTGCTCCACCCTAGTCTGCAGGGCTGCACAAAGTGCGGAGCCTCGGGCAGTTGCCCCGATTGGGGGCACCCCCCCCTCCCACTCCAAGGACAGCCCTGATCATGGGAGCCCTTTTTAACTTAGCATAATTACTTTTCTGAAACAGTGATAAACACTTGCATCTTTTGGCTATATAAACATATTGATAAGCTTCCATGAAAACATCTTAGAACACATGTGTAACTAAGTTCACGTGACTGTTAGTTATTTGCTTGTGTCCTGGTTTTCTCTGTTAAAAACCCCAATATTCTCTGATTTTAAAAAACCCCAAATGTGCATTCTTTCATGATTTAAAATGAAATGTCACTGTGTGTGTGTGTGTGTGTGTGTATATAAAAAATAATATATGTGTATGTATGCATATAGGTATCAGTTGAACACAAAGGAGCTTGCGAGGTGGCTAAGTTGGAACTGCTGGCACCTGTGATGGGAGCGGTGAGTGACTCAGCTCTGTGCTGCCAGCTCTGTGGCTCTGAGTTGCGGTGTAGAGCCTGTGTGCTGCAGCCTGGGAGAGCTGAAGTCACCAGCTGCATGCTGGCAGCTCCACCTCACTGTCTGTCCCCCTTCCCTTGCCTGTCCTACCCCATCATTGCATTGTTCCCTGTTTCCTACTTCCCCTCCTCTCTGTTCCATGGGATCCCATCACTTCTTCACTCCCCTCCACTGGGTCTTGCTTTCACCTCCACCTCACCCCCTCTTCCTGTCAGTTCCCTCCTGCAATTTCCCACTTCAAAGGGGAAAATCCAGTTTTTTCTCCTATAAATGGGAAAATCTGTGATTTTATCCTTCAGAGGTAGAAAAACTGTTTTTTCCATGGGAAACAGAAAACCTGGATCCCTGGTTATTTGTTATTTAGCACATCTTAAAAGGGTTGATAATGGATTGATGGGGTAGTTGGAGAAGGGGGGTTCAGCTCTCCCCTGCAATGTGCTCATGTCCATTATCATTCCCATTACAGATGCTGCTACAGCTGTTACTACTGGTTTTGTGGTGACAGAAGCTCAATCTGAAGAATGTATTTAGTTATTATATGGATTTGCTGCTAATATTTTCTTGTGGAAAACAGGTAGGAAGTGGAGTGGCAGTTTTTCAGTTTGTCTCAACAAATGCTAGAAGGAACTTCATGGGCCAAATAAAACACATTTTTGTAGACCAAAGAACCACCCCCTGTTGAATATCAGAGACCTACAGAATCCCGTGCTGAATATTAGTGATCTATAATCTACAGTGGATCTCATACAATAGAGAACAAAGTTCCACTCACAGAATTCTACACAAATACTATGTTACTGATGGAGACTGATTCATTCCTCCATTTCTCTATTCAATTCACTAGCCTTAAGTAGATTCTTTGAAGCCTAGATGTTTATATATATGTGTCTTTTCTAATGCATCCCCTGAGATCAGATAGATGGCTTCTGATAAACAAAGGAGTTACTTGTAATGCAGGGTAGATTATTTCTCTCACACAGTCTACAAACCCTGTATGTTTCAAATCATCTCCAGTGAGCCCAACATTGTTTCTGTCTGTGTGGTTATTATTGTAAAAGGTTATTTATGGTATGGTTAGAACTAGATGCTATTTTTATGATTAATTCAAGATCCTTATTAGGGATTAGTTTAAATAAAATCAGAAAATGTATAGAATGCTCCATTTTTGTAATTGGTAAAAGGGTCTGTATCTATATAGGATTTGTGTGGCCCACACTTCAAAATCTCATTATCATAATTAAAAAATGGCGGCCCTTGACATTAATAAATGATTTAGCTAAATCAATCCCTTGGGAGAATTGGAACTGACTTTAAAATCCATCATTCACTGTTAGATGCTAGTGACAAGCTGTAGTTCCTAGCTCTTATAAATTAATAGCTTCAGGTTTATGAAATTATTTTCCTATATGTGGAGCATCTCTGTACATAGTAGCATCTTATGCCAAAATATCTTTGCACAGAAGCAGGAGAAAAGTGCTAAGAGTACATTTTCACTAACATTTAACATTGCTCTCCAGTTTTTTATGGTCTGTAAATACCTGCCTCAATAATCCTTTTAGACATTTCTTAACCAGGGTTTTCTGTTTCTACTGACCAGTAATCTATGCTGCTTATCACTAAATGAAGGAAAGAAAAGTAATTTAGATAATGTGTGAGGCATAGCTGCATGTTAAACCATTGCCATAATTAAGTAATTTCATTAAAGTCTCTTTAGAGTCCTGATGCTCCAAGTATGAATCTTAAAAAGTCTTCTGGAAAATGAATAAAATATTACATGAGAGAGATTTCCTATTAAATTACTGTAAAGGAACCCATTTCTAAATATTTCCTAACTGCAGAGAAAGGTTGATCCTGTTTTTAGTATGCTATCATAGTTGATATCAGTCTGCATTTTTCCAGTACAGGCATCTGTCTGTCTGTCTTTGTCAACCATCCAATATATTTGATTTTTTTTATTTTTTATTTTTCCTCTTTCAGTTTTCCCTTCTGTATATTTTTACAAAACCAATTCTGAGGCTTCTGTTGAACATTATAGATATTATGGCAGTTTTGCCACTAACTTCAGTAGGAGCAAAATAAGGCCTAGACTTTGGCTTATTTGAGCACATCCAGACTAGCGCGCACATGCTCCTTGCCCCATCTCAAACCCCTTTGAGGCGGCGCAAGAAGCACATGCAGGAATGAAAAAATGTTCCCTGTACTGCAAATTTGCAATGCAGGGAGAAAATTAGATCCCTGGATATCCAGTGGTCAAACAAAAACCCAGGGGGAAAAAGCAACCAGCGGCTCAGTCCTCCAGAGATGCTCTGTCTCTATGATTGGCCCTTTTCCCCACTCCTGAAGCACAGTGCCTGCCTGTGCTGGGCAGGCAGTGGTGTAAGCTGCAGCGCCCCAGACCTAGCTTTTGCCAAGTAAGCAGGGGGATGGAGAGCTGGAGGAGGGGGGAGACGACCTAGGGAGGCTAGAGACAGCAGGGGAACGAGCAGGGTGCTGCTATGAATATCTGTTCTATTACAACTTTAAAGTGCTTTCAAAGCACTTAATGTGCGCTAAGTGTAATGTCTGTACCTAATGTTAGGTTTCTGTTTCTTTTCAGGGTTTATTTTATTTTGGCCACGTCTACATGAGATGCTGACTGTGCTGTGATTTAGTACTTGTATAAACCCGAATTACTGTGCAGTAGCACCAATGAACATGTGTCTTTTTTTGGTGATGCTACTGCGCTGTAGCCCAAGACTACTGTACAGTGGTATCACATCATGGTTACTGCCATGCAACACTACTACACAGTGTCAGGCTACTGTGCAGTCACCATCTCATGTAGACGTGACCTTTATGCTCTAATAGAGGTGAGGATATGGTTTTATGACTTCCATCATCTTGGAAAAGCCAGGGTTTGCAATACTGGATTTTCTAGATTACTAAAAGTCTAGAAGTCAGAGATGGCAATAGCTGATTAATAGCTTCAGATTTTCTCAGACCCTCTGTTAGGTCTCCCTGCTAATGAAGATTTGTTCACTGATAGACTTCTGTTTTTGTCTAGCCTACTTTTAATTGGCCAAGTGATGGGTTTTTGATGCTTCCTTTGGAAGATTATTTTACTGGTTGGTTATTCTCAGGGTCAGGAATCTTCCTCTATTATGGAGCTTACATTCTTTAATTTCCTCCTGTGGTTCCTGATTCTATTCTTTTTACTAAATTAAAAAATTCCTAATCTCTGGTTAATTACATATAGAAAAAAATTCTGAGGCTGAATTCATAGTTCCATAGTTGGTAGGGTTTCATAGTTTCATAGTTTCATAGTGTCTAGAGTCGGAAGGGACCTGGGCAGATCATCTAGTCCGACCCCCTGCCTTGGCAGGAAAGAGCACCGG
>JAGPOW010001918.1:33124723-33137262 GCA_030014935.1 Caiman crocodilus
GCCCCACATTACCCGGGACCCTCTTTTTACCCCCTACGTATTTGAAGAAGGACTTCTTGTTGTCCTTAATCCGGGAAGCTAGTCCTATCTCCATCTCTGGTTGGAGGGGACCTGAGCAGATCATCAAGTCTGACCCCCTGTTATGGCAGGAAAAAGTACTGGGGTCAAATGACCCAGCAAGGTGTTCATCTAACCTCCTCTTAAAGACCCCCAGGGTAGGAGCCAGCACCACTTCCCTTGGAAGCTGGTTCTAGTCCTAGCCACCCTGACTGTAAAGTAGCGCCTCCTGATGTCTAGTCTGAATATACTGTCTGCCAGCTTGTGTCCCTTATTTCTTGTCACTCCTGGTAGTGCTTGGGGGAACAGGGATTCCCCCAATGCCTGCTGCTTACCTCTGACTAGTTTGTAACAGGCCACTAGATTTCTCCTCAGCCTTCTCTTGTGAAGGCTGAACAGGTTCATGTCCCTTAGCCTCTCCTTGTAGGGCCTGCCCTGCTGTCTCCTGATCATACGGGTGACCCTCCTCTGAACCCTCTCAATGCTGTCCACATCCTTCCTGAAGTGCAGCGCCCAGAACTGGACGCAGTACTCCAACTGTGGCCTGACCAGTGCCGCATACAGGGGGAGGATCACCTCCTTGGACCTGCTTGAGATGCATCTGTGGATGCATGGCAAGGTTTGGTTGGCCTACCTGACCACATCCCCACACTGGCCCATGTTCATTTTGGCATCAGTGATGATTCCAAGATCCTTTTCTGCCTCTGCACTGATGAGAAGGGAGTTCCCCAGCCTGAAGATATGTTACTGATTATTCCTGCCCAGGTGTAGCACCTTGCACTTGTCAGTTTTGAAACCCATCCTCTTCTCATCTGCCCACCCCTGTAACCTGTCTAGGTCCAATTCCAATTCTAGGGAGCCTATTCCTCCCTTCTAGTGTGCCCACATGCCCCCACATCTTAGTGTCATCAGCAAATTTGAATAGGATGCTTTTTACCCCCTCATCCAAGTCACTGATGAAGATGTTGAATAGCACAGGTTCAAGGACCGAGCCCTGGGGGACCCTCCAGGTCAAAAATGACCCATCTACTATTATTCTCTGGGTGTGGCCCGCCACCCAGTTAGCGACACATTTGACTGTGTAAGTGTTGATGCCACAGTCCCCTAGTTTTTTAATGAGAATGGGGTGAGAGACCATGTTGAAGGCCTTCCTGAAGTCCAGAAAGACTACGTCCACTGCTACCCCTGTATCTAAGGATTTTGTAACCTGGTCATAGAAGGCCATCAGTTTGGTTTAACAGGACCTGCCTCTAATGAACCCATTTTGGTTGCGCCTAAGCTTAACCTCCCCTGCTGACCCCTTGCAGACATGTGCCAGGATAATTCTCTCAAAAAACTTACCCACGATCGAGGTAAGACGGACTGGCCTATAGTTTCCTGGGTCCTCCTTCCTCCCTTTTTTGAAAATGGGAACCACAATGGCCCTTTTCCAGTCCTCTGGCACCACACCAGAGCACCACAAGTGCTCGTAAAGCCATGCCAGGGGTCCCACAATGACCTCTGCTAATTCTTGCAGTACTCTGGGGTGGAAGTCATCAGGCCCAGCTGATTTAAATATGTCCAATCCCTCCAGAAATTCCCTGACTAGATCTTCACTGACCCTAGGCCTGGGTGTGTCTCCCCCCGGGCTTGAGGGGGTCCTGGCGGATGGGCTGATCTGGTCCCTGCTCAGGAAAATGGAGGCAAAGAAATCGTTAAATAGGTTAGCCTTGTCATCTGGTGTGACAACCAGATTTTCTAGCGTATCTTGCAGAGGCCTCACGTTACTTGGTACCTTCTTTTTGCTGCCTATGTATTTAAAAAAGGACTTCTTGTTGTCCTTGATCTGGGTAGCTAGTCCCAGTTCCACCTCTGCCTTGGCCTTCCTCACCGCTCCCTTGCAGCCCTGAGCAACGGCGGTATAGTCCTTTCTGGTGATGGCCCCTCCCTTCCGTTGGGTGTATGCCTCCCTTTTAGCTAGGAGATGTTCCTGTATGCTTTTGGTGAACTATGGGGGTTTTTGAGCCCTCATGCCCCCTTTGATCCTTGTTGGGATTACCTCCCTTTGGGCTTGGTGGATCTTCTTAAGGAACGACCACTGTTCTTGGACACCCAACTCTCCTCCCCTCCAGGACCTCGGTCCTTCCCCAACTATTCTTCTTACTTCATTGAAATCCGCCCTCTTGAAGTCCAGGGCTGCTGCCTTGCTGCAGGCTTTTGCCACCTTGCACTGGATGTTGAATTCCAGCAGGCGATGATTGCTGTCACCTAGGTGGTTGAGCACCCGCAGCCCCCTCATGAGGTCGTCACTCGTGGCCAGCACCAGATCCAACAAGGTGTCTACCCTGGTGGAACTGTGCACCTCCTGAGTTAGATGGAGGTCCTGTATCTCGGCTAGGAACCTATGTGAGCGGTCATACCTGGCTGACCGCTTTTCCCAGCAGATGTCTGGAAAGTTTAGGTCACCCATGATGACCACGTTTTTTGACCTGACTACCTCTGTGAGCTGACTTAAGAATTCCCAGTCTAGCTCTTCGCCTTGATTGGGTGGCCTGTAGTAGACCCCCACCATTAAGTCCCTTTCCCCTCAACTCCCTGGTATTCTAACACAGAGCACTTCAGTGTGCCTCTCATCTGACCTTGTGCTACTTGATGAGGATGTGTATTCCTCCTTGATGTAGAACGCCACACCCCCACCTTTCTTCCCTGTCTTGTCCCTCCTGTACAGCCTATAGCCCTTGATATTCACCTCCCAGGTGTGCGCTGGGTCTCACCATGTTTCTGTGAGCCTCACTATGTCTGGCTTGGTGTCAGCTAGCAGGAGGGTAAGTTCTTTCTGCTTGTTCCCCAGACTACGAGTGTTTGTGTAGAGGCATTTGAGGCCTTCTGAAGATGTATGCACTGGCCCCCTAATTTCAGTACTCCCTGGGCCCCAGTTACTTACCTGGGTATTTATTCTTCTCATTGTTAGTCCAGGCTGGGCTGTTCTTGTGGGTGTCTCTTGGTTTATTGGTCCAAGGCTTCTCCCGCCCTCATCTTCTCCATCCTCTGATGAGCCTAGTTTAAATTGAATCTAATTGATTCAGTCTTCACAGGTTAGTCTAAGCTGTGTAGACTGCACCAATAAGCAAGTGAACAGATGTTCACTTTAATTCTGGAAATGCAGCCACATGCCTGCAGTGTCCCAGGCCAGAAGTGAGGGGTTATAGACAGCTTGGGCCAGAGGTAGCCTTTCCACCCTGTGAGATGGGGCTTAGGGGGAGATGCAAAGCATACTGGGATGCTAGAAAACTGTGAGTTAACTTGAATCTGGACAGGATCTGGGACAGAAATTCAATAAACCAATTTAATCTACCGTGGTGATATCTGATTCTACATCCAACTATATTATCTTAAACCTGTTTTGGCCATTTTGAAAGTGGTTGATATGCACTGCACTTCTGTTGTCTTACAGATTTGAACCATTTTCTGATCACTTATACCTATTTGTGTAATTCCTGTCCCTAGCCTCTATGTGCAAGCTGTAACCTTTTCTCTTATCCTAGCTGTTCCCTAGCCAAGATGTTCTATCCTTATATTTATCAGAAGAGGTTAATGAGTTAAATACATATGTATTTTTTTGCTCAGACCTGAAGTCACTTCTCCAGTTTGTCATTCTGATAATGAGTTCTCCTAAAGCCTTTGCTCAACAGCCAAATAAACTGTAAAGCTATAAACCAGCAGTTCCCAACCCCGGATTGTGACCCAAATGAAGGTCGCGGGGATAATGCCGAAGGCGTCTGGAAGAAAAGATGACCTGCGCCATGTGCTGGGAGTTCCCCTGGCCCCACACTACTGCTGCTGCACTCTGCTCCCAGCAGTGGGGTGTGGAAGAAAAAAAAAAAAGTTGGGAATCACTGCTCTAAACTTTGCTCCTGACATCAGTCCAACTCCAACCAGACCCTGCAAGACTGGCTTATCAGCCAGGTATGATATTGACTCTTTCCGCATGTATGTTTTAGCCATATGATTTATCATTTACAATCATTTACAGGATTACAAACCAGGACATTTTTTTTTAGTGGAAATCTGCAAACTTTTTACTGACAACCAAAAATTTAAACTACCATGCATTTTTACTGCCATATCCTTTACATAAAGTAAATGGAACCCTTCTGCCAGGCCCTGGATGGCAGTGACAAGGGTGGGCTTAAAACTTAGGGCTTTAAATTTATACTAACTATAGTGAAATAGTTGGGCTGTTAGTAAAAAGTTTGCACGTTATCAATAAAAAAACCACTTTTTTGTGTTGGCCAGTTGGCAACCCTGGTTACATAGTGTTGTACTCAAGAAATAAGAACCATAATGTAGATGACTTGTGCTATAAGGAGAAGGGTGTTTCATATGGTTTGGGCTAGTTGAGGGGAACGTCAAAGTCTACTCTAAATGTCAATGTAGGCATATGTTCATTAAGTTAAGCATATTAATCTTTGTAAGGTCAAAACCAAAGAGAGCAACTTTTATTTATTTTGCTGCATATGTAATGTTTGAATGCACATCTTCTTCAGAGTTGAATATCTCCTTCATTTTACTGGGCTGGATTTAAATTGGCAGCAAATCTAGAAAATTTACATTATTTGATTTATCAATCTGTTGAGCAGTTTGGTTCTGTTAAAATGTATTTTCAAGGTGCTAAGAGAATTATTACAAGTCAAGTTCAAGTTTAATTATTTTCCATTGTTTTCTTACTCTTTAACTGCAAACCTAAAAGAGTCTTTTTTGAAACAGAGAAAGGGTTAATAGACTCAGGAGAATAATAGAATTTTACCAACAGAAAGGCTTTACTTTGTATTATAATCTATATAGTGCCCTCAGTGAATCATGTACAAGTATCCAGTTTCTGTCATTAATTAGTCCATTCCATTCTCTTAATTAGTATAATTTAAGTCATCACAAATGTATTTAAAAATTGTCCTGGATCATAGCAGCTCTTTACTTGAATACTTTGATATGAAACTGCTAGACACTTGTTAAAAATAAGTGGTGTAATCTTTTTTTTTTTAATCTTTTCTTAAAATCCTGTATTGGGGAATGAGGAGGAGAAATCCCCCCACCCCCTTTTGGTGTGCAAAGTAGTTCCTTGCAGTATCTGAGAATGTGAACATTGTTTTAATGCTGTAATGTGGTATATTACAGTCAAAGCAAGAAAAATCATGTATGGACTATTGGTTTCACTAAGTGTAGATAAAATCTGCTACTATATGAACTTGTTAAGTCTAATTTTTGGGTAAGCCTTTCGTACTTAAAGTTTTCTCACAGAGCATAATTTGCCTTTTATTTGTTGAGGATGGTTTTTGAGAAACAAAACTCCCATTCATAGTGGGTAGAGCAAATGTAGTAAAACATTATCATAGCTGGGATTTGTTGTACACTATGGATTTATGTCAAGAATGTTAATGATTTGTTTATGAATAAGTGAGCCTGTAGTATTGTGAAACAATTTCTGGCAGGATTGCTGAATGGGCAATTTGAAAGTAGAGGATTCTTCAGCTGAATAAGTTGTAGATGTTTGTATCTCAAGCTAATTGTTAAATAGGCTTATGGGTTTTAAACAGCATCATTTACTCAGTGCTTTACCATCTTCTCTAGCAGTCATCTGACATACCCATTGAATGCTGATTGGTAACATGCAGAGGGCTTGTTAAATAAGATATTTTTTTTAAAGGGCAGGGATTTATTTTTAAAAGTATCTCCTTCCCAAAGGAAATGCTAAGTATTAAGTGGCATTAACATGAGGCTTGTAAAATCCATGTAGATCAAAAATGTATTTTTGATATTTTGCTACATCATGTTGAGGCAACCTTTTATTTAATGGAAGATCTACTTGTCTTTCCTTCTGAAATTGTCATCTCAGGTTAATTGCAAGCATAATCATGAATAAAAATTCCTAATAAACACAATGCAGAACTTTGGAGGATTTATTGAATCCCTCCTGGCATCTAGATAAGTTATTCCAAACGTAATTCTTGGTATTAAGTTTCACCTCTTGATAATGAGATCATTCAGTATGCTCTCTCTCAGTTCAACTGATGCAAAATACCTGCACATAGAAGAGTGGCTTGAAAGGACTGTTACCGTTATTGCTGTGAATTTAGGTCTGGAGTAGCGTACAGCCAGTAGTGTGAGGCCAAATATTGAATGCTGAAGATGTATTGAGTAGTTACTTAATTCCCTCAGCCCTGCCCTTCTCATGTCCTGAATAAAGTGGGTCCTATAGAAAAAATAACATGCAGTCATAGTATCAGTCTGTATTTTAATGCTCATGTTCAGAAATGACAAAGTTAAGGTTACAAAAGCACATCAGTTCTTCATTTTAGTTTCTTTTTTGCAATCTTTATAATGTCCCTGTAGTGTAGTTTACTGGGGAGAGGGGTGAGGTAGTGAGGATATAATCTAGCACAGCGGTTCTTAACCTTTTTCTCTTTACGTCCCACTTATTAAGGTCAAAAAATCCTGGTCCCATGAGTCGATGAGTGGGGGAGGGGGACCCCCAGCGGCTGATCAAAGTGCGCAAAAGTGAAACTGGAAGTCCCGTTGTGGCACTTCCAGTTGTGCTACAACCCTAGTCTCACTTAGAGGACCTTTGTGTCCCATTAGTGGCACGTGTCTCACTAGTTGAGAAATCCTGATCTGGAACTCCCATAAAGTCCAGAGTACTTTTATAGCTTCTTTTTCTTTAAAAAGGGAGAGTGGCTCCCAGAGATGGACACTGCCATGGAATGGGATGTCATGTGTCCCCATCAGACCAGCAACTATCCCTCTGCTGTTTACCCATATTATTTAATGAACATTACATGAAGGTGTGTTTAAGCTATTGGGGGCCAGGAGCAAGGGCCAGAATTCAGAGTCCCCTCCTTTATCTCACTATTACCTTTAGGCTAGGGACAGATATTACACATAAACTAGTTTAAGTGATCAGAAACTGGTTGAAACCTGTAACAGAACAGACATTCAGTGCATATAAAACAGTTTGAAAATGGCTGAAGCCAGTTTGAGATAAACCTGGTTGAATGTAATATAAGACTTAATTGATTTGGCTCAAAGTGGTTTATGCATTGTCTTTCCCAGACCCCTTCCTGTTTTAAGTTTAAACCAGACTCCTTTAGCATCCCAGCATGCTCTCTGGGCTGGGTAGGGCTCTTCTCTCTGCTCCAGAAAGCTGAGCTGGCCCTTACCCTCTTCCCTCCAGCTGGAGCACCTGAGGCAAATTCCTCCCTCTATCCCTTCTCCCATTGGCAAATCCTGTGGACCACAGCTGGGGTTTGCCAGCCCCAGCTGCACATCCCTGGCATGCCTGTAGCCAGGCAGGGACACAGTTAATACCTCCCTGTATTCCCTTTCTCCCCATGAGGACCATCGGGGTTTGGTTGCAGTCTCTGTGGCTTGCCTGCAGCCAGGCAGGGAGAGGGTTAATTCCACAGCAGGTTGGGGGGAGGGGAGTGAGAGGCAAGCTAGTCTCCTCTGTGTAGAGCCAAGCCCTGCAGGACCAGACTGAGAGGTGGGAGGTGTTGGCAAAGACCTGACAATCATCACACATATGTGCTGGAGATGTAGTTAAGGAAACAGGAGAGGGTTGCAGGCAGTTTAACTAAAGAATGCAGAGAGCTACATTTACATTATAAAGCAGAACCTGTAAAAATCGAGAATACCTAAACAAAGCCTGTCTGAATGCTTGGTTGTAAGGGGACACTTTGTCCTAAGGATTATGCAAGACTAATGCAAAGCTTTTCTTGTCTTCCTGGTTTACATTTTTAGTTAGACTAAGTTGTGTATGCTGAGTTTTACTGGGTTATATCTTAGCTTAGGTGAAGATTTTTGGTAGTTCCATGTTGTATGCTTTGCAAATTGCTGTGTTCAATACATGCTTGCTTCAGAGAAAGGGCTTTTTCCCTATGTCCACTCCTCAGTTTGGCAATAGCTGTCTGCCCCTCAGATTGGTGGATGGCACCCCATGTGGCATGATGGTGTCTGGCCATGCCCCCTCCACTCCAGCAGGGAGGGGTGAGAGCCTCGAGGTGCGTCTCTTTTTGCTCACCCTTGACAGTGGCTGGCAGGCATGCTGTAGTGCCCCCCGGCTTCTGGCTTGAGCCACTGTAGGCATGTGGCTGATTTCCTGATTGAGCAGAGAATCTCTGTCCAGCTATTAATCAGTTTAAGCTGTGCAGAGTAGTCTAATCTGCAAAGATTGAATCAAATCAGGCTCGGGCTTTTTGAATGTCTGTCCCTAGCCCTAGTGTCCACTTTTCCTCTAATCCCCATATATCTTTTTTTTGGGGCTTCCCAGTTGGTTAGCTGGAGACAACTTTAAGCGGTGCTTATGATATGGCCTGGTGTTTAGAGCATTTCGCTGGGAAGTGGCAGATGCTGGTTTAGCCCCCTCTAGGTTCTAGGCTGCCCTCACCTAGGTGTCCAGCTGTTTGGGCAAGTACCCTGACTGCTAGGATCTCAGGCTAAAGTCCAGTAGCAGGTCTATCCTCCTCTACTTCTGTCAGGTACGTGGGAACCTGAGTTATTATTCTGCCACAGATGTAATTAGAACCAAAAAAAATGTCATTGTTTTGTACTTAAAGGGCTACGTAAGTGGCACTTAAGCATGCACAGGGAGTGTAGAATTTATCCCTAAAGCTTTTATATGCTGCCTGAAAAATGGTGTATACAGATTTACTTGTGTTTTTCTACCTCAAGAAGCCTAACAATGTGAATGCCTATGCAATGGCCAGTTCATTCCAGAAACCTAAAAAGTTTCAGTGCACTGTTCAGGAAACCTCTTACGCAACTCGCTACCATAATGAAATCCTGTTGCAGTCAGAGCTGTATAATTTAAGCTCCTTCCTGTTGACAAAGTATGGCATTTCTTGAAATGAAATGCTCAATTTCTTGAGCAGTGGAATAGTTTGAATGAGCAGGGCACTCGCCTCTGTCAGTGAATACATCAGGATTTATAAAACAGTTAATACTATGCCTGGAGGTCTTACCTAAAAAAATCACTTAGATTTATTAAGTTGTGGTACAGCAGTTTAAGCTGCTTGCTGTGTTACCTTCTGCTGTCTCCACTCTTACTATGGTATTGACAACTGGAATATTTGTAGATGGGAAAGTGCTGAAGTAGGAATAGCTTGGCACACCAACTAGATGTTTGTTTTTTTTTTCTCAGAAGTCAGGTTGGGAATAGGAGCAAGAGAAATAGGAGCTTGTCTAGAGAAAATTGGATTTCCCTCAGAAATGTGTATGGTGTTCTGTGCCAACAGGGGAGATCCTGAGGTCAGATTGCTGCATGCGCTGAATTCAACTGGGCTGTTTCCCCAGCCTGCCAGACTGAACTTTCTCCTCTGGATGTTCTACGCAGGCAGTACTTAAATGGTGACCATGGAAAAATTGTGTCTGTGATCAGGACTGTTCCTGCCTGCCTTGCATTCTTCTGTTCTGTTTAAAGAAAAAAAAAAAAGAGTGATAAGATTATGATATCACAGTAACTAAGGCACTGGGTAATGGAACAGACTTGATGAGTGTGGATAGGTTAAACAAGGTTTAATATCTAATCTGTGATTTAGGATGCTGCTATCAAGGACTTCTATATGATGATCATCATTATTACTTCATATCATCTTGGGCAATAGGGAACAAATTCTCAAGTGGGATAAGCTGTCACAGTTGCGTTAACATTACACAACCTGGGGATCCAACCTTAAAACCTGTATGTAGTATGTCTGGGATAATGGTTATTTATCTTATATATGACTTGCACTCACCCTTCAAACTCTACCCTTGACTTTTCAGGTCTCTGATAGTGACTGAATCATTTAGTAGTCAGAGTGCTATGTTCTTCCGTTCATTCTCATATCACAACAGACACTTGTAGGAAGGTATGAAGGAATCAGTTATAAAGTTGATGCCCTGATTTGTTTTACTTATACTACATATCTGAAATGAGTGTGTACAATGAAGTGTTACGAAATATTTGCAGCTGTACAGTGCACTGCATGCCTGAAGCATCTTTTAGCTTAACCTAAAAAAGAAAACTTAGACAATTTCAAGAATCACTTTCATTATTGCATTGAGGACCTCAGTATTACTAATGTTAACTTTTAAACTTGATAAAATTCCTTGTGCTATAGTGCAAGTATCAAAGCTCTTCTGGTATCTACAGACACTACAGGGAAGGTGGATTTTCATCAGTGTTGTTCAATTTATTGGTGAAATCCTGTCCCTTTAATCTTTGTAGTGAAGGTGCTGTTAAATGGACAGTACCTGGACTGAAATGTTGTTTCAAAATAGTGCAGCTATTGTTCAAACAAAAATTTAAATAAACTCACATAATTGTTTGCTGCACTATTTTCACTCTTTTTGTGTTTTCATTCACTTCAGCTATGAAAACAGATTGCTTTTCCACTTCTTTGTATAACTACATACACTTGCTTATTCTCAGGCAACAGGAATATTGCTATTACATTTGGATTTCCATCTCTGCATGGAAATGTTCTGTTTGTTTTATTGCATATAGTGCAGTGGGTAAAATACTCTGATAGGCAAAATATGCTGCCAGACATGAAAGAACAAAATATGAAATGTTTTCATTGACCTTGCTGACCATATGATTGCACTCTTGGGAGGACAGGCTTAGTTGACCGCAAGGACCATTTTTTTGTCATTGGATGGGACTGTTGTTGGATGCCACACAGTGCTGCATCTGTGCTTGGGGCAAGCCCTCTCTTGGCAAGAGGGGGTTATTCAGCTGCTGGTCCGGAGCATATGCCAAGTGGCGGCTGCTGCCGGACCAAGATGACCCTGCTGCAGTGCCAGTGGCCAACAGCTGAATAAGAAATTGGGAAAACAGATGTATATCTATAGCTGATCATCATGTAAAAGTATAGATTTTGCGTGTTCAAATAGCTGAAAATTTAACCTCAATAAATAAAATAACAATTGACATTTTGTGCTGGTCTTTATTGAAGTGTATTGTCTGAGTACTCTGTTCACAGTTAGCTTTAATCTTACCAATTTTAGACCCCCTGACAACTTTACTCCAGACTATTGTAGTGAGTGTGTAATAAAGGCAAGCATTGATTGAGGCATGGGCCTTGCACATTGTAGCTCTTGCCTGACTCATTGTGCATTTTATAACATAAAAGCTACATTGCTCATGTGAATTGCCATTCTGTGGTCCCTACAAGGACTTCAAGAAGCAAGGAATGGCAGCGTATGGACCGTGGTCTGGATCTGGCCAGTCAGGGGATTGGATCCCACCTGCGAAGGGCACCACAGGGGATCAGGTGGCATGCAGCTGCACTGAGCTGCCTAGCCTCTCTGCAAAACTTTGCTGTTCTCTCATGCTTATGTTTATCCTAGCTGCAGAGGGGCTAAACTTTGGCACCAAGGTTTAAGTGTGAATGGCTTGGATGCTTGGAGGTGGGAAAGGGAGACTTGTTGGTTGCGACTCCTGCACCCTACTTCACAAAATCCTGGATCTGCCCATGCCTAGTCCAGATGAATGGGTTCCTTCTTATTTATATGTTTAAAATCCCTTTTTCTTCTCACAAATAGGAGTCTGTTGAAATGTTTGATCCATGTTCTCTCTCTCTCTACAAAGTTTTATCTGCAGAGGAGATGGACAATCCTCCCAGGTGTCTCTTGCAAAGGTCCATTTCTATTTCTTCATTATAAGAATTGTGTGGACCCATCAAGAAAATGCTGGAGATCTACATCCAGGCTACCTGTGCCATATGTATATGGCAACTGTAGATATAGACTATATATGCATATAGTTGCCAAGGGAATTAATTAGGTTTTCTGCATCTGATTCTGAGATTTTAATACCAGTAAGAAAAAAAACCCAAAGTTTTCAAAAGTATCACTGGCATTGAACATCTGTTTTTGGGTGTTGAGAATGTGAGAATTTGGAAAGTGCTGCCTTTCAAAAAGTGGTGTTCATGTGTCCATGGAATATTAGGCCCAGTTAAACATGCAAAAATTGAAGCGTATGGAATTGATTATTAGTTTTGAAAAATCTTATCGGGAACCTTTACAGATCTTAAACCTTTCTATAACACTTTAATATGATTTTTTTTTAATCTCATCTTCTGATAGCTAGATAAACCCAAAACTGAGAACACAATTTGCATTTTGTCTAGTTTCTTGAGTCTCCTGTTCCTATATAGGTTCCAATATAAGTTGCACTGATTCATGATTGAAGTGAGAGGAACAGCAAATAGGCACAGCCCTTTTCTCCCCAGCATCACCTGGGGTGACAAGGAACAATGGTAATAAGCAGATGGAGAATAGGTTTAGGTTAGAGACCAGAAGGCAATATTTTACAGTTAGGGTGGCCAAAATCTGGAACCAGCTTCCCAGGGAAGTGGTCCTTGCCACTACCTTGGGCAAATTCAAGAGGAGGTTGGATGATCACCTGTCTGGGGTCTTGTGAACCCAGCATTCATTCCTGCCTGTGGCAAGGGGTCAGGCTAGAT
>JAGPOW010001918.1:33137362-33170605 GCA_030014935.1 Caiman crocodilus
AAATTCAAGAGGAGGTTGGATGATCACCTGTCTGGGGTCTTGTGAACCCAGCATTCATTCCTGCCTGTGGCAAGGGGTCAGGCTAGATGATCTGTTCAGCTCCCTCTTGACCTTAGCTACTATGAAACATAGTATGAAATATTATAATTCAAATGGGAGTTACCACTGACTTTCTGGGCACCAGGATTTTATTGACAGGTTCTGGTCTATATTCAATAAAGGTTTATAGTAGTATAAACCCTGGCAGAGATCCTTGGTGATAAATAATCTAATGGGAAATGAAGTTGCAGCAAAACAGAACAAATCAGCTACTACTTTATTTATTAGGGATATATAAAGGACCAGTGCAGCTTGATCAGAGGGCAGCATGACAAATAAGGGCCTGTGGCTTGGGCATTATAGTGCATACAGTGATTCAGCTCTGGTCTAGTGGAGACCTGCAGAGTGTGTGGAAGTGGTAACATTGCTACTCCTTTGCCTGGCTGAATCCATCTTCCTGTGCAAGAAAACTCACTGATATAGAGGCCTATATTACACATCCTGCATTAGCTTTTATGGGTACATCTAGATGAGTGCGCATGTGCATCTCGCAGCGTCTCAAACCCCTTTTAGACGCTGCAAGATGCACGTGTGGGAACAAAAAAAATGTTCCCTACGCTGCATATTTGCAGCGCGTGGGCAGCATTAGACCCGTCAATGTCCAAGAATCAAAAAAATCTATGCCACAGAACAACGGGGCAAGGCAACCCGGAGGTTGGTTCTCCAGGAGAGATGCTTTGGTTTCTGGCCAGAGCATCTCTGTGGTGCTCCTACTGCCCCTGGCACTGTCAAAGTTAAGTTAGGAAGGTTTATGGGTGTGGGCAGGTGTAAAGACTGGCAGGGGGGGTGTCAGGAGTGGAGGGGGATGTCAGGGTCTATAAGGAGTGGAGGGGTTGTTGGGAGCTACGGGGAGTGGAGAGGGATTTCGGGGGGTGTGGCGAGCAGCAGGGGGGATGTTCCAGTGGGTGGGTGTGTGGAAGGGCTCGAACAGGGGCTGCCACATGCCTGCCCCTCCAAAACCCAGCCCCTGCAGCGCCAGCAGCATCAGGCAGTGTGGCTGTGGCTCTGCTGCAGGCACAGCAGGCAGTGACGTGGCGCTGTGACACCCAGATTCCATACATGGTGAATGGGCCTGCCCTGGCCCGCTAGTGCATGGTCTTGGTTGGGCTGGGCCGGATCCATTCAGCATGTATGGAGCCCGGGTCACAGTGCTGCAGTGCTATGTCTGCAGCAGAGCCCTGCACAGCTTCACTTACCTGCTGCTACTGGTGCTGTGGCTGCTGTGTGTGGGAGCAGGTGTGTGGCAGCCCCAGAGCTGTCCCCAGGGAGGTGTGGGGTGGATTGGGGGAATGGGGGTGGTGAGTGGCTGGAGCATGGAGCCAGAGGCAGAGCTGGCAGCGTGTGGTGGGACCCGACCTGGCTCAGCCTGCTGCACCTTGCTAGCCTGGCTTTGTACCGGAGTGGGGTGCATGGCTATTGTGCAAATGCATGCTGGGTGGGATTGGGCCAGTGTGGTGTGTTTTCCATGAGGCTCAGGCATGCTTGAGCCTCATGGAAATTGTACCCTGCCAGTCTGATTTTGACCCAATCTGGCCTGGACTGTGCAGCTAGTGTGCATTTGTATAGGAGCTGTGCCCCCTGGAGCTCTGCATCCCACTCCAGTGCAAAGGCAGGCTAGTGAGCCACATTGGGCCAGGTCCTACCACATGCCTCCTCCCCATAGCCACCATGCAGCAAGCAGTGCTGCCACTGGAGGCAGGGTCCGGTGCAGCGTGCAAGGACAACACGCTGAGCCAAACTGAATCCTGCCGGTACTGGGGAAGTTTGCATTGCCAGGCTGGACTGATTCCATGGTGGTAGGACCTGGTGTGGCACGCAGGGACTGTGTGTTGTGTGGAGCCAGGTCCTGCCACCATGGAACTGGCTTGGCCTGGTGGTGCAAGTGGCCCCAGTGCCAGCAGGGCCTGGCTTGGCTCAGTGCACTGTCCCTACATGCTGCACCGGGTTCTGCTGCCTTGGAACCAACCCAGCCTGGCTGTGCAAGGTGCCCCAGTGCCAGCAGGGCTCAAGCTGGTGTGTTACACAGTCCCTGCAAGTGGTGCTCGCCCCTGAATGACACCTGTGAGTGGCACTGGTCCCCTGTGAGTATCACAGGCAGCACCAGCTCTGAGCTGATCGGGGCTGTGTCATACTTCAGGGGGGCTGGCAGCAGCAGGCTCTAAGTACCCCACTCCCACTGCTGCTGCAGGGGGTAAGTTGTGGGCACTGTGCAGGGGGTTGTGGCCCTGAAGGATGGCTGGGACCCTGCGGGAGGAGGCGGGGTATGGCCCTGCAGGGTGCCTGGGATCCTGCGGCTGGCGGGGAGGGGGGATGTGGCCCTACAGGGTGCCTGGGACCCCGCTGGGGGGGCCCTGTGGCTCTTCAGGGTGGAGATGGAGCTCTGCAGAAGGGGGCAGTCCATGTGCTATGTTAGGGGGACTGCACCCCGTAGGGGCCAGGGGACACCACTGCTAAGCAGCTCCTCCACAGCCACAGTCCCCTCACAATCGCCCTGGCTCAAATTTGTACCACTTCTGTTTGAGCTGCTGCAAGCGCACATGCTTGCATGTGTAGACATGCCCTATGTGTTTGACCTCCACTCTTCTACTCTCCTAAGAGTGATAGGTAGCCCCTTTTCAACAACCTTGTGGAATTCTCGAGTATGTCAGATTTAAATATTCAAGGTATCTCTTTTGATCAATGAAAAGCAATGCCCTAAATTAGCAGCAGAGGCCCAGCAAGTGGTCAGTGATAAAGTCAATTGCTTTTATATAAGGAAATTATTAGATGTCTGAGAAACATGACTTAAGAGGAAAGACTGTGAAAGAACTATGATAATTTAGCATGGAAAAGAAAAGACTGAGGCTGGGGTGGAGGATTTGATAACAGTCTTCAAGTAACCGAAGGGCGGCTATATAGAGAGGATGGGTTCTCTGCCGCAACAAGGGGATAGGTCAAGCAATAATGGTTTTAAATTGCTGCTACGGAAATTCTGGCTGGGTATTAGGCAGAACTTTCTTACTGTGAGGGTGGTTAGACAGCGTCACTGGGTAGCCTGTTCCAATGTTTAATCTCCATCCTTGGAAGTTTTTAGGAGAATGTTAAACAAAGACATGTCTAGAGTGGTTTACTTGGGGGTGACCCTGCTTTCAGAAGTGTGTTGGACTAGATGACCTTGTGAGTTGTCTTCTAGCCTTACTATCCTCTGATTCTATGAAATGGATTATTTTCATTTAGATGCTCCCTACTGCGTGGCTATAAGTCTAAAAATTCTGTGGCCTTGCATGAGGAATTAATTTGGCTCATTATATTGACGTTCATGAAAGCCTTTGGGGGCATCCTTTTTATATCACCTCTCCTGCATATCATAAGCATGACATTAGCGATTAACAAGTGATAAAGGCCAGATTCACAGAGACACTGGAAGTGCATTGTTGAGCCTGAAGTCACAAGAAGTACTGGTGGGGGGTAGCCCTGGAGTGCTATTATACTCAGTTCAGCCAGAATGGTGGCTGCTCTGGGTATGTGCAATAGTTAAATGTTAAGCATATAAATAGCTTTACAGGTGATACTTATGTGCCTTTGACCTTTGCAACACCTAAGTAATTAGGCAGAGGTTTTGAAAATTATGCACATGGACTTAGGAGCCTAAATTCTTTTCAAATTGCACTTCAGGTAGATAATTACTTTTTTGGATCTAGCCCAAAGTTCTTTCCTCTCTTAAAGGTTATTCTAAATTCCTTCTTTGCAACAGGCACCTCACTCGCCTAATAGAAATCTTAACTGATGCAGTGAGAAAGAATATATAACTGCATAAGTACATTATTGATTAACTGAAAAAAGGAGGAAGAAGAACAGGAATATGACAAAAATCCTTTTTAAAAAAGATTTGTGTTCTGGAATCCATGGCTTTCTGAGCCGTATTGTATTAGATTTCAGTCTGCTACTCATATAGAGAATATAGAGAGAACTTTTTAAAGCATTCTTTGACACAGGAAATATTGGAAAGCCTCCAACAGTGAACTGAAAGAGCAACAGCCTTGGTACATGCTGTAGGATGTCATTGTTTTAATACTGAGCCGGCTTTACCAATAACATTCCTACTAGAAACTCATGTTGGGGGAAAAAAATTCTTGGAAGGCATATGAGAGGCCAGGTCAAAATAAAAATAAATGGATTTGACTTATTTGTGCTTCTGCATGTCCTATTTTGTTCTTTCTCCTCCTTGTCATCTTTTATTTCTTCATTTTTTCCCACTCCCTGTCTTACCTGTTCCTCTTGGCTCACATTTTGGTTCTGATTTGCTTTTGACCAGGAAAAGTTCTTGGACTGATTAAGTTTATAGGACAACCTGATGATTTCTTTAGAAAATTCTGACATGCTGGTACTTCTATCTTTTTAATTATATTCAAAAAGACTTACCGACATGCATTTATTGTTGCTATAGTTTAAATGGATATTTAGGGTTAGGGACAGACATTCAAAAAGCTGGAGCCTGAATTGATTCAACCTTTGCAGGTTAGTTTAATCTGCTTAGGTTGAACCAGTTTGTAACAGGACAACATTCTATGTGGACAGAGGCAATGCAGGCACATGCCTGCAGTTGCTCAGGACAGGAGCCGGGAGGTGCTAGAGCATGCCCTCAGCTTCAGGGAAGCTGTGCTGGGGTGGCATGGCCAGTCCAGGATGAACTGGCCAGAGAGGGGTTTAATTCCCCCTTCTCTATCTCACCGGCAGGGGCCCAAGTGGGGTCTATTATGCCCCCTCACTACTGCTGCTGCTGCAGCATCAGGGCACCATAGCCCCTGAGGCAGAGGTAGGCAGGGAGGAGGGTGAGTCCCCACCTCTACTCCGCTGGCAGCCAAGTCAGCCCACCCTCACCACCACGCTGCCTGCCTCTTCCTAGGGGCCCTTCCTGGCCGTGTCCCCTCCCTGCCTTTGCAGCAGGAGGGGGCAGGGCCCTTGTTGGGGGCAGCAGCCTGTGTCGTAATGTTGGTGTAAGCATGAGCCCCTTCCTGGTGGGGGTGCTGCACTGTGGGGCTGGCAGAGCTGTGGCAGGCTGCACATGCAGCACTGGGGTCCCAAGAAAGCCAGAGACTTGCAAGCCCCTGCAGTACTGCCATGATCTGCAGAGCGGCCCCCACCGGAAAGGGGCTCACACTCTGGGAAGCTGTGATGGGGTGCTGCCCATCATGGTCACTCACCCCTTGCTGCCTCAGCTGCCAGGCAGAGGTGGGGCCCAGGCTTTGCTTTTCAGTCTGTGCTCAGGGCAAGCCCCCTCCTGGCAAGAGGGTGTTATTCAGCCGCTGGTGCCAAGCACAGGGCAAGTGGTGGCTGTGGCTGAATCGGGCAGACCCTACTGCAGTGCCAGTGGCCAATGGTTGAATAAGCCCCCTCTTGCTGGGAGGGGGCTTGGCCTGAGCACAGAGAGGCCACTGACTCCGCTTTCTGCTCAGGGCCAGCCCCCTCCCAGCAGGAAGGATCTTATTCAGCTGCTGGCACTGAAGCAGAGTCTGTTCAGACTCTGGCCGCAGCTGCCGCTCAGCCTGTGCTTCGGGGCCAGAGGCTGAGTTAAACCCCTTCTTGCTGAGAGGGGGCTTGCCCTGAGCACAGACTGAGCGACAGGGGCTGGGCCCCACCCCCACCTGGCAGCTGGAGCAGTGAGTGACCGTGGTGGGCAGCAGCTTGTGACAGCTTTCCGGAGTGCAAACCCCTTCCTGGAGCGGCCACTCTGCAAACCGTGGCATTGCTGTGGGGGGTTTGCAGGGCTCTGGTTCACTTGGGATCATGGTACTGTTGCATGCAGCCTGCCACAACTCTGCTGGCCCTGCAGTGCAGCACCCCTGCCAGGGAGGGGCTTGCATTCTCCCACATTATGACAGGGGCTGCTGCCCTCAACAAGGGCCCTGCACCCTCCCACTGCCGCAGCAGGGAGGCGGCACAGCCAGGCAGGGAGCGCAGGGTGAGAGTAGGCAGACCTGGCTGCCAGTGGGGGTAGAGGAGAGACTAACTCTTCTCTCTGCCCTCCTCTGCCTCAGGGGCCATGGTGACCCACTGCTGCAGCAGCGAGGTGGAGAGTGCCTAGTAGACCCAGCTTGGGTCCCTGCCAGTGGGATAGAGAGGAGGGAATTAAACCCCTCTCTGGCCAGAACCCCACCCCTGCCAGTCCCTGCTCTGGATGGGGAGCAGAGGAGCAGGGCCTGCCTGGCTGGACTAGAGCGGAGATCCCAGCCCAGAGAGCATGCTGCGATCCTGGGGATCTCTGGTTTAACCTAACCCACCAAGGAGTCTGGGACAGACATTGCAGAAACCAGTTTGAGCCAAATCAGTTAATTCTGATACTACATTCAGTGAGGTTTATCTCAAACCGTTTTCAGCCATTTTGAAACTAGTTTATGTGCACTGAATGTCTGTTCTGTTACAGGTTGAAACCAGTTTCTGATCACTTCAATTGGTTTATGTGTAATTTCCAGTTTCTCTCTAGCCTAGGAGAAATAGGATGCAAGAAATACAGGAAGATCCATTAACATGGAAATAGCATTATATGGGTGAGTGAAGTCTAAGTTGGTGTGAAACTCTTATGTCAGAAAGAATTCTCTGGATTGGTGAACTGTTATGTAAAATTAAGCAACAAGTGCTGGACTTGGTTTTTAACTAAATAAAGATTTTACCATTGTTATTTATTTTACAATTATACATACAGCTTATCCATAGCAAGCACTAAATATATCCCTCAATCAATATCACAATATATGTTCTACTGGTCAATAAAACAAATCAGCTATAAAAATTTTTATCAGAGTATAATTTAGCAATTCAATATGAGTCTTTCATGTAATTCCTTCTGTTGGTGCTCTGTGTTATTTTGTATAGGAAGACAATTATTAGAGTTATCTAAATATATGATTCCCTCCTACCTTGCTGATGATCTTGATAGTGGAACTTTAATTATTTAGTGGTTAGTTCTAAGCTGTAAATTTGATATCCAAATATCCTTCAAACTTGGGTTTGTTTAGATCTAGGATTTGGGTTTGGCTGATCATTTGAGATAAGCCAGGGATTCAGTCATGAAGTTCTTGCATGGCTCCAAACTTCCCCAGTTTGGAGGGTGTTTGTATCTTGGTTGTGTTTTGTTTGGGCAGCAGTCCTGCTGATTGGAATCACATAAACTTGGCAACAGAGCCCAGGAATCCAGGCCAGAGAAAACTCTAAAGTACACAGGGTATGAGAACAAAACGTTTCACATGAATTAAATTGTGATGAAACAGAAATTCTTTAAACTTGTAAAAAAACCAGTGCAATGTGAGCATCATAACATAAGTCATTATGTGACTCTGGGCATTGGTAGACAGCTTGAGCTACAAATATAAAATTCTGCTAATTAGGGTTTTTTTAAGACAGGATATGACTTTTTACAGCAAGGGGCAAAGTATTTCCTACAAATTGTCGTTGATAGCAAGATGAAACGTCTTCATGGTGAGATTCATTTGAAGTGCTTCCCATTTTGGATCTGCAAGGTGTCAAAGTCAAGTATCTGGGCCTAAGAGCGTGCTCAAAGAAATGGAGATGGGTCATGTCTACATGGTAAACCTATCATCCCCAACAGCAGCACCTCAGCACTGCGCTTCTCTGGGTGGGAAGCAGTGCAGCTGCATCTGCAATGTGCATCAGGCAGCTAAATAGTAGTGTTGAGTGGCAGTACCCTACTCCATGCTAATAAATCTGGGTCCCAACATTGTAGCTCCACATTGCTGTAGTTACACTTCTTGGCTGCTTGTACATGCCACAGGGATTTAATTCAGTTCAGTTCTCCCTAAATACAAACAGTGGGTTTTTTTAAAAACACTGCTTCAATTTAGGAAGAATTAAACCGACTTGAAACCCTGTGGTGTGTACACAAGGGTGGGAGCCTGATCCTTACCTGCCTCTTCGGCGGTAGGGGAGAGGGAGACAAGCTGCCAGTGGGCTGAACAGTCCCTGAGCTGTGCAGGGGCCCCCAGGCAGCACCCACCTACTGACACCTGGCCTGGGTGGTCTGGGCTGGAAGGGGTGTGCCACAGCTGCGGAGGGAAACATTGGCCCACCTGCAACTGTGGAGGGAAGCACCCGGCCTCTGCACAGCTCAGGCAGGCAGGTAGGCTGAATGTGGGGGGCAAAAAAAGAGAGAGATCAGGTTTACCTCTTTTTTACTTTCAATGGCGCCTGCCTGCACGTGCTGCTGCCGGGTCCTACAGCCCCTGAGCTGTGCAGGGCCCGCCAAGCCTCAAGCACATCAGCTTCTAGCACCCCATGCACTGTTGCACTTTTGTTAGGTAGGAAACTAAAACACGTCGAAGGTGTTTTATCTTACTACGTACCAAAGTTATTTAAAACACAATATGCCGCTGAGCATGCAGACAGCAATACCATTAAAGTAGTGCAAAAGGGCATGTAAGCCTCTTTAATGGCCAATTTTGTGGCCTGTACAAAGACCCCTTCTGATTTAGGAAGCAGCCTACTCTGAGCTGTGCTGTGTACTTAAGGTTGCCACTGCTGGGCACAGTATATTCCTGGCCTAAGGCACTCAGGGTCTTTGCAAAGACAATGGGGAAAGTAGAAGCCCACGTGCTGAGTGAGAAGCAGCTAGGGTGGGACAATAGGAATCACTGAGCACAGGTATATGCTTGAATTCCTGCCAGACTTTGGAGTTTAAGCAGCTTTATCCACTAAATAACCAGAATACAGAGTCCTCTTTTTAGATTAGGTGCTCATCTTAGATTAGGCCAGCTCAAAATAAAAATAAACTGATTTCTGTGCTTCTGCATGTCCTATTTTGTTCTTTTTCCTCTGTCATCTTTTATTTCTTCATTTTTCCCAATCCCTGTCTTACCTGTTCCTTTTGTCTCCCTTTTTTATTCTGATCTGGTACTTTCATAAGTACATGCAGTCCTTTATTCTCTTTAGAATGCTGCTTCTATTTAATTATAATAACACACCCAAGAACCCAGACGTTCTTTTACTTGTTTATCCTGGAGTTATGCTGATTACTGTTTGATTTTGATACAGTTTAGAGATATGAAATAGGAATGATTAGCCATTTTTTTTTAGAGAACTATACCCTGTTATCTGAAAAAGACTTAATGAATTCAGTTAGTAGAATATATTTATCTCAATATGCTAAACAAGATACAATTTTAATAACCTGCTATCTAGCAGTAGATAAGTTTCAAAAACATTATCCAGAGCATCTTTATTATGTATAGGTAAGTGGGGAAATGGGAGACCTGGAGGAAGAGAAAGCTGGAGGGGGCAACAGGAGATATGTTCTCATATTTCCTGAGAAATCAGGGCAATTGACTGGGGTGCATCAGTAGGTGTATTGCTGCTGCCAGTAGTTCACGAGATGTGATTATTCCCTTCTATTCACCACTGGTGAGGCCACATCTGGAGTAGTATGTTCAGGTTTGGGCCCCAACTACTGAAAGGATGTGGACAAATTGGACAGGGTCAGGTGGAGGGCAACAAAAGTGGTGAGGGGGCTGTGGGCAGCGTTCCCTCTAAGGAGTAGTGGTTTGTGAGCGTGCTGCTTCAGTGTGGTGTGGGACACTTACCAAAGGTAAGATCCTTACTCCTCACCTGGGGCAGGCAGCAAGGCCTGGGGGCTAGGGACCTGGGGGGTTGGGGGCTAGGGCTAGGGGCCTGGGTGCTAGGGCTGGGGGAGAGGGTAGTAAAACATTGGAACAAGTTACTTAGAGAGGTGGTGGAAGCTCCATCTTTGGAAGCTTTCAAGACTTGACTAGGCAAAGCCTTAGCTGGGATGATCTAGTTGGGGATGGTCCTTCTTTGAGCAGGGTGTTGACTGCCTGGGGTCTGTTCCAACTCTAATTTTCTATGATTTTCTGATATGATCCT
Source organism: Caiman crocodilus (assembly GCA_030014935.1). Lineage (NCBI taxonomy): Eukaryota > Metazoa > Chordata > Crocodylia > Alligatoridae > Caiman > Caiman crocodilus. The sequence goes on from JAGPOW010001918.1 coordinate 33,147,332, forward strand.
AGATTCTACACAATTATATGTATGTTATTCAGTTTTGCAGTAAAGAACATATTGATGATCAAATGATTTTTACCTTTGATAAGTGGTTCCATATTCTTTGAAGAGGATTTTATTGTATTGTTCCACACAATGTTGTGCAAAGGACCAGTAAAGAACAAATACTGTAAGGCAAAGTTTAAGATCCAGCAAATAGTATTTAAAGTGTCATAGTAACATTTGTTCAAACAGGAAGGCAGGTCAGATGTGATATTTGTTTGTACCCAGTTCTATTTGCTTGAATAAAACAAAAAAGGTTGGTAAGAGGTAATGGCGCATGTGTTCGATACCAAAATGTTTGGCTTTTTTTAGTGGAGGACTTAGTGTGTGGTATTTGGTCATAAACTCTTTGGGCTGAATTTATGCCAGCATAAGTCATAAATAGCTCTGCTGATTTAATTGGAGTTACACTAGTGTAACCATATTGGTAGGGGCACTGAATTTCATAGAGATTTTTTTTCTGGAACAAGATGGATAGCTGTAGGGTTTTCACCACTTCTGAGCATTAGTCACCATCACATTAGAGAGAATATATTTAGCTTCTTACGTTTCTTCTGCATTGTCAGTTGCATACAGTGGTGGGTTCATTCTGAAACTGCAGGATAGTGGTACAGTGCGCGGATCAACACTTTTTGCATTTCAGTGGACTTTGCTGGTAGAGGAAGTACTATGTGCATAGTAGTAAATTTGATTTAAGTGTTGTGTGCTACCTTTTTTCTATGGAAGGAACTATAGATTCCATGTGCATTTGGTTACTGCTGCTTTATGGCTTTAAATTGGAAAAACATTTCTAATCTTCGGTGTCTTGTGGGGTTGAGGTACACTAATACTGACTTTCTACAAGACAGTACTACTATGGCAAACCCACTTTTGACTCTATCTAATCTAAAACTCTTCTTTGTCACAGATTCATTTCTTATCAGTCTGCATCTGGAACTATTTGTTGATGCGCACTTGCAGTTTATGGTACCAGTTTATGCAGTTTGGCTAAGAGACCTCTTTAGGAGCCCTAACTCATCATATAAGTTCTCCTGCTTTATCTGTGGCAGGCTAGGGTGTTATGTCTTGTGATTGTGTTAGGACTGACTAGTTTTGCTAATAGATTAGGCAATGGATTTGTATAGAATGGTTTGGAGAGGGATGATCCTGCCTCAGGCAGGGGGTTGGACAAGATGACCTGTGGAAGTCCCTTCCAGACCTACTTTTCTATGATTCTATAATTTGGCTAAATTTGATTCTGTATTATAGTTTTCTTAACTGGATTTTTATGATGTGGTGACTAACAAAAATCATCTCTCTCTCATGTACACACAGAGTTACTAAGCGTTACATAATGTGAATATTGAAGAATATTATTTACATACTAAAAAAGAGAGAGTGCAGAAGCATTAAATAGTCTTACTATAAATGCTCAACATATATTCATTTTTGTACTTGGGACTATTTTCTTCGGGTTAAATCATAAAATAAAAACATATAACATAAACTATGAGCTAGAGTTCATATTTAGTAAATACATACTCCTTAGATTGATAGCAGTAGAACTATACTTTTGTGCCTGCTGTCTTTGCATATTCAGAGGAATATAGATATGATGAAAGCATGTTAGAAAGTTGTGGTCACTGTGCAAAATTAATCTACAGCTAAAAAAAGTTACTTATGTGATGTAGGGGTGGCAAATTTTGCTGCCACTCAGGTGATTACTGTACAAGACTAAAACTTGGTCTCCCTGAGGTAATAATCATGATGGAGGCCTCTGAGGAGAATTGTACATATTGTACCACCTTTGGCATCCTGAGGATGTCAAAGACTGCTTAGCTACATGGAAGAAGACACGTTCAACCTTCTTTGTTTGTAAGAGTGATCTCTTCTGAGGGTAGTGAATTGAATAGAAGGGGAGCTTCAGGAGTTTTAAAAATGACTTGAATAACCAAAGACATGATTTTGTATTAAAATAACCTTTTAGGAGTATTATTAGCTTATAGGCATGTAACTAGAATGCTAATTACAACACTAATCCTCCTTGCAGCTTTCTTTGACAATCAGACTGTGGTGAATGCTTAAGCAATTTCAGACTTGCTGGTAAGTCCTGTGTGTGATATATTGCTTAGAGTCTTTAAATTTGCAATCATGGTCTAAATCAATAACACCACTTACATGGGCACAGTGTGTTTTGTGCACAGTTGGAAAAGTTGCCTGTCTAGATGACTTGATGACAATATAAGAACTACTCAATTAAACTTAGTGGTTATGGTACAGAAAAAAATGTGAATAGCATAGTATGCACTGATCCATAATGTGGCAAATTGTTAAAAGTCATGCTTTTAAAGGACTAAGGGAACTTAAAGATCTTACTTAAGGGATCTTACAGATTGTGAACTAAGAAGACAGGAAAGTTATTGCTTCAAGGTCGTTGCTGAATTTTTGTTTAAAGTACCTTGGTCAGCATTTGCCAGGTTTTCACTAAAGCTGCCTGTTTGGAATAGAAACTAAGGCACAGGTTTATTAAGGACTTGACCATGCACACAGCTTTAAGAAAGTGAGTAATTTAACTGACTAACATTGGCTACTGAGAGGTTGAAAGTTCAAGGCCACAGCAGAAGCACTTATGGGACAGCCCTGTCAGATTTCAAAGAATTTGTGAATTCTGCTAAATACCTTGTCACAAGCAGTGCTAAGTCGACTTAAAATAAGGCAACTTAACTAAGTTAAGTTAAGCCACATTGGAGTGTACATATGTACAGCTCCTTAATGTGGTGGCAGCCATCTTGTGAGCTAAGCCAACTTAACTAATGCAACTCAAGATAATGTACCTCTGAGGTTTAAGTTGACCCTGCTCCACATACATGCATATGCTCTGACAGTGAAGTCAGCTTAACTGTCAGAAAGTTAGTATGTGTGTACAAACCCAAGGACACGTAACGAAAGGAAAGACCACATATGTTTCAGTGGGACTGCTTACATTTTCAAAATTAACCATATGTTTAAGTACTTTGCTTAGTCAGAATCTCACTATGTAGTATGGGCTGGCAGATCCTTACTTTTCTGTGGCAGCTATGATATGGTTGTACTAATGGTGCAGATTTCTCTCTACATCAACAATGTCCCTCAGTCTCAAGTAAAATAACCTCCTTTATTTCTGAGGCATACTTCTGAATCCATGCTTATTCTGTCCTGGCCCCCTTTGGCTACTAGTCAGCGGTTTACTGCCAGTTGCAGTTGTGGGTTTTTAAGCATTTGTTCACTGCCAACTGGACTGAAGCCACTCTAAAACTCACTAAAATACTGAATAGCTTTCATGTGCTAGACAGTATTCTCTATCCTTTCTAATGTCTTTGTTGATGGCTGTTGAAACAGAAGAGAAACAGATCATTGTCATAGCTTTTTCCCATTTTTGGTTATACCATGTTCTCTCCACCTCACAAGTTGATAGGAATACTCAGTAGGCAAAATGAGCTGTCTGGGGTCAGATCCAGTGAACTTAAAAAGTTATCAGTGAACTTAAAAGACTTTCCACTAACTTCAGAAGGCAGTGGATCAAGAGAGTTGGAAATATTCTCTTCAAGAGTGATGTTATTATAAATAATTATGTTTAATTAAAGGAAATGATGGGTATAAGAAGGAATCACTTTTTATTTCAGTTGAGTGTTTCTCTCCATATCTTTCTTTTTTTTCTCTTCCTCAGCCTGCTAATCTCTGAAAACAGAAGTTTTGGCTCAGGAGGATGAAACAGTTATGCACTAGGTTAGAATATCAGTTTTAATGCAAAAGTCTTTGAGTCATGAATCAGTGTGCCAGTAATATAGTACTACTCCAGGTTAAAAAAGTTTTATTTTACATTCCCTGTTACCTTTCCCCACCCATGTACACATGTAAATGAGCAGAGAGCCTTTGTGCCACATTTACCTTTTGCTTGACAGGACAGTTGTATTGTTTATGAGGTGGTGTCATAGGAGGGGAAATTATTAAGACCTGTGAGAAAATGCTGGCATAAGAAGGAATGTGGTAAAAAATCCTCTTGCAGAGCTTTGTGATCTTCCCATGTTCCAAGTCTGTATTACTCTGTATTTTTTTATGTTTTCTGCTGAAGAAAGAAGAAAGCAAGTTTAGCAAATTTGTAGCCTATGTTTAACTTCAATTTAAGTGAAACAGAGGTGCAGTTTAGAAGATTAGCAATTACTTAACTGGACTAGCAAGCACTGTGCCATAACTGATGTTTAGCAAACTGAGATTTCTAACGTCGAGACTATTTTGCATACATGAAAGGCAGTAAGTAAGCACACTATTTCTAAGCTTTTGCAAAAATGCACTGACGAAACCCTAGATAATTCAAAAGAAAAGATTCTGTAATCAAAATGGGGAAAAAAATTAAATAAGGTTGTGAAAAAGAATGTTCCTTGTGACCTAGAAATAACTATCCACAAACATCTCCATAATGTGACTTGTCAAAGTATGTTCTTTAATGTATAATCATGTTAAAAAGCTCTTTTGCTGAGATAACATGCTGCTGTGTTTGGGGAGTGATGAGATAATGTGTAATGTGAATCAGAGGCAGATTAAAAATAATAGGAGTAGATCTCTTCACTGGAGTGGAAATTTAAATGCTTGCATAAACAACATGGAAAGATTCAGAGAAGTTGTGAAGTGTTATGACAGGCTTCATGGGTTGTATAGGAAGGCAAGTATTATTTTCATAGACTATCCATGCTTATGAGAGTGTTTAACATGTTGTATTCTCTATTATAACTATCTTTGACTCTAAACATGTATGATGTAGGGATTAAAGTGTTCTTGGGTGTATCTACCTATACTATCATCATGCAGCGATTAAACTCCGGTGCATATCGTACTAGAGTTTATTGCTCCATGGCATGTCATTTGAACACGTGCCTGGGACCGTGGCATGTTGAGCCAAGTCAGAGCAACTCTGGCTGGCAGGGGACATGGGAGGTGAGCCTGCCAGTTTAGGGCTGCTCTGACTTGGCTCAACATAGTGAGGAGGGACTGGCTGGGGTACAAGGGTGCTCCAGTGCAGGTCTAGTTGGCAGGCAGCTCCTGCACTGAAGCACTTTCATGCCCTATCCAGCTGGGTCAGTGTCTACACGTGCACTGCTGTGCGTGAAAAAACTCCACAACAGGGTAGTACTTGTATTTACTGCTGTGGAGTTAATTAGTTTCCTGCAGGCTAATAGGAATGCACATGTAGACAAAAGATGTTCACTGCAGAGCTAATTAGTCTACTATGCAGTAAATGTCTCATGTAGATGTGCTCTCCAAGTAGTGTATGGTTTAACGGTCTTTCAATTAACTTTTTCACAATATGTTTTTGTAAATTATAAACAGAGTTTCGTTGCTGAGGTCTTCTCATGCATTTTGAATGAAAACCTAAATCTATAAAAATCCATATGAAAATTTCATGTTGAGCAAATGTACATGACATTTTGGGTAAATCTAAATGAATCAAATATTTATATGGTTCTCAGTCTTGTAACGCAGGAATGAAAATACATGGATTCTGTTGCTGGTTCTGATACAGCCTTCCTGTGTGACCAGGAAAGCGACTCATCCTAGAAAAAGAGAGGTTAAAGGAAGCTACCTAAAAGTGATGATTGCGCAATACATTGAAATTTACTGACAGAATTAAAGTACAGTTTTCTTATTATCAATAAATATTTACAAAATCAGAGATGAAGATTTCCATTCAGAAAAATTAATCAACAATAAAATGAGAAGGTAAAGGGTGTGTGAAATTAATGGGGCTAAATTTGGAGATTTTAATGAAGCTATTTTTATTTAGAAATATATATTATATGTTGTTTGCACGGAGCATTATATTTATTCAATTCATAATTCTGTTTTTTTTCCACAAATGAAGTAGTAATGGTTAACCAATATAAGGTTCAGAGTTCATAATCAATTCATAGAAGCATCCAGAAGTCAAATGTTTCTGTCATATTTTTGATTCTGCATAATTGGTTTGGAAATTTCTTCAGAAAAGTTTTACTTAATTTAAAAACTATTTAAATATTTGTTTTAAAATGGGTGCCCTTAATAAGCTACCATTTATTGCATTTGATATAATCACTCTAAGAAGTTTATTTTCTATAATTTCTTATCCTAATCTTAGGCAATAGTGTTAGCAAAAAATAATAAAGTGGCAAGTTTCTATGCTACCTCCTCTACTATTATGTTCCCGTAATTAAATATACATGTGAGAACAGAACATGACAGGGAAATAGAAGCCCAGAGTGGGGGAATATAATAGGAGAAAGGAAAAATAAAGTTTCTTTGAAAGACCCATTGTTGATTTGAGAAAATGTCAAGTTATACTATCACAGTGATAAGAGGTTTTGCCTTTTCACTTTTCTATCCCAGTATTTTTTTTCCTTTCTACTTTACATGGGTAGGATTTATTTTGGTTTATTTTGAGGTTTACTTTCCTTGTATGAATAATCTGTGGAAATATGTAATGTATAACTGGGATCTTAACCAATCTCAATGGGATCCACAGCTACCTGGCACTCATGAAAATTGAGACCCTTTTGCAATATTTAAAATATCTACTACTTCACCATCAGGTTTCCAAGGTCCTGAATAGATAGTTAAAGTCACTCAAATGGAAGATGTATGTCAGTTTTTCTTTGTCAGCAATCAACTTAATTGAATTTTGTTTAATTATTTAGCACTTTCAGACCATGTTGAAGACTAAATTGAATGTCCTAACTCTTCGAAAAGAGCCGCTTCCTACAGTGATCTTCCATGAACCAGAGGCCATTGAGCTGTGCACCACAACTCCATTAATGAAGACCCGGACTCATACTGGATGCAAGGTACTTCAAAACTAAAAAAGCCCAGGTATAAGACAGTTGTTGGTATTCTACACATGTAAGAGGAAATTAAAAATAAAATGTTGTTGTTATCTTGGAAGCCCCACTATGTAGCACTAATGCTGTGCTATTTGTATATAGAAAATCTTTTATTTATGTCTTTTTCTTTGATGTGTGAGTTCTCTTCCTCAATAAATAGGTTCTCATAGATGGAGAAATGAAACTCTAAATGAGTTTTACAGTTTTGGTTATCAAAATTGCTTGAATCCTGTCCTTCAAAGATTCTTTATTATACTCAGTATTATAACATTTATATCATGGTATCATTTTGTCTGGGTTAATTTAAATATTATTATTTTGCATAAATGCTAATGCTGAAATGAGAGATGAGGGTCCCAATCCTGCATACCTATTCAGTGATTTTTATTAACATGACTATAATCTCATCCCATACCTATTCAGTGATTCTTACTAACATGAATATAATTCCATTGAAATAGGTTTACAGGATAAAGTCTTAGGTCAGATGTAAAAATTAAGTTAGAGTTTGAATCAGTAAAGCAACAACATTAACTTATCCAGGGTGTGCAGCAATGTGGAGTCCCTTCTGGTAGTCCACTAGAAAACCAGTGGGTTGGTTGTAACTGGTCTGCGGTCCAGATCCGGCTCATGGGCTGTATGATTGAGCCCTCTGGTATGGCAGAACCAAATGGTCAGTCACATTTACCGGTAGCTGAGTCAGATGATCAGCAGTAATGTGCACTGAAGCAACAGTTTACTTATCTTCGTTCTCACTTGCTATGTAGTGACCTTTTCTGATGGACACACTTACAACAGTAGTAGGTGCACTCCTAGATAAAATCAGTTCCACTGGCATGCTGATGCCACCAACACTTCAGTGACAAACTTCTGTGGCAGGAATGTTGCTTTCATGTAACTCTTTGCTATAATCAAAGCTGGGAAGAGATTTTCTTTAGTATAAAGTGCTTTAAGTGAGCTGAACACAATATGTTAACTTGCAGGTTTTACTGTTCTTCCCTGATGATGTCTCTTATGCCCTGTGTTGATGCATAATTACATTTTAGGGGACATTACCACTCAAAATTATCACCCATACAGAGTCTGGTTTGCCTATCAAGTGTGACATGGTTCAGCAATGCTTTCTGAAAGCAAATTTACCTCTGTTTGGGAATGTGATTGTGGAGTTTCAGTGATTAGTTTTTGACTTATCCTGTGTCTCTTCAGTGTGTCTCTAGCACCTGAAGATGTGTTGCAGAACAGTTTTTGAATTTATAAGCAAACAGAATCCTAGTTCTTTATTTACTGTATTTGAATCCCAGATGAGGCTTTCCCTCCCACCCCAGTAATTCAACAGGGAGAAAAAGGAACTTTGTCTTGGTTTTGAGTGAGTTTGGGGAAGGTGGGTGCTGTGGCTGCAACTCTGGCTCTGGCTGTAGCCTTGCCTTGGAGAAGACTGCGGTGTGGGCTGGGGGAGTGCAAGGGAGATTTTGTAGTGCAGGGTGGGGAGCATGGGGGAGACCACATGGTGTGGCACATGGGGAGTTCAGAGAAGATGGCACAGTGGCAGGGGAGCTGCTGAAACAGTGGCTCCAGTCCTGAGCTAGGGCTGCCCTTGCATTTGCTGCCTGGCCAGTGCCAGAGGCACTGCATGCTCCAAGCCCTGGGCCAGAGCTACCAAACAGTAGAGGGGAGGGGGCATATAGCTAGGGTGGGGCAGGAACCAGGTTGGGGGCAAGTGGCAGGAGGGAGCAGGCACTGGGCAGGCAATTAACTAGGGGGCAGGCTTCATGGCGGGCAAGTGATCAGGGTGGCAGGCATCACGGGCATTTATACACGTTGCAGGAGGGGGTGGTGCTTTAATTAGAGTGGCTCTGAGAGCTCTCACTGCTGCTCTAATTAAGGTGCCTGGAGTATCTCATGCATCAGCATCCCCATGCTTCAAAATGGCGGTGGGCACTGAACAAGCTTTAGATAAAGCATGCCCACCACCATTTTGAAGTGTGGAGACATTGATACACGAGATGTGGAAGGCTGCTGCAGTGCGGCAATTATCACACTCCAGGAGACTTGATTTATTGAGACTGCTTTGTTATACTGGAATTACAGCATGTTGGAGTGACCTCCCTAATAGGGTATAGTCACTCTGGGGGATAAGTGATGGGCAGGCAGACACCAGGGGAAAGTAAGTGGCAGAGGGGGCAGGTGGCAGGAACGCAGGCACTGGGGGAGGCAACTGGTGTGGTAGGGCATGGGACAAGGCCCCCTGCCCTTTCCCTGTTGTTGCCCCCTTGTAGCTGCTTTCCCTGCCACAACGGGTGGGGGGAGGGGATGTGAATTTAAGGTGAGCCTCCAGTAATTGTTTAGATGCTAAAAATTTAGATAAGATTGTTGTCATTGGAACTGTCGGTCTTTGATTATTAAATATGATGCACTCAATTGGAAACTTCTTCTTCTCAGTGTAGCACTGACTACCTGAGATGGAGGTTAGAAACTTGAAACACTGACAGAAAATAAGTTGCTCAAAATGGAAGCATCTCAAAATGATGTGGGCCTACTTTCTTTTTTAAAAGTAGATCTTTAAAAGTTTTGTCTGTAGATGTTATTCTTTGGTATATTATTAACTTCTGCAGATTTTCATATTTCTTGTTCTCAGTCCCATCAAACTGTGGAGGCATTATAAAAGGAGCCTGCTAAATGAGTCTTGAGTAGTCTGCTGCTGCTTTTTCAGACATTGTTACTATAATGAAAAAAGCAGAGAGGTTAAATGTGTTGTCTGTAACTTGTGAAGTGATGTTATAAGTTTAACTTTTTTATTAAACTGCAAGGCTCTTTTAAGTAAGGACTAAAGTATTCATGACTGGAGATGGTAGTAGTTTCACTCAAATGTAGCTATCCTGTCCTAAGAGAAATGTTATTCTTCCTATTTCCATCAACTTGCATGACGTGTTCCTTTTTACTTGGATGGATGTGGCAGGACTTAATGAGGGGAACAGAAGCCTAATGAAGCATATTTTAATGCAAGTTAGATTACCAACATTTAGTCCTTTTTGGGAATAAGCTCTTGTAAATAGTAAAATACATTTCTATAATACAGCAGATGCAGTTGTTATAAGCTGTCTGCATTTTTCATTTGTTTTAACTGGGATGATAATTTAAATTCAAGTGCATCTCCATTGGAGGTATACTATTCATATTTTTTAAAATGACCTCTTATTTCAAGTGATTTTGTAGCTGGGATGATCCAGGAATGATGTAAGAGCCTTTCCAACTTTTTTTTTCAAATGGAATGGATGGTAATTGACATTAGTGAGATATTGACCTCTTAAAGCCAAATCTCACTCCCATTGATAATTTACACATTAATTAAGAATTACAGTAACAAACCATACTTGTAACTCTAGGTTGGTGCAAAAATCCCTGCATGAGAGGGGGGAAAGGATCAAGTCCTGAGTTAGTTTCCTAGATGTCCATATGGTTCTTGTTCTGTTTGCCTAGGTCTTAGCATAATGGAGTCCTGGTCTAGAGGAGTTCCTAGGCACTACTGCAGCACAGTGTACCTGCGTATGGTACAATTTCATGTCATATTGAAGACTGTAGGTCAGATCCTGATCATTATATCTTTGTCAAACTAATTACCTTTTCTGGCAACACTTGAGGCTAGCATGAAAGGGGACAGAATTTGTCTGACTGAAAAATCTATAATTAACTTCTAGTCACTAATATTGCCTCCTGACTGAAAAATAATGATCTGATTATAGTCCAAAAATAAGACGATTCCACTGGCATACATGCAAAATAGGCTAAACAAAATATTAAAGTAAAAATATACTCTCTCGGGCCTGATTGTGATCTCTTTTGTACTAGCATTGATGAGGAACAATTACTTTTTAACCAGATGCAGCTATATCCATATTAAGTATGGCGTGAATTAGAAGATATGAACAGAGAAACATTCTAGAGGATTAGCTAATTCCTAAGCACTATTACTATTGACAGTGTACCTTTAATAGTCCTGTTCCAGTGCACCAGTATGTTGCTTGGATATTGTTTTTGTCTGTCTAGGCATTTTCTGGTCTTGTGCATTTTGATTGCAAATTCTTTGGGGCAGAGCTGTTTCATTATTTGCATTTGTAACATTTTCTCCACCTGGGATTCTGATTTTGCTCAGAACCCCCACGCAACTCCAAATGAAAAATAAAAAATATATATTAGGGCTGCCTGAAGCTTCAGCTGGTTATTTGATTTGGAGGAGATTTTGGCTTGGTTCAGTGGCCAAATCTCTGCACCCAAATAGAATCAGGAGACCCATTTAAAGGTCTGAATCTATTCAAAGCTCTCTGAATATTCGGAAAAGATTTGGAGAGCATTGATGATTCGGGTAATCCCTGGTGGCTGCAGCAGGGAGGTGCAGCTGACTCTGAGCTGGTAAGTACAGGGGCAGGGGAGGGAGGCTGGGGGAGGGGTGAGGAGACCATGGAGGTCTCCTGCCAGCCCCCCCCAACCCCTGCCTGCTCTCTCAGCACCCCCATGGATGCCTCCACCTGCCCTAGCTCTGTACTTTAAAGAAAAGCCCCAGGGCTCACCAGGTGCTGCCTGGCAGGGGGGCGATCCCCGCACCCCCCACTGCCCCACACTGCATGGAGGGGCTCTGCCATGAGCCCTCCAGCCCCCCTTGGTCCCCTACCCCCCCATGGGTGCCCCACCTAGGCCATCTCTGGCCCTTTTAGGGAAAAAAAAAAAAAGAAAAGTTCTGGGACTCGCCACTCCTACAGCAGCCTCAGGGCTTCGGGGGGCTCATGCAGAGCCCCCCACATGGCATGCAGCAGTGGGGGGGGGCAGTGGGGATTGCTCCCTGCCAACAGGAACAGTGAGCTTGGGGCTTTTCTCTCCTTTCTTAAAGAGCCCCCCACTACTCCATGCCATTCTCTCTTTTCTTAAAGGGCCAGAGCTGGCCTGGGTGGGGCATTCATGGGGGGACTGGAGAAGTGAGGGGGGATGTTTGAGGGGCTTGTGCAGAGCCCCCCACACAATGTGGGGCAGTGGGGATTGCCCCCTGCCTGGCAGCACCTGCTGAGCACTAGGTTTTTTTTCCCCCAAACAGCTGGGAGCTGGGGTGGGCAGAGCAGCCATTGTCAAGCTGGGAGAGTGGGGAGGGGATGGGCCTGGCCTGACTGATTCGGAGATTCAGCAGCAGTCAAATCTCTGAATTGGATTTAGTCAAATCAATTTGGGATAGTGATTCAAATCACCAAGGCGAAGCACTGTCACCCAAATTGGCGGAATCTGAATTCGAAGCAGATACTAGCTGCTTTGCACAGGTTTATTATATATCATATTTACTCAAATCCAAGTTCAGATTTTTTCCCCACTCATTTAACATGGGGCTGGGGGGAAAGCCTCATCTGGGGGTTGAGAGCTGGGGCCGGGGCTGGGGCTAGAGCTGTTGCCACTGCCACTGATACCTTGCTGGGGCCAGTGTGGCTCAAGGTGGCTTGTGTGGTGGCAGAGGGGATGCTAATTGGGAAGCTTGAGGGTGACTGCGTGGTGCTGGGGGGACATATGAGGGAGACCACATGGTGCAAGGGGGAATGCAGGGGAGACCACGTGATGCATGTAGGGGAATGCAGGGGAGACCACACAGCAGCAGGGGAACTGCTGCACCTCCAGTTCCAACTTCTGCTACCAGCACTACTTCTACCTGGCCAGTACTGGAGCCAGAGCCAAGAACTGGAGGATGGCAGGGAGGCAGGTGGGGGAGATAAGGTGTTAGGATCTCACTGTCCCCCTCCCCCACTGGCCACTGCTTTTCCTGCTTCTGCTTTTCTGTTGCTGCAGTGTGGGGATGAATTTAAGATAGCTCTCCAATAATTAAGTCCTATTCATGAACAATTGTAACAAATTTATAATTTTAATTGTTGGTAGGGTCAGAAGGCACCTGAGCAGATCATTAAGTCCAACCCCCTGCCATGGGCAGGAAAGAATGTCAATTCACCCTGGCTAGGTGATTGTCTAGCCTCCTTTTGAAGACCCCCAGAGTAGGAGTGAGCACCACTTCCCTTGGAAGTTGCTTCCAGATCTTAGCCACCCTGACTGTGAAGTAGTGCTTCCTGATGTCAAGCCTGAACCTACTCTCAACACCCCCATGTCAACATGTCAACCCAAGTCAACTTGTGGCTGTTATTCCTAGTTACTCCTGGTAGTATTCAGGGGAATAGGGACTCTCCCATTCCATGCTGGTCCCCCTGATAAGTTTATAGACGGCCACCAGATCCCCCCTCAGCCTTCTGTTGTGGAGGCTGAACAGGTTCAGGTGCTGTAGCCTCTCCTCGTAGGGTCTGTCCTGCTGCCCCCTGATCATGTGAGTGGCCCTCCTCTGGACCCTCTCCATGTTGTCCAGATCCCTCCTGAAGTGTGGTGCCCAGAACCGGACGCTGTACTCTGACTGTGGCTTTACCAGTGTCTCATGGAGGGGGAAGATCACCTCCTTGGATCTGCTCGTAATGCATCTGTGGATGCACGACAAGGTGCGTTTAGCCTTACTGACTGCATCCTCACATTGGCGACCCATGTTCATCTTGGAATCAATAGTGACTCCAAGATCCTTTTCTGCTTCTGTGCTGATGAAAAGGGAGTTCCCTAGCCTGTAGGTATGCTGCTGGTTCTTCTTCCCCAGGTGCAATATCTTGCGCTTGTCAGTATTGAATCCTGTCCTGTTCTCATCTGCCCACCCCGTAACCTGTCCAGATCTAGTTGTAGCCTGTTCCTCCCTTCTAGCGTGCCCATCTTTCTCCACATCTTAGTGTCATCCATGAATTTGAACAAGGTGCTTTTCACCCCCTCATACAAATCACTGATGAAGATGTTAAACAGTGTGGGCCCGAGGATCGAGCCCTGGGGGACCCCACTGCCTGTGTCCCTCCAGTTCAAAAATGACCTGTCAACTACAACTTTCTGGGTGTGGCCCTCCAGTCAATTTGTGACCCATCCAACTGTAGGAATTGACACTACAGTTGCCTAATTTTTTAATGAGAATGGGGTGAGAGACAGTGTTGAAAGTCTTCCTAGAGTCCAGAAAGATTACATCCACTGTGACACCTGCATCTAAGGATTTTGTGAGGTTGTAGAAGGCAATCAGGTTGGTCTGGCAGGACCTGCCCTTAATGAACCCATGTTGGTTGCCCCTAAGCATAATCTCCCCTGCTGGTCCCTCGCAGATGTGCTCCTGGATAATTTTCTCAAAGAGCTTCCCTAGACCGAGGTAAGACTAACAGGCCTATAGTTACCTGGGTCCTCCTTCCTCCCCTTTTTTAAAATGGGGATCACATTGGCCCTTTTACAGTCCTCTGGCACCACACCAGAGCACCACGTGTACTCGTAAAGACATGCCAGGGGTCCCACAGTGACCTCTGCCACTTCCCTCAGTACCCTGGTGTGGAGATCATCTGGACCTGCTGACTTGAACATGTCCAGCCCCACCAGAAGTTCCCTAACTAGGTCCTTACTGACCCTAGGCCTGGCAGTGCCTCTGAGTCTGTCCAGAATCCCCAGGGGCAGGCGGGGGATGTCCTGGTCCCTGCTTAGAAAAATGGAGGCAAAGAATTTGTTAAAGAGGTCAGCTTTATCATCTGGTGCAACCACCAGATTACCAAGTGTGTCCTGCAGGGGCCCCATGTTACCTGGTGCTTTCTTTTTACTCCCTATGTATTTAAAAAAGGACTTCTTGTTATCTTTGATCCTGGTCGCTAGTCCTAGTTCTGTCCCTGCCTTGGCCTTCCTAACAGTCCCCCTACAGTCCTGAGCAATGGAGGTATAATCCTTCTTGGTGATGGCTCCTCCCTTCCATCAGGTGTATGCCTCCTTTTTAGCTTTCAGATGTTCCTGAATGCCTTTGATGAGCCAGTGGTGGCTTTTGAGCACTTTTGCCCCCTTTGACTCGCATTGGGACTGTCACTCCCAATGACGAACACCTCATAGTATCATAGTAGTTAGAGTCGGAAGGGACCTGGGCAGATCATCTAGTCCGACCCCCTGCCTTGGCAGGAAAGAGCACCGGGGTCAGATGAGGTCTCGCTTGACCCCAGTACTTCTTCCTGCCATGGCAGGGGGTCAGACCTGATGATCTACTCGGGTCCCTTCTGATCCTACCAACTGTGAAACTCTTTGGGCTTGGAGGATTGTCTCCTTAAGGAATGACCACTTGTCTTGGACTCCCAACTCCTCTACCCTCTGGGACCTCAGTGCCTCCCTGACTAATCTCCTTAACTCTTTGAAATTGGCCCTTCTGAAGTCAAAGGCTGCTATCTTGCTGCAGGCCTTTGATAACCTGCACTGAACGGTGAATTCCAGTAGGCGATGATCGCTATCGCCCAGGTGGTTGAGAACCCGCAGTCCCCTCACCAGGTCATCACTTGGGCCAGGACCAGATCCAGCAAGGCATTTCCTTATACAGAATCTAATTATTGTGGGGGCTGTCTCAAATTTAAAGTTCTCTTGGATTTGGTTAAATACACGTTTGTTATTTTTTATAATACAAACAAATGAAGCTAATGCTCTTCTGGATAAAAGCTGACAGGTCAGGTGTCAAAGAGAGAGCTTTTCCAACACAAGAACCTGAACAAAACATTTCTCTTTCTTCATGTTGCTGCCCAAATCCAAGACTTTCACCCCAGTCAGGCAAAGAAAAAAGGCAGACAGCTACCCTTACTGTATGCTTGCTGTTGCCAGGCTGTATTTTTATTCTACTGAAATGAAAACAATCTAGACAGTGAATATATACAATGTAGTATAAACAGCTTTTTCTTTCACTTGAATGCCAGGGAAAAGATCCTTGTCCTTGTTGTCCTATTTGTACATCTCTATTGGAGCAAAAGAAAAACTGCATAAGAAACCAGCATTTGTGTGTGTGGGGAATCCCTGGGGCATAAATTGGCATAATGGGAAATGGCAGCTGGTAGTTTCTTGGCTGGTGTAGTGGCTTCCAGTGGCATATAAATTGACATTATGGCTCCAGGGCACCGATTACAAGCCAGCTTAATTTAGTAGCCCTAGTGATCTGGTCAACTGAGAGTCCTAGGTCCTAGTTTAGATTTCAGTTGCTTATCAAATTGCTCAGGTATTTGTGATCTAATGTTAGAAATCTTGCCTACAACCTTCTAGTCTTATTTCTAGATATGAGGATTTTGGGTTCACTATTTCTGTAACAATCTACAGTGTGAACTAAGAGCATCTGGCAATATATTATTCATTCATATCAGTAGAAAATAATGTACTAGTACATCACAGAGCATGCATTTGCTTTTTGACATCTCAGGTACTTGAAAGCATATTGCTTTTGTTTAAATATCTTCAGATAATTTAAGTACCTATCCAACCTTTAAATATTTATTGCTATTTTGGCTACTTCAGCAACAATTGGTTAGTAGCTGAACATACTCTTAAAACCATCTCAGTTTATCTTAGACTTAATAAAAATGTTCTCTTTGCAGCTATAGTGAGGTCAAGAGTAGCACTCCTAAGCACAGCTGCATCCAGCCATAACTATAAATTCTGCTAGCTAGCTCTTTGATGGTTTCCATTAAAACTTCCTGAGACCATAACTTGATGGTGACCATTATCTTTTAATAAAGAAACCAATTAAACAACAGAAACAAACAAAAACAGTCCACTCATAAACACAACTGTAACAACAGTCTTTGTTATTCTACCAACTACATATGTGTATGGGCAGCACTGTTCCTCTTTTTTTTTTCTTATTTCATTCTGAGTTCAAAGGCTAAGTACATCAATTCAAAAAAGCCTGAGGTGAATTCGTACTCACTCTTGTACGTTTTTTTGGAAGCAAACAGAACTCACATTCACCCTTTGGGTGGAGGGAGCCATGAAGGTGGCCTCCACTGGCTGAGGCCAACAGGCTGGGGGCACTCGTATACACATTTTCCAATGTGGTCCCCATTTTCAGGAATGGGAGGAAGGAGGACCCGGGAAATTATAGGCCAGTCATTCTCACCTCCATCCTTGGCAAAATCTTCGCAAAAATTATCAAAGCTCACATTTGTGAGAGCCTGGCAGGACAAATTGTGCGGAGAGGAAACCAGCATGGGTTCATGGCAGGCAGATTGTGCCTGACCAATCTAGTCTCATTTTTATGACCAGGTCACGAAATGCCTGGACACAGGAGGAGAGGTGGATGTCGTATACTTAGACTTCAGGAAGGCTTTCGATACGGTATCCCACCCCATACTGGTGAACAAGTTAAGAGGCTGTGACTTGGATGACTACACGGTCTGGTGAGTGGTGAATTGGCTAGAGGGTCGCACCTCTTCAGTGCTTCGCTGTTGCATTGAAGCTATACACACTTTACATTATCTGTTTGCAGTGTTACCCTATATTTCTGGGTTCTCCTTTCATCTGCCCCTGATTACATTAGATAAAATGAAAACTGGGAATGTTTCATGGTATGGATCGTAAGAGCCTTAGTGTCTTAGAAGATTATATTCCTCAGTAACAGAGATGGCATAATTGGACTTTGTTTTGTGCTGTGTTTTCCAAAACAGGAAAAGAAACTTACTGCAATGTTAATTTACACTATTACCTAATACTTGATTTACCCTTTTTCATCTTCAATTCATATAATTCTAGAGCGCTTTGTTTTTAGCCTAAGAGGTAAATGCCAAAGATATTAAAGAACTATGCTAATACATTACTTTTACATAATACTTTTTCTCTGATCAGAATGGTATTGAATTATTATAGACCAAATCCTGATCCAGTTGTTGAAAGCAACAGGAGTTGCATGTGCTCACTACCTCTCAGTTTCTCCATATATGGGATCCAGTCTTATATCACGGTAGTCAATGGAAATGTTGCTGTTGACCTTAATGGGATTGATGTAGGATGCACCACTTAAATGTAAATAAATATATCTGCAGTGGAGAAGAGCAGCCAGGCACACAACCATTGAGTAGTATACTCTGAATAAAATTTGGCATTGTGCCATCCCTGAATTTCAGAACTGATCTTTGTTGCATATGATATATTCACAGAATGCATGGAAATCCTATATACATCAGCGGAAGATTAGCGCTTTGGCTGAGTATAGAATAATTAATAGAAATATGAAGTGTGAACAAAAATGCAGAATTTTATTCATTTGAAAGAGTCTTCATAAGAATAGTAAGAAGACATCAGGAAATGAACTAGTAACCAGAGCACCATTTTGGCATCATTCTGTTTGCCTGCAAGAAAATGTGTAGAAGATAGTATGTTTTTATGCCCAGTAAAAGATTACTTGTTTTGTCAAATATGTAACGCTACTCCTTTTGGTTAGCATTTGCACTGGTGACATTTTTAAAACAGGGGATCAAAAACAGGATGTCCTAGTTCTTCCAGGAGTCTAACTCATGTTTAGCAGCAAATAACTAAGTCCCACATATAACTGAATGTCTCTTGCCTAAATACAGTAATCTTTGTTTAAATTCTGAGTACACATTTATTAATTAGAATAAAGGAGCACTGCATTTATGTTTTCCCTTTTGGATTTGTTCTAAGGCAAGTATTTGTAACATGATATCAAGGAGTGCAATAGAAATAATATTTTCCTCCAGTTGCTTCCATGAGTCAATGCCCTAATGATAATGAGGTTTGGATAGTCTCTAGGAGCTTCCCCATACATAAAGGCCTGTTAGACATGCCTCTCTTGTGCTGCCCTGAGTGAAGGTATTGCTCCTTCTCAGTTGTGCTCCAAAGGAAGCAGGTAAAGGACAAGCCTATGGCTTTTTAATACTGATGCCCCATGTTCTAGTAAAACTTGATGAACATATTTTGAGGGGAGCAGCAGTAGGTATAGTATCCTCTGTGTACCTGAGAACTCATAAATATTACCTTCTGTTACCCTTTACTCTTTATTTTGGGCTTTGCCTAAGAAGTACAAGCTAGCTCCTTGTGAAAAAAGTCTATCTAGCAAGCACTGGAGACCTCTCTTCAACCAAGATCCAAAACTAAGGTTCCTAAGGTGCCCCAACACCAATATACTGTATATTCTCATATATTCATGTGCAGAATAAAATATGCACCTTGTTTTTGGAAAGGCAGAGTAAAGGGGGAAAAAAGATTTTTTTTTCCAGAGATATGACTGCATAGGACAGGGACAAAGCTAAAAAGTCAGCAAGTCTATGAAACAGGAAAAGAGAGACCAGGAATAACCAACCTGCAGACAGCAGCATTGCCAGAAGAAAGTTTAGTTTGACTGGAACATCAAGACCTTTAGAAGAAGAGATCATTGTTAACACCTGTAGACTGAAGATCAATGAGTCACTAAGTCAAGTGACTTCCTCATATGCCTAAAAAGTACTGCCATTGCTGCTAGTGGGTACTTGATTTTTGAGCAGGAATCAAAGTAGGGTGCTTATTGTGTGCAGAAAAATCAGCTTTCCTGCAAAAGGCATGCATCCCAATTTTGGGAAGGCTGACTTTGGGGGAAAGTACATGATGTATGTGATAAAATATGCTATGTTCAGTTCCAGAGAATGTGAGCAAAAGCATCCCAGTTTATTTCTAGGATTGCAAAAAGTACATTGGAGAGAGAGGAGGTTTTTCAGGGAACTAGAGCTTGCTAATATATCTATAAACTGTGTATCAGGTTACAGAAAATGTCCCCTAAAACGACCTTTAAAAACAAGGAAATGAGAACTACTGCTAGTACATATAGCTACTTCTTATCTACCTGGAATTCATCACTCACTGGTTACAGCTACCATAGACCAGAGAACTTACTATGATCTTAGCTGTATAAATGGAATATATGTTTCCTTTATTTTTCAGTTACTTGCAGAAAACAATGTTATTCACATTCTAAGAGCACTGCATATAATTCCAAATAAGTCCACATAGAAGTCCAAACTAAGGCATTTAGACCCTGTATAACTTTGGTTCTGTATCATCATTAATCAGAATCATCATTAGTATGCCATTGTTCCCAAATGTTGCCCTTGTTTTTGGTCTAGTAAGAAAGAGATGGAGAACTTGTCACAAATGATGGTCTGTGTTATGTTAGCGAGAAAAACAGGTACAAGTTGCTGTATGCTCTGCCCCACTTCAGCATACATAATTTATAAAATATGCATTATGTATGTGTGTATATGTATGTGTATACAGGTGTGTGTATATATACATATGGGCGTGTATGTGTATTTTGGGTGACCATATGGGACAATGTGATGTGGAACCTTGCCCTTCTCCACCTTCCAAGTCAGTGGTGCTGCTTCAAGCAAAGGTGGGGGCAGGATGGTATGGTGCATCTCTGGTATTACTATTCAGGCATCTAAGGGAGTCAATGGCCAATTAATGACCCATTGTTCTTTACTTCACGGGTGTTAACAATCAGTTTCCCTTTTTAATAGTCATTCCACTAATCAAGGTAACCTATTTTAGGGCAATTTTGCTGTCTGCTAGAACTCCCTATTTCATAGCTTGTGCCATTTCAGCTCCCTGCTGGACTGCGTCCCATGCCTGGGACATTTGTTTTAATTTTCACCAGCCGTCTGGGACCAACCTCCAAAATCCAAGGGTGTCGCAGCCAAACTGGGACATATGGTCACCCTGCATATATATCTGTGTGTGTTTTCATCCTGATGAATCTCAAAGAGATTTGGATTCTAATATGTATAGATCAGTCATGCGTCACAGTACAGCCCTCAGAGTGAAAGATGATGACCAACAGCCTGCCTAAAAATTGTGAGAAGAACAAATGAAAAATATCTTTGGTTGAAACTGCAGAGGAGCTCTGGAGGCAGAATTTGAGTTAGTATTGGGCTGGGGCTATTTCCATGGCTGTTTGTTAGTGTGCCGTGGGGTCTTTCATGAATAAAAGTGAGCAGGACATCTGTTTTTAAAATCTTATTGGGTAGGTGGCATATGTAATGGTACAGCTTTCTACCCTGCTGTTGGATCAGTACTGACTGAGGGTGGACAGCTGCATACTGAATCCTCAGCAATATTTTCAGTCTAAGTGTGTGATCCCAGAGAGCAAGAACAGAATTTCAGTGAATTCAGTTGGACTCTGTTTGCTGCAAGAGTCAAAGTATTCTTTGTGGAGTCAGTGTTGCAGGGCACTAAGGTGTGCCTGATCCTTCAGGAGCAGAGGCAGCATAACTAGGGAGCCCTGTGAGCTAGGTAGGGCTCCACAGCTGCAGGTTGCCTTGGCAGTAAGCTAATCAGGGTATTAGCTGGTACCTGCACTTGGTCAGCTGACCATAAGGAAAAGGGCCTTGGGCATGTGTAAACCCCATGGCTAGGGCTGGCAAGAAGTTAGTTCTCTCTCAGCAGCCAGGGAGAAGGAGCTCATACAGAAATGCTACTCAGAGTTGCTTGTTTGCCTATTCTGCTGCTGGTAAGACTAATGTACTCTAGGAGCTCTTAAAGTGTCTGGAGCTCGGACGCACGCACTGTTGAAGGAGAAGGGGCAGGGTGTGACCTCCAATGTTATTGTTGTTATGTTATAGCCCAGGGGCTTGTATTTGAATTGTTCTTTGAAGCTGCTCAGCAGGTTGAGGCTACTGGGGAGGAGGGAGCCTCATTGGGACACACTACCGCGTAGAGCCCCAGCACCAGGGGGTACTGCGACAGGACTGCGGAGGGTGCAGTGCCGGGGGTGAGAGGGCACCAGGGCCTTGTGATGAGAGGAGGCCTAGTTAGATGGAAGTCTTATAAAAAGGGACGTTTAATTACCATGTGTCTAGCCCATAAGGCTTAGTGTCTTGAGAGGCACTGACTTGTTGGATCCCTGCTGGGTCACATTTCAGCAGCAGGATCTAGTGGGGCTCAGCAGGACTGTGACCACACAAACTTATGGGCAGCCTCCCAACTTATTATTTCAACCAACAAAATGCGGCAGGAGAAATTAAAAGGTGCCCGCAGAGCGAAGCATACACGGTCATCGATCCCTAGGGTCATCATGGCTATCCCTGGAGACCCCGCATTGTGACAATCAGGTCCTAACTTAAATAAGTATAATACTTACCATATGAGAGCTGAGATATGAGAGTGCGGCCATTAAATGCTATAACTGAAACAAAGCTACTAATACTATTTAGAGACAAGTGAGGCCAGTTTGCAGGGTGATGTCTTTATTGCCTCAGTTATGCTTGAAATTAGATTAAGTGACTGTGGTCTTAAAATCTATTATCAATTAAATTTGAGGGTCAGAAATGAAAACATGAAAGCATTAGATAACATAATGGACTTCAAAAAAAAGCAGACTACAACAGATTCCATAAATTGCTAGGGAAGGAAAAAAAATCTATGGAAAAGAGAATGTTACAAGAGCCGGTAGTTTTTGAAAGAGATGATATTAAAAGTGTAATGGTAAACACTCCTGATATGGAGGAAAGAAGGGAAGTATAATAAATGGTCAGTATGGGGGCATCAGGTGGTGAGACTTGAAAATCAAGAAGAAATGGCACAGAAAGTGGGGGGGAAAAAAAGGTTGTTTTGTGATGGATAATTATAAAAGAATGCAAGCTAAGGCACAAAATAAAGTGCAATTTGCATGGGACATGAAAGTCAGTAAGAATTACAGATCTGATTTTTTTTAGTGCAGTGGGACTTTGGGCAAGTTGCTTAACATTTTTGTTTCTACTCTTGAGAAGTGCAGATATTAATCGTTACCCATCTTAAAACCATAAGGTATAGCTAGGGATATTTATAAAAGTCTTAAAACAAAGCTACAGTTCCACAGAGTGAAGATATCCATTCAAGTTTGGGGTTTTATTTTCTATCATAATTCAATTCCTTAAGTCATCCATAGCCTAAGAAATGTCTTTTTGTCCTATATAACCATGTTTTTTAACTTCAGTGGAGCTATGACAGTTTATGCCAGCAGAGCAGCCACCTTTTAAATCCTTATATAAATGATAGTATACAGTTTCACAGTTATTTCATCCTACATATTTACATTCATAGGTGTGCCACCCTGTGCCACTGTAAACTTTTATGGGCTCAGTTAAAAACTCAATTAAAATATATCTCAATATATGGAGGTATCCTGAAATCAGTAGCCCTCTCACTAATTTCTGTAGCAGGGGTGGACAAAATATGACCTATGGGACGGATTCAGCCTGCCAGGTTATTCTGTCTGGCCCGTGGGACCCCCAAAAATTTAGAAAATATTTACCTCCACCTGGCTGCCTGTCAAAGATGACATAAGTCAGGAGCAGTAGGACCCAGGGGGAAGTGTCAGTAGGATGCAGCAGCCCAGTCCTGCCTCTCCCAGCCATTTTCCTGCCTTTCAGCCCTGCACTGCTCCAGCACCACATGGTTCCTGGCTGCATTGCTTGACTGTGGGAGCGCTGGGCCTGTGCTGGTACTGTGTGTGTGTGTGTGTGTGTGTGTGTGT
>JAGPOW010001918.1:33173026-33227039 GCA_030014935.1 Caiman crocodilus
TCATCTGACCCCGGTGCTCTTTCCTGCCAAGGCAGGGGGTCGGACTAGATGATCTGCCCAGGTCCCTTCCGACTCTAGACACTATGATACTATGAAATCACATTTATAGAGACACCATATGTCACAGTTATAGGGATAGACATTCTTTTCATGATGAAGCCAGAGGAATTCAGTGAATGTTTCAAGGACTTAGCCATTCTCAGACCTAGCTCACATTAATAAAGATATACTGGATTGTTATCAGTTAAACTGAAATTTAGCAGTGAAGAAAAATTATAAAATAGAACATGCATCGAAGATTTTAAGAAAATATGATTTTGCTTGGCATTGTTTAAGAATGGTTTAAGATCATATAAATAAGATATCAGAATGCATAGTCACAGAACAGTCAAGTTAAAGTGGCACTGTGGCAGGATTCTCATGCATAAGATAGTGACACCTCTGAAGCCCTAGATATGCACAGATTTGTAACAATATTTGTTTCATTTTGGGGTGCTGTAGACAGGGCTTTACTTATCATTATTATGCATGCAAGGCCTTTTGTCTTTGCAAGTTAACCAGTTCAGTAATAATGATGGTTCAGATATCTTGTACTTAATAGTTTTTGACACTACACATTAAAACAAAATTGAAATTTATTACAGCAATTACACTGAACAGATGCTGCAGTCACTGTCAATCGCTTTGTTATAGAGCGTCCTTGAGAAATGTTTCCATCTTTGTGAGACTGCTTCAGTTGGAGGACAGAACCACTAGAAACTTCTTTGATGTAATTTGTGTGAGTGATATTCAGGCTAGGTCACCATGGTTACTGAAGAGTGCTGGGTAACTGGATGGTTCTTCATGATAATTAGTGCAGACACTGCATCTGTGCTTTGTATTGGCTCTTAAAGAATGAAGCATCCTTCATTTCTAAGACTTGAAGTCATTCTTTAACCCAGGTCCAGTAGAATATAGTTCTGTCACTCTTATTCCCCACATACCATTACAAATTGTGCCTCTGTACAGCAGCACAAAATCAGACGTGACAGATGTTAGGTAGGTCTTTTTTGGCAATGCTTCTTCATAAACAAACAAATGAATTGCTATTGATCTGAAGGGGTATTTAATGTTGCCATTTTTCCGAAGAGACCAAAATCAAGTTTGATTTATTTAAAAAGGACTGCATTTAGATTTACAGGCGCACATGCACGCGCATGCGCGCGCGCGCGCGCGCACACACACACACACACACACACACAGAGCGTATCACACTATGTGGAGTTACGTTAAATCCAAGTAGTTTGATACTGAAAGAGAATGTCCATTCTGTATTGAGCTAACAGGGACCTTCTCAGCAATTGTAATTTTCTGTGTCAGTACTGCTTCTACTTTTTGCATGTGCAAAACTTGCTTTGAAGCTAGTGAGATTTTTGGAATATACAAGGATGTTGTAATTTAAACACGAATACACAACTCTATGGTAAGGCACCATAGAATTTATTTACAATCCTTGAAAAAAGTGGGAATTTATATTACTATACTTTGATATCAAAACTGTGTTCTTAGGCAAAGAAAACAGTGTCTGGCACAAGTCCAATTCTGTTGGTCCCAAAATATTTTTTTCCAATTTTTGTAGAATACATTTCAATATATTCTGCTAAACTGAGGGCTCTATAAATATGTTTAGATGATGAGGGGAGGCCAGTGGTTCCTACTCCTGAGAATAAATGCTGGTCTTGAATTACTGATGCCAAAATATTGTATCTTATGAAGGAAAAAAACCCCTCTATTTTTTACTGGATATTTAATAAGATATGTTGTATAGTAACAGACATCCTCAGGGCACACTTGTAGCAGATTTTAAGGCTTGTGGGAGGATTGTCGTATGTTATCTGTTGTTGAAAAACCTATATTTGTTTTGGATTCTTAGTGTTCTGTGGCAAATGCTGTGCTGCTGGGTCATAATGTTTCATTGTGTTTCTTTCTTTCAGGCATTTTTGGTATTTTAGGAATAGCAGCAGCAACATAAGCCTAAAACATGTTTTAGTCATAGACTTGATGCATCTCCTTGCCTTAGGTTTACTAACCCATCTGATTAAATCAATAAATAATCTTTTAGTTAGGAAATTCTTATTTACCAGTGCATTCAGGAATATCTGGTATTAACTTTTAGGCAGTTCAGTTCCTGATTCTCTAAATCAGTGGTTCACAACCTTGTTAGATTCAGGGCAGCCTTTGTTAGACTCAAGGCACCCTTCAAAAGTGCCACCTCTTAGATGTCACTGGTTTCTTGAATACAGAAAAATAATAGAGCAGTTATTCTATTGCAAAGAACTCAAGACCACAAGAAGTTAGAAATGTTTCTGATACATTTCTATTTGAAACCCTGAATCATTGAATCATGTGTAGAAGTTTGCACACCTACTCTTGTGTGGCACCCTTCAGCACCCTTGAGAGGATCACACAGTATTCCAAGATGCTATGGCACCCTGGCTGAGACTCACTGCTCTAAACACACCACACAGTGAAGAATCTTGTTGGAGTAAAGGAGGCCAGTTTTCATGCCTTTTTAAATTCAAGCACAGTTATGCTAGGAAAAATATTAAGAAAATCAGTTTGAATGATTATCTTCCTATTAAATCTTTCAGATTTAGTAGGATCCTCAGATGGTATAAACTGCTAGGGGCTAGTGATTTTGATTGTTCTGTTCTGAATTACAGCAGCTGAAACCCTGGCCTTGTGTTCTGTAATGTTTTCAGGATCTGAACCTTAGGTTGTACATTTGATACCTTCTTTGTTACTAGAATATAATATATTGTGAGGAAATTGAGGTAATCAATATGAAGACAGGTTTCATTCATTATCTTCTTAGTTGTATCCCCACCCACAGTGCTTTCATCTTGAAGTTCCTTTTTTATTTTACATTATCTGCTACTGACAGGAGACAGCTACACTTGTTCCTGTGGCACTGTTGTTACTGCACTGTTATTTAGTACTTCCTTTAGCAAAGTAGGAAGTACTAAATTAAGTACTTTAGGAAGTACTAAATATGGCGAAGTAACATCTGTTACTGTGCTGTGCTGGTGGTGCATGATTATTTTTAGCTGCTACGTTGCTATAGTGACATGCTGTAGCAAGGGAGCGTGTTGCTATGGCGATGTAGCTGTAGCATCACAGTTCGTACCTGCTAATGATACTTTGCCTTAGCATCTCATGTAGATGTACTTACTGGCTCCCAATATTTAGAGGACAAGTTATCAGATCTACATCTGATTAGTTAATCTCAGTATTTAGTTTTGTTTTCATATAGATTTTTGTCAAGGAAAAGGAAACAGTTTTCAGCAGGATGAGGGACAAAGTGAAGTTAGGAAGAAAAGTCAGTACAGGTTTCCCTTGCTTAATGCTGCACATGTGTTCCTGGAAAATGGTGTGTAACTTGAATTTGTGTAAAGTAAACCCACTTTACAATGTAACAAATAGGGATACGTTCCAAGTCCTCAACTGTACTGACCCCCAGGCCCATTTCTACCACTTTTACAAGACAATGTTGGTACTCGCCAACAGCAGACAGTACACACTAGCACAGGCCACTGTCATAATGGGGATGGCAACTACAGAAACATATGTTGCAGACAATGAACGAGGAGCACAGATCCACACAGGAAATTATATTTTGGTGTGTGTCACTCCCACTATGCACCTCAGAAAGCAGCTGACTATGGGCTTCCAACACACCAATCACATAAGAGTAAATTTACCTCACATATAATGAATTTTTTGTATAAAAAGGGTTGTTGCATAAGAGTGAATTCACACATACAGAATCTGCATAAAGTGAGGGAAACCTGTACTTTGTAAATGTCTGCCACTTTGCACAATTCAGGTTGGCATGTTGGCTGTAAAGGTTGTATTACTGCTGTGGTAGTTTTATTGAATTATGTGCTGCTTAAAAGTTGTGAATGAAAAGTTATGCATTAGTGTTTCCCAGTCGGTGGGTGCGTCTACACGAGACACTACATTGCCGTAGCAATACACTATGTTGATATAGCACTGGTGGGCACAAACCGTGGTGCCACATCTACTTTGCCATAGCAATGTGCTCCCTTGCTATAGCATGTCACTATGGCAATTGTAGCAGTTAAAAATAACCATACGCTGCTGGCATGGCACCATAACAGCTGTTACTGTGCCATCATTTAGTACTCCTACACCTAGGGTGCCCAGTAAGGGGCTTAGTTATGTTTTGCTTGACTTTTGCAAAAACTGTTTCTGAGTGAAAAATTGGGGAGGAAACCAAGCATTGTGTGGTCAGACATTACTTTTAAAACTGTATCAAAGTTCAAAGGAGGACATTATTTAAAAATAGACAAAGTTGAACACCTGATTGGGGAGGTGATGAGGAGAATACAAATTGAAATGAGGTTAGATAATATTTGTGTGCTATGATTATTTAAGGAAACTCTGAGTGTCTGTCTAGTTACATTGGAACATGATGCCAAGAAGACTGGTTTGTCCTGATGCAACTTCAATACAAACTTGAACAAAGGGGTTAAGAATAATTCATACCTGTAACATCTAACACATCCTTACACAACATACTGTATACTTTACCTTTTCTAGTTATTTTCAACTGATCAACATATATGAGCTGGATCCTCAGTCAGTACAAATTATACCTCCTTTTACTTGAGTAGTGACAAAGGTTACACCAGCTAAGAATTTGGCCCTCTCCTTGAAATAAATCATTACATAGAAATCCTGAGCAGTGAAGAAGAGCTATTAATTAAATCAAAGCACTAGAGTACAGCAAATGTGAACACATGCTGTATTTGCCACGTGCTATTAGACTGAAGTGTTTGAAAATATTAAATAGTTCTTGCAATACTGTTTAATACATTAAACAACCTGACAGTGACTTGATGAGCGGAGTTTTCATCCCTGGAGCTTTGCTTTGCATCCTATTTGAAATTCTTAATATAAAACACTAGAACAAAACTGGATGACTAATTTAATCCCAAGTGGACATCAGTATACATAATTTAATGAATTTTGCCAAAATTTACAGTCCTTATTCAGGAAATACCTAGGAATGAGCTAACCTAGTGACTTAAATTATCAGCAATTTCTTGATGAGCTGTTCTCCTGAAAGAATTTGCTTATTTTTGTTTAGCCTTTGTTAACACTACTACTACTAATCTTTTATATGCTGCAGTTAGGATGTGCATCAATAGAAATATTTGTCCAAAAATAGCTAGCATATGGCTTTATGCATTACCTCCTGCTGTTGAATGGGGCTGTGCATGGTGGGTGAGTGTCATGGGGAAGCAACTTTGAAGGGTTGTGGTATATAAGACCTCCAGGCCAACCACAGTGCAAATGGAGCTGTGAGTATATTTCAAATAATAAAGTAATTTTGGATACAGGCCTCTGCAGTGAAATTGCTTTGATGAAGAGGAAGGGGGTGACATTAAGGTGTTTCACCATGTGAGTTCAAATAATAAAAAGGTAGGGTAGAAAACATATGCACCTTGTGTCACAGGAAATTCTATTTGTCCCTAGCACAAAGGGAATATTACTGAAGAGTTCAATAAAATGTGACATCATTCCCAATGGAATAACAATCTGAAGTTAGGGTTTTGAAATATATGCCAGAAAACAGCTGTTTTTTATTACTTTAACAGGATACACTACATATCTTCTCCAGTTAACCCTACCTAAGGAATTCCAGCCCATTGTGGAGGTTACATTCTGTAAAAATATGTTCTTAACCAATAGTCACACCCACATAAGCACATGCACACATTCACTTACTCGCTCACTTCCTGTCCTAAACCACAAAACTTCCTGGATATATTTTTCATTATCAATATCTAATGCTGATGTATTGTGACATGGAATTTTCCTATGCATATTTTTTTGTGGAACAAATCTGTTTTTCTTACACTACTTTAGTAATTACTGAGTAAAAGCTGGCAATTAAAACACAAAGTGGAATTTATATGGTGTGGTCCTGTCTCATAGCTTTATTTTGTCAATTTCTCACACTCTTTGTGTAATACATTTAATGAATCTGGGCAAAATCTTGTTCAGGAATTGAAGGAACATGGTTTGAAATGTGAGTTTTATGGGCCTCTTTACAGTACAGTTTTGTCATTAGCCTGAGTTCTTTTGTTGTATAAACCTTTCTAGTCCATGCCTCCCAGAGGTATATTTGGGGGTTGTAATGTACTGTACTAAATATGAAGAGGTTATATTTTTTGCAGTTGCTAGCCAGCTTTGGCCCCCGATGCTGGCTACCTTGAAAGGTTTTCAGTCATGTAAGGTGTTCATGATTTGGTCCCATTTGACATAACTGCTTACAGCCAATATGTTCTTGAGTGTGCTGAGTAGGGATGGAGTGTGACCTATGGTTAGGCCACTGGTGAGGAATCTGGAAGAGCCACCAGATCCAGTTCCTCTGACACAGACTTCCTGTACCAACCATTGGTCAACTCAAGATACCATGGAGAGACATAACCTGGCCAGTTGCTCCTGTTCAATATGTGGCAAAGCCTGGAAGTTAGGCAGTGTAGCCAGCTTAGAGTGCCCCTGAACCTGTAAGTATAACTAACTGGTCTTAGGAGCTCTGTCTCATAGGTGAGCTTCTTGATTTACACTCAGGGCTGCTCTAACAGTGCTTAAGCATTTAACTCCCATAATATGACTAAGGAGCTAGGCTGTTTGACATCTTTTGAAAATCACACAATATGTCTTTGAGTGTCGATGAAATAAGGATAATAACACTTCCTTACTTCTCAGAGGTATTGCAAGAAAAATGCATTGAAAGGTGGGGAGGTATTCAGGGGTTTTGGTGAGGGGTCAGCTATGATGTTAGCTATATAGGTGGGTAGGTAGGAGGACCCCTTTGATATCTGTTTCTGTTGTGTACTGTGCAAAAGGACCAGAGATGGTCAGAAACAGTCTATATCTTGTATTTTCAGGAATATAGTGCCTGCTGCTTCCCTGTAGCCACATGGCTGCAGACCAACCTGATAAAAAGTTGGGTTATGCCCTAACACTAACACACAAGTGTCTATATATAGATGTCAGGTGGAAGGTCAGTGGTATGTGTAAATCTTACAAAATGGAAATCTTAATTAGGGAATCCTCAGAGCAGAAATAGTAATTGGGCATAGCATTTTAGCATTAATACTATTTCCTGGAGATCTGTCAGAAGGAAGCTTTGTGTGCTCCACTAGTTAAGGAGGAAGGTCATAAAGTGCTGTGTAATTTAAATTTTATTTTTGTAACTTGCATCAGGGTGGGCAGAGTTTGTATGGGACCGCTGTTTTGTGTCCAAAACCAAATAAACACCCCATAAATCATAATTATATAACAACATTTTTCCAGTGTTCAGTAGTACCAAAAGTGATCAGGATTTTGCCAAAAGTACTGGTAATTAAAAAAGACAATACTGAAAAATTAATAGGAAGGCTTTGTACTGTTTATTTTGGGGTTGGATTTTTGTTTCTGTTCTAAGGGAAAAAAAAGAACAGCGTTCATATTTTGTCAGTTGAGTAAGTCCTACCTATGCATCTTAGATTAACATTCATGGGATTGATTTATTGCATTTTGTCCAGTATTTAGTAGGTATAGAAAACAGAAAATGTAATAGTGATTCTCAGCCTAGAAATATTTTTCCTTTCTCTCTTCTATAAAGCTAGTACTCATAGAATTTGCATAGATAATTTAATATTGTAATGTCATTTAAAAACAAACAGTACAAACTATATTTATTTTTGAGAATTACTAGATTGTCGCTGCTGCTGCTTAATGACATAAGAATTTAGGAATTACTATACTGGAGCAGATATCCCATGGTACATATCATTTAACTTGTCTGTGGCAGTGGCTATTATGAGCCGATTGAGGAAAAGATGCAAGCTTACCCATACTAGACCTACATGGAACAATCCGTCCCCATGAAAAGTCACTAAGTCTATGCCTATACCACCTCCCTGTTGAGTCTGGGGCTTCTGTTCGGAAGCAAACTTCTCCTGGTCCTATCTACACCAAGCCCAGAGTAGGCAGGTAGAGTAGGCAGCCCAGAGGAGTCCTGAGAGTACATATCAACCAGGGAGAGATTTTGAAGAGTTTAGAGGACCCCTGTGAATGTTCCACTCTTTTTAATTGCTGGACTTTTTAATTGCATGGGTGTTGTGGAAGCAAGGGTGTTGTGAAAGTAAGTGTCTTGGTGGTAGTCTAATACATATCGATTTTGGAACTCAGAGAAGATACTTGCTCTTCCTTTAAAACTCTTCCATTAGCATTATCTAAATAGTTATTATCTGAATATAGGACAAAAGGACAGTCCTTCTACACAATAAATTATATTCAGCTACCAGCTTGCATTGTGTGCATGCACAAGGGGGAAGAAATTAGGATAAACAGGAGGAAACAGTTCCAAAGATCAAACAGGGTCCACTTTATTACTACAAAATATGGCAGATTTCTGCAGTAGTCAGCTAGTTGCAGCATAAGCACAGCTGCTGCTCAGAGAGGCCATTACAGGGACATTTGAAAGGCCTATCAACACTGAGAATTTGCTGTAGGTGTCCCCACTTGTTCACAGATGCATACCTTTCATATTTAGTAGTTACAGTTTTTTTTTCTATGCTTAATCATGTTTGGAGATGTTATGCTCTTCTATCTCTTGTCCTTGGAGGAACCGGCAGAATTAAATTTATTAGTGAAACTTGGTCATCTGGGATTGCAGGGGTTCATTTTTTTTTTCTTTGATTTTTAGGACTTCATAGTTCCAAAAACTCCATTTTACCTGGATTTTGTCCATGACAGTGACCCATATGGTAGACTGAGGATAAGGCTGGAAGCATGGCACTCTCAATCTGTGATCCCAGATCTATCATTGGCTTGTTGGTTGATTTTGCACAAACCACTTATTTTTCTCTTTCTCCATGTAGCCTTTTGAAGATGAAGCAGTATTGCAGTAAAACGCTGTGTTAATTTGTTGGAAAGGAAGAATCTAAAATTACGCCTGATTTTTTTTGCAAAACCTAACACAGGAAGTGGTGATGGCAAAGTGGCTTTATCCCCCTCTTCTCCTGTCATCTCAAGTAGAACTTTAAATAATTGATTTTGTTTTTTTGGCTGGCCTGATCTTGCCCTGGTTGGCTATGCTGACTCTAAGACTGCTTTACACTACTCATCAAGCTCAAATTAGCCCCAACACATGGAAGAAGCTATGTCCATACTTGTAATTATCCTCATACTTTCCAAATCCTGACTATCCACTCCCAAACTTACCATGACTATTATACAGTCACTCTTGTGAATAAAAAAGAAATGTTTGTAACTGACATCTCCAGTTTTTATTCTCTTGTATGTCCGTAGGTGCCAGTTGTCATTTATATTTAGATTTTAAGCCATTTGAGATGGAGATCTTTTACAGCTCTGGGTTTGTTTAGCACCCAGCATATTTGGGCTTTTTCTACATGTCAAGTTTCATTGAAATAATTAAATGAATACATTTTAAAGCAGATGATTTAATCCATGTTAAATTCTTGTGCAGACACACATACAGAATTCCAGTGTCCTTAATCCAGTTTATATTAATTCACTTTCAAAGAAAAAGCAAACCAAGCTAAACTCTGATCCTAATAATAAGGATAACTGAATTCTCAATAAGAGTCTAAACAGGGGTTTAATGTGGTTTAATTAATCTACTCAAAATAATTTAGATTAATTTTCCAGATAAGTTTTGTATAGACAAATCCCAAAGAAAATTAATTAGAATTAATTTTAAAGTGAATGACTTACATAATTTTAATTCATGGTGTTGATCTGTCATTTAGAATTAATTTCATTTAGCTGAATTCTTCTGGAAGGAAGGTAAACTGAATTGAGTGAAGGGCAGTTTAATTCTTAATGAGAGTGGTGGGATAGGGTTTTAGTGCAGATTAACTCATTCACTTAAATCTATAACATTAGCTCATTCGGATTAATTGTCCTGAGTGTCCCCGTATTAGACACCCCCTCAAGGCTCCAAGTACTATAATAGTGTACATTTTAATGCCCTTTACTTTGCTTCTCCAAAAGGACAAAAACAAAAAATGGATGTGTGCATGGTGGGTGTAAAAGAGGAGGATTGCGGTTGTGTGACCGCATTCCCCTTTGGCTGTGCAGTGCATATGCAGTGAGTTTTCTGAGCTCACCGCCTTGTAAACTTAGCTCCTAGGGGTTGAATATTACCACCATTTGTCCCCCACCTCCCTCCACTCGCCTGTGCATCTGAAGTCTTCTAGATATAGCCCCCCACAATGTTTGTGTGGGGCTTCAGTAGAAGAAAGAATAGCAAAAACCTTCTCTTTATTCCTTGGAACTGCTCCATTGCCTCCCTCAAAGAAAGTTTCCTGTTTCATCTCAGGCCTGAGATCAGAAATCAATAGCTCATGGCAATTCTTAATATTCTTACTGTGAGGTTCTGTGAGAGAACTTCAATTCTCTTCTGTTACCACAAAAATAATATTTATTCTTTATGGAAACTCTAATTTCATCTAGTAATTCCTGT
Source organism: Caiman crocodilus (assembly GCA_030014935.1). NCBI lineage: Eukaryota > Metazoa > Chordata > Crocodylia > Alligatoridae > Caiman > Caiman crocodilus. The sequence continues at coordinate 33,183,576 of JAGPOW010001918.1, forward strand.
GCTGTTATAAATCAGTGGTGAAAAAGCCAAATACTTTAGCCATTGTACTTTGTAACACAACCTTTTCCGACTCAAAAACATTTTTAGATTGTTGGACTTCTGCTTTAATCATCTCTTTAAGTTTGCCTGTGTGCCCTCACTTGATGATTGAACATCTGGTTGTGTTGGCGTTAGGTTTAGGGAGGCAAGATCAAATTTACCATGGCAAGGGTTATAAAGAGCAACACAATAATGTCAGGTAATAATCTGGACACTTCTCAGCCATTATATAGCATAGAACAAGGTGGGGAGAGGACATGTATTGTGTTGGCCCACTAAATAGTAGACTATTGCTTTGTAACAAATCTTAGAGCACTAGATTATTCAGCTTCTACCTTTGTAAAAGATCCCTTATTTGAGGTCGCAGATACAAGGCAGTCAGTTATGAAGCTTTGGACTGTAGGCATAAATTTGATTCCCCCCCAATTTACAATATACTTTATTTTTTACCATAATTTCCCCTTGTACTTGCCTCTGTATAGGGTCATGACAGGTTATAGGGCTGCATAATGTTCCCGGTGTTATGGGAGATTTCTGCATACCAGCCCTCTGCAAATTTGTCTACATAGAAAACCATAAATGTCATTCAGGAAGATTTAAATGAATGCTGTTAAAGTTCTAGACATAGTCCAGAGTTTTAGTTTCTTTGAAACTGTCTGAGCTTTACCTTATGTGGAGCTTGAACACTGAACTGAGTAGGAATCCTGTTAATTATTTTAAAAATATTTTTGTATGACATATTGGCTTGCAAGAAGAAAATCATGAGCATCTGTTAAGCAGATGAAATTACAATTCTTTCAGCTCCTAACAGCAAACGTGGAGCAGGTGGAGCAATTCCAAGTCTTGAGCAATATATTGGAGCCACCCTCAGTGATGTAAGCATGGTGTGATACACAATCTCTGCAGCTGAGGAGGGGCTAGAGACCTGACAGTGGTTTCCAGCATACATAGAAAATCAAGAGGGGCACACTTACCTTTAATAATTGTTTTTTTGTTTTGCCACAGCATTGTAACAAGGTATCTTTAATTGCTTACATGGGTTGAGGGAAAGCACAACCTCCCTCTCCATTTGCAGTACTAATGTAATGTAAGGGTCAAGCTCTATCCAGTAGGGCTATGCAAAGCTTGGTTGCTGATTTGATTTGGCTTGATTCGGCAGCCAAATCTCTGGATCCAAATCAAATCAGGAGACCTTTAATCTCTCTGAATTGAATCAGAACCTTCCAGATCAAGTTGGAGAGATTCAATGATTCAGACATAGACACAGCTTTATATGTTGTTTCTACATAGCTCAAGCTGCCAGGTGACTTGTGAATGGTGAGATGCTGGGGCAGATGGAGCATTCACGGGAGTGTTGGGGGGTCCCCAGCATGCTCCACCGTGGACCTAGAAGTGGATCAGAAGCACTTCTGGTTCACTTCCAGGTCCACCATGGAGCATGCAGGGGACCCTCCCTCTCGCCCCCTGGTTTGGTGACTGGTGTCTCCTGGGTCTGGGGGGGCAACTGGAGTCCTCCACGGCCCACTACTGAGCCCCTGGTACAGGGTGCAGGGGGGGGTCCACTGCTGAGCATGTGCCTCCCTCATCCCCCCCACTTCTTGGGCTGCTCCATTCACCCCACCATCTCAGTGTTCCCGAGCCATGCCTGGTATCTTGAAGTATTTAGAAAAAACATTTAAAGCTGTGTCTGTGGCCAAATTGCTGATTCTCTGAATCAGCATCAGATCTTCATATTTGGCCGAATCAAATCAGGACAGTGATCTGAATCAATGAATCAAATCACTGTCCCCTGTATCGGGCTGAATCTAAATCCGAATCAAATACAGCCCACTTCACACACCTACTATCCAGTCCCAGTAGACTGTTGTTAAGTCTCCACCTCAATGTGCCAATTTCTTTTTTTAAAAGGAAAGTATGTTCAGAGAGTTTGGACCTAGATCTAGAGCTGAACATGTCTGTAGGACTCATTTTCCATTTCTAAAATTACTATATTGCTAGCATTGTTTGGTTGCACTGGTGGCATCAAATGAGTTTGAAGCATTTCCCTGGATCAGGGAGATTGGTGCAGCCTTAAGAGAAATCAAATGGACTGTATTTAGAGCAAAACCTGGAATTGAAAATAACAAGTGTGCCACCTAGGCCCACCAAAGAAAATACATGAGGGAAGGAGCTAGTGTTTTTGCCTGGGATGAATGGCCAGCTGGCAGCAATTAGGACTTTATACACATGCACTTTTGTAGAAATAATTTTTACAAAGCAGATATCTAAGCCTTTAACTGTCAGTTAATTAGCCCTCAAAATGATCCTGTGCAGTATTATACCATTTTAAACACTGGCAAATTAGAGATTGGGAGGTTAGGTGACTAATCCCTAGTTGTACAAAGAATTAGTGATAGCCCAGAATGGAAACCTGCTGTCTGACTTGTAGCTGCCTTTGCCAAACACTCAATAGCACTATCTGAATAAAAAAAACAAATACAAAAATAAAAAAGAAGCAATAGAATGATGGCAGTAGTCGTAGGGCATTGGTTTAACAGCTTTAACAAAACAATGCACTTGTGACAGGAGGGGAGGAGGGAGGGGATGATAGAAGAGCTCAGGTCTGTGTGCTCCACAAAAGACAACTAAAAAGGATTAATAAATTTTAAAATGAATTGATTTTCCAGTTGAAGAGTATTACTGATGCAGTTGAATAATGGAAAGCACGACTGAAAAAGATTTTCCAGTGCATGACTGCTCAATATCTAAAAGGCAGCTCTGCCCGCCATTCAGAACAAGAAATTAAAACAATATTTTCTTCTAAAAACAATGCAAAAATGCTTTTTCAGATGCAGTGCCTCTGGTGAAACAGGCATGAAATAAAATGAGTTGGCCAGATCCTCAGTTTTAATGGCAAAACTTCACTGCTTTTGGTGGTATTGTGTTTACTTAGGGATACATTTGATTCATAATTTTGTTTTCTATGTAGTCAGAGAAGGCTAAGAACCTCTGATTAAAATAAATGAATGTGTGGTTCACTTTAGTGGCTTCACACATGCATGGGCTGATGCCATGCAGGGGGTAAGTGTTGGATACTATGCTTTGTACTTTGCTTTCAGAACTCAGCTGGATTTGCATGCAGTGAAGAGGTCTGAGGTGCATCCAGTTCTCTGTAATGATCACATATGGTATTTCAATGTAGGAAGACTTCTTGCCTGAAGTATACAATTTAAATTTTATTCCCAAAAACACAATGTTCTTCAAGTCAGAATCCAACAGAATTCAAGAAAGAAAAAATGCTAGTTTATTACATATTTTTCTGGTATTTCATACTTATCTTTTAGCAAAGCAGCGGCTGTGTGTACATGAGACACTACTGCATGGTAGCAACGAACTATTGCTACTCGTTGCTACTGTACAGTAACATTGGGGGTACTAATTTATTAAATATTATTACCTGTTATTAAATATTAAATAACCTGTTGCTATTGCACAATAGCCTCAGAAAAACCCGTGTGGGGATGTTACTGGCCAGTAACACTGGTTACTGTGCACTATTTAGTGCTTGGTTATGCAACTACTAAATGACTACACAGTAGCAACTATGCAGTTCACTGCTCGAGTAGATGTGGCCAGTATGTGATGAATTTTCCTGCTGTCATACTATGCAATGGCACTATAATACGAATTACATCTCTTTATTTCCCAAAGACAAGTGCTGATTTTTGAGGTATCTATGAACAAAGAGAACTTTTATGATTAAGCTCCTAACTGGAGATCTGAATGGGCCAACCATCAGTTTTGGTAAACTTGCAGCCTTGTTCAGACCTTAGCATTTTTCTCCAATTGATTATTCCACAGTGGATGGCAGCCGTCACATTTACTATGTGAATGAATCTTCCAGGTAATATTGGCCAATATTATCGTAGCCCAAATGGCCATATTATCATCTATGCCCAATTCATGATTTCTGCAGATCATAAGTGCCCTTGCAGATGTGTGCTTATAGTTGACTCTATCAGTTTGAACACCCAAATACAAGATTTTATGCATGCAGTGGGGCATGCTGATTTTTGTTGCACAAAATTTGTGTGTGCCACTTTGAAAGTGTGGCCCTATGTATTTTTTAACTGTCTTTTAGAGGAACAATCCTTGAACTGCAGCCACAGGTAACCTTCCACCCCTGCAATTAGCACTAAAAACTTAATTTTTAATTTTAGGATTTTTCACAAGGACACACAACCTTTAATTATAACAAAAATACTTCAGAGATTAACATTAAGAAGATATATAGATATTTTAAGAGAGTGATTATGGGGGCGTATGTCAATACATTCCAGGTTTGGTGGCATTACTTTATCTAGTTTATGGCAGGCCTGATGAGATAATTAGAAGGACATTTGATTTTAACCAAGTTTCTGTGAAAATTGATTTATCTGGATTATATTACTGTGGCGGGAGCACTTTAATTTGGCCATTCAGTCTTTGGATCAGTTACTGTGCATACTAAGGAGGCCAAAAATTCATACCATAGAAATCAGACTTCATTTCATTTGTGACTTCATTGTTTCTTCATGTCCAATATCTTAGACTTGAGCACAGAAAGATACATTTTGGCTTTTTTTATTGCAGGCACACATTTATGCACAGCATGGGATGCTTAGTAGGTATACTTACTGGGCTCTGAAAGAAAGTTTATAGAAAAAGCTATGAGAGATTTGACTTAATCAATGAATAATACATAACAGAGCAAGATAAAAAACCAAAAAAACTACTTTTATTTAAGATATATCTGTGACATTTGAAGGCACGAGAATGATCCTTTGTAATTAATTCTTGCAAGAGTTGAGTCTTCCCCCCTCACCCCCCCAAAAAAAGGAAAGAAAAACTAAAACGGGTACCCGACTTCGACTTGAAGCAAACAAACCCTGTTTTACAGTGGTGCATTACAAGAGATATACCTTGGCCAGACGTGGCATTATTACACTGTTTTTTAACAATTTTTGGAATGGATTGTCTGCGAATAGAAAGCATTATCTTCTCTTTTGTGGAAACTCAGGGAAATACTTCTAAGTAGGACTGACTACCATTTTGTTTGCAAAATGTATTGGGGGGCAGGAGGGGAAGTATTGTTTATTGCTCTTCTTTGCTCAGCCATGCTCTTTGCATTGGATTGAGATTGATTATCCTTATAGGATGAGAAAAGGCAGACTTTGTCCTGTAGTTATCTTCTGTGCTGAGACAGTAGAGATAAAAAGCAGTCTCTCTCAGACTGGGGTACATAATTTGTAGGGGTATGTGCCTGGTTTCTAGAGGACATGCAGGATGTAGGAATGGAAAATCAGGAAAAAAAGGGAAAATATAGAAGGGAAAAATGAAGAAAGTGTTCTTTAAGGTGGCTGAGAGGGGTCATTATGTGGTTATAAGGTCATAAAATATTACTTTGTTATCCATACCAGGGATTACACAACAGTATAACAGATTTAAGAAAGGATATGCAACCCCAAATTATTTCTGAACCACTGCAGTAGATGCTGTAGAGCCAGCAGGTTTTGGTGGGTTAGGAGCATCAGTGAATCCGATTCTGTTATGATACGTTGGGCACCCATTCAGCCCACAAGTTCCTTGGCACCACCAATTCCTGGAACTTAGGTTTTCACTCCAGGGTCTGATTCTGATCCTCTTGGAGCTCATAACAAACCTCCCATAATAGAACCTAGGATTTGGCTATTTAAAATTATTGTAAATAATTACTCGTGTACTTTCTACCCCTTTCTTAAATCCCCAAATATTTCTCTGGGTTAAAAGATACTAAGAGAAATACAAATTAGAAGTTAATTATAGAGGCATTAACAATTAAGCATGCAAAAGCAGAGAAATACAGTCATAAAATATACAATGAAGGTTAAGCATTTTTTGGGTGTGTGTGGTCTAAGAAGTTTCTCCTTGTTTTTTGGAGAGGACTCTTAAATAACTGCCAATGCTTTGTTTTCTTGTTCTTGATTTTTACTGGATTGAGATTTTTATACATGGCTTTGAACCAGCTACAACATTTAGGGCCTAATTTTGAAAATGTGTTCTGCCAGTGTGCACTTTATTTGTTGGTATTTGCATATGCAAGCAGGCCAGACATAATTGGTCATTAGCTGCAGAAATATCCAATTTAGACAGATGCAAATTAGGTGTGCAATTATTTGCTTATATTTTCAACCCCCCCCCCCCCCCCCCCCCCCCCCCCCCCCCCCCCCCCCCCCCCCCCCCCCCCCCCCCCGCCCGCGCGCCGGGGCCCCGCCCGCCGGGGCCCTTTTTTTTTTTTTGTAAAACCAATATAGACACTTTCTTAAAGATTCTTTTAAAAAATATTTTAATGAAATACATGTGGAGCAGTTCTATCATTTTTATTGTGCAGCTAGTCAAAGAGGCTGGAAAAAATCCTGCCCTGAATGATTTAAATATTGATATAATGATGAAAAAACAATTTACAGATAATTCCTCTAATGTACATCAACAAAAATAGCTTTGCTTAGATGGTCTGCCCTATTCCAGTCAAGAGCAGTGTGAGGACTGAGGGACAAGTTATATAAACATTTGCAAGGTTGGTCTCAATTTTCAAGGCTTTCTGTGGAGTATACTTATAAAAATGACAGATAATGCACTTGTGTTTGTATTTTGCCTTTTTTATCCTGTTCATCCAAGGTGAGTTGAAATACAGATTTTATATGTTGCTCTTACTGAACATAGATGGAGTTTTTATGGTAGATCCAGAACTCTGACCCGTTATTTTTCCATGATTTAGCGTCCAATAGTAGCTTAAGACTCGAAAAAGGGGACATACAATATACTTGGCCAGTTATGCAATATTGCATAAGAGTTGGGCTTGGGGTAGGGGTAGGATTTGTGCCCGATTTTAGCTTGTGATCATCTTACAGAACCTTTCATCCATAAAGTATGAGAGTTGATCTCCTTATATCTTTTCATTCTAGCTTAAATGGCTAAAAATAGAATTCCTGCTAATTAAATGATCTAATCATGTAATCCAAATAGGAAGTGTATTTGGTTAAAACAGGAACACTCTCTGCCTAAAGTAAGGTCAAATAAAATGAAAATTGTTTTCCTACTCATAATTTGTGAGCCTCTGCAAAGGTCAATCTGCTCACAAGGACTGATTTTTGAGGTGTTCCCCTGTACACGATACATTTGACTACAACATATGACACAGAGAGTATAGATCAGGGGTGCCCAACCTCCAGCCCATGGGACCAGATGCAGGCCACGGAGCCTTGAAATCCAGCCTGGGGTCTGCCATGGTTTGGGAAATTTGGTGGTGGGAGAGTAGTGGCCATGTACTGTACTGCCATGCCCCCTTGCTGCCAAAATCCCAAACCCCACAAGGCAGGTCAGAGCTGGGCCACAACACTCCTCTCAGTATGGCCAGATAGCTAGGTCATGCTCGCTTCCCTCTGGACTGGTGGGTTGCACGCCTTTTTTCTCCATAGGGCTGGGCCATGACCCTGCCCCCTGCATGGCTGGTTTGGGGTCAAGCCATGCTCTCCCAACCCCTCCATCTTCAGAGCTGGGCCGTGACCCCTTCCCTCCACCCAGCAAGGTTGAAGCTGGGCCATGTCCCCTTCTTCCTGTGCATTGGGCCATACCCTCCTCCCCTGATGAGGCTGATCAAAGCTGGGCCATGGGCTCTTCCCTCCATGGGGCCAAGTTGGGGCTGACCCAAGCCCTTTTCCACTGTGTGGCTGGCTCAGGGCCAGGCTGCCCCATTTTCTCCTGTGCACAGCCAGATGGAGCCCTACTGGATCTGGCCCATGGAAGGATTGGGCATTGCCCATCTGACCTATCAGCCAAAAAGGTAGAGTATTGTTGAGTGGAGATATTACATGGCTCTGATCCCCTGAGACCTTCCTGGGATAAGCTGTGAGAAGGTTGAGCATATCCAATGATCACCGGGCCTGGAATTACCATCTTTTGGCTTCCATACCTTGATGTTGATTGAAGTTTATGGGGAGGTGATTGCAGGTCGAGCAATAACCCTCCTTGCCCAGCCAGGGCAATTCTTCATCAGGCTCCTCCTCTGCTTATACCCCACTCTCACCATGTCCTGTCTTCAGTAGAGTCAATAAATTGTTAGTTACTTTGGATGTTGTATAACACTCCATATATATTTGTATAACTGAAGTAAAAAATAATGACCACAAAATCAGCCTTCAACTCAGGAATGTTTTAATCAATTTAAGACATACAAAAAACTAGAACTCATGGTTCCAAAATGATACCTTTTTATTAGACCAACTGGGAAATCTCAAGAAATTTGTCCTTTGCGATTTCCCAGTTGGTTTAATAAAAGATATCATTTTGGAACCAAGAGTTCTAGTTTTTTGGTATGTCTTCTTATCTCAGACCAACATGGCTACCAAGTACACTCCTTAATCAATTTAGGTCAATTCATTCTGGGTCTTAACAGGAAACAAACTCATATCAATTCACCCCACTGCTCAGACTGGTAGACTTCAACCAGAAGTTCTTTCCATAAAAAGAAAGATGACAAGTTCAGAATCTAAATAAGCCAGAATCACTTCAGTCAATGATATATCGATCAGAGTGTTCATGGCCATATCATTTGTGCCATTCTATGAATCCCTAGTTTCCCAGGTGCAAGGACCCAGTTGCAGTCATGGCCCAGTTCCCTGGTTGGGACAGATGCCTCCCTTGGGGCTAATTTTATTTTAACCGTTCCACATTAGGGCAGGCCAGCTACCTTCCCTCTCTCCTATTTTTTTTTTTTTTTAGCTGGAGAGAAAGAGGAGACAAAGGTAAAAACAAACAAACAAACCCCTAAACCAAGATAAAGGGAGGGGAAAGCAAATGGCCTGAAAGGGCAGAGCCCCTTTGAGATACATGGGTGCTTCTCCCTTTTACAGTCTCTTCGCTGCCTCCAGCCACTGGTGTGTCCACTGTACTCTGTCAGGCTGTTTCCTGTCAGGCTATCTCTGTTCCATAGCTAGGGTTTCCCCAACTGATTTTTCTCCTGGAGCTCAGTCCATTCTCTCCTGTCTTCTTTGGGAGATTGGCAGCTCCAGCCACTTCTGGTTCTGGTCTCTCTCATTCGCTACTGCTCCTCTTTTCCGCCCTTGTCCAGGGCCTGAAATGTCAAGACCAACACCCCTTTCTCCAGTATGCAAGGAGCATGTGCTCCTAAACCTTTGGGGCTGGTCCTTCTCATCACAGTGGCTCCTCCCTTCAGTGAAGGTAAGTAGCTCATGCTCCTGTCCCTCTGGGCTTTCCTCAGGACCCCCATTACTCCCTTCACAAGCACTATTGGTGGAGACATATTTTGAGTGTAGCTAGTGAATGGCCCAATATCACTCCTTAAGAGCCTACATTAGCAGATTTACAAATGGTACAATTGCTCACTTGAATGGGTGTGTCCAAATAACTGCTCAGATTAAAGTTTAGATATATGAAATGCAGTGAATCCTCTGTAGTTAGAAGAAGCCACATTCCTCCATTATTTATTACTAAGACCTTCAGTGGGCTAATGGCTGAGTATAAGATAGAGCCTAGTATTTTCAGCAAAGGATGAACCATGGGTTTTAGAGTAATCGATAAATCTTGTGTGTTATGTTGTGGTTACAACCATCCCTGATTCACTTCAATACTACATCTACTTAAAATCTTTTGTAGTTCAAACAAAGATGTTTATGTATGAAAATTGCAGACTTACTAAAAAAAATATTTGGGCTATAGGCATAGTTATCATTATTTGCAATGACCATGATGGACTATGGTGGCATAATATGACTGTACACTACCATGAATATATGCTAATGAATGATCTTTCAGATTGGCAAAGGCAAGTTGCACTCTGCTCAGATTCACTGTATCCTGCTCAGTTATTTAGATAGATATTTCAAAGTGAGTGATGGTACTGTTTGTCTCATCCTGTTTTTTCCTTCCGTCTTTTCCTCCACTCTAATCCCTGGGCTAGCACTCTCATTCTTTCTTCCCTGCAGTTACTGTGCAGCATCCAGACAAGGAACCTGTTTTTAATTTTCATGTGTCATGTCTGTCTCATAAAACATGCAGTGGATCATATGACTATTGTGTAATGTTAGAATACTGTTGAAATGACTATCACATAGAAAGACTTGTAAAGTTGTCTTGAAATAAAATGTACCAAGTTTCATAATTAAAGAGGCAATAATTCCATACAGATGACAGAAATGCCAAGAATGAACAGAACGCTTAAAAACATTCTTTGTGGCTTCAGCTCCCAGTCACTACTGCACAGGCTCTCTCTCAGTAGTCCTTCTAATTGTTGACGTGTTCGTTCTTTCTCTCTCGCTCTCTCTCTCCCCATAAGAAATCATGCTAGCCAGTTAAACAGGATGTGATAGTCTGGTTTTCATATGACATGTACTGTTTCTTTCATATGACACATACTTTTTGACCACTAAGTCATCCCCTTTGCCTGTAGGTTAAAAGCAACACTGTAGCCCTAACTAACTGGTGGGCATCATGGTCACAGTTCACTGTTGAGTCATGAGCCTGTTCTAAATGACAGCCAAATGACTTTGGGTTATATTCTTTCTTCCGCTGTCCTTGGGCATGGCTGGCCTCACCAAGGATATGCTTTCTATATTGGGAAATGTTGACATCAAGGAAAAATGGATCTAGCAATGGAACACAATTAACATCTTTAATGCACTTCTTATCAAAACCCCACATATAAACCTCCTGGCTTTGCTTTGCTGGACAACAGGGTTTGTACTGGACAAGGTAGATGCAACTACCTACTATATGAATGGAATTTTTTTGAAAGAACCCAAGTGTGCATGTGGCAAAATCCAAATTATAGCATACATCCTAGAGGAGTATTGTATTTATCATTTTAATGGTTGCATTGAAGACTGACACCAGGCTACTGATGATGCCTTGCAATGGATATCAAATCTAAAACTGTCACTTTAGCCTTATCCCTCAATGCCATAGTTTACAGTTGTTTATAGGATGTTTATAGCATATATATCATTCAGTTGCTATATTCCATATGAAAAAAATGAATAAATAGGGAAACCCCATTTGTAAAAACTCAGTACAGGGCTTTTAAGAAAACAGTGGGCCTTAAGATACTAAAAAGCTGCCAGATGCTTGAATACCTCTGTGGATCTGGGTCTTAGACTTCAGTGCACCATTCCTCTGTAGTATTTCTAAATTAAAGATAGCATTGCCTTATTAATTCCATATTGCAGTCAGTATTGTACAAATCTATTGAATTGTTAATAAAATGTAAGATACAAGCAGAGAGTAACCCAGACAAAAGTAGTTTCTGGTCCAGTTATTTGAATAATAACATGTTTCTTAAGATAAGATACCCAACTGAAAGACACCTACCTGGAAAGGTATTTTTCATTTTACATACTTGTTACATTTTGGAACAATTTCATATTACCTAGAACCCCAGAGTATCTTATCCATTGTACACACGCTGTCATTCATCAGGACCCCTGCCTGTCCTGGGCTGTTTGCTCTAGCAGGAGGTTTAGAGACAGAAATTACACATAAACCAGTATAAGTGATCAGAAACTGACTCAAATGTGTAACACAACAGAAGTTCAGTGTACCTAAACTGCTTTTAGAGTAAACCTAGATGGATGCAGTATCAGAATGTACTGAGTTAGGTAAAATTGGATAACTGAACTTCTGTCCCAGATACCCTCTGGATTCAACAAATCCTTTAGACCCTCCGTATCCCAGGATGCTTTGCAACTCCCCAACAAGCTCACCCTCACAGGGTGGGCCAGCTAGCCTTAGCCTAAGCTGTCTGCTCCAGCTGAGCAGGGAGGCATGCTCTAGCAAGCCCCCAGCTTCCGGCCGAGCCAGTGCAGGTATGTGGCTGCATTACCAGAATCATAAGCGAATGTCTGTTCACTTGCTTATCAGTTCAATTTACGCATCTTAGAATAACCTTCAAAGATTGAATCAATTCAGCCTCAGACTTTTTTGACTTCCTGTACTTAGCTTAAGAGTGCAAGTCAGTTGAAGTTGATTGGGGGAGGGGGGCAGGCCACAAAACAGTTACTGTTAAGAGTAGTGAGTTACAAGATCTTATTGTAAAAAAAGCACACTGTTCTGTCTAGAGTTGGAGGTATACAAACAAGAGGAGAAAAATGATGATGGAAAAATAATGCTTGTGAGAAAAATAAAAAAGACTGTGAAATTAATTAATTATTCCAGGATAATGTCGTGCTACTGTTTCATAGTTTCATAGTGCCTAGGGTCAGAAGGGGCCTAGAGCAGGCCATCTAGTCTGACCCCCTGCCAATGCCAATATACTGCATCTTAAAGCTTTTTATCAGGGACCAAGAATTCATTACAAATATTTTTTGTATGCAAACTCCTATGTTCATTTCAATAATGTTAAGGAGGTGACATTTTAAATTGAAAATGAGCCTGGCAGTTCCTCTTGGGCACATTTCTCTTTTTTGCCCTATTATTGATATTATATTTGTAGTTTGTTGTTAATGAACATAGCAATAAGAGATGGTCTTTGAGGACATTCTGAGTGGTGCTTATTACATGTTGTCCCTGTGGGATTACTGTTTCCCATTCCCAAATCAAGCAGTCTACAGATTTCTCCAGTGGTGCCAGTACTTTTAGAGCTGCAATGCATTGATATAATAATTACCTTTTTGTTTTCTTTAGCTAAAGTTTCTGGACCAAATTTAGCTTTTGCTTATGCTGGTACACAAGAACTGAATTTGCCTGTCTGTCTTTGCCTAGGAAGTGTCTCCCTTTCAGGAACTGTCTTTTCTTTACTGCACTTTTGTTTCATTAAAATATCATCTAGAATTTTGCTTAAACATCACTGTGCTTTCTACCATCTTTTGCATTTCATAATTTTTCAAGTTACAGATGAGACAAAGTTCAAATTAAAAAACACCCCCCAAAACACCCCAGCATCTTGGTCTGTGATATTTCAGGATTGGGTCAAGGGAGACAACACTAGAAACATTTTAGAAAACATGCCCAATCTTTTGAGAATTCAATGCAAAAAAAGAATGCAACCAGTTGCCATTGATGTCTGAATTTGGACATAGGCAGACAAGGTTCCTTGGCTGAATTTGATATATTTTATTAGACCAACCCAATAGTTGGAGAATAGTTATTAAGCAAGGTTTCAGGTTCAAAAGCCCTTTGTCAACACGGCTACAATCTACATCCCTGAATTTGGACATGGCACCCACCAGCTGCAGGAAATCGCAACGGAACAGGTAGGTGTTATATTGCCACCAGGTGCCAGCAGAAAGCTGGCAGCTTGAAGTCCTAAGGGTTCCATAGGAATCCTATTAATTGAGTGAATCAGTGTACTTCTGATTGTGCTTCCTTGGAAAGAGCCACTTTGCCAGTCTTGGGCCACTGATAGAACTGCTGGGGCAAAAGAGATATACTTCTACCAGGAGAGACCATAGAGTAAGTCAGATCCTAGTATTTTGGAAGATAATCCTATTATCTTTTTATGTAATTTTGAAAAAATCCTGTGGTCTTAAATGACATCACATTTAGTTTTGCAGGATAGTGTCATATGGGATATCCTTAGTGGGATACAAAATGACAATTTAAAGAAATTGCTTGAAAGAGTTTCTTCACAAATAGTAGCTAGTATCCAGGGACATCATTTGGAAAGAATGTGTATTTTGCTTGAATAGAAATTCTTATTCTTTGACATTAAATGTTGTTTTTCAGAAGGACAGTAATAGACATTGTAGCCTGTAGGTATCTCTTGAGACTGGAAGGCAGACAAAAAGGTCACAGTCATTAAGGTTTTAAAGGACATCCCTTTTGCCTTCCCTCTCTCCTAAGGTGGGGTTATGAAAAAAGTAGAATAAAATGTGCAGGTTTCCAGTTGATCAGGTATTTAGTTTGTCAGCAACTGCACAAATCTCACTCATTTTCTCCTTTACTTTCTGAGTTGAGATAAATTTAGCCCTTTTTTATTCTGAACCTTTGTGAGATGTAGTGGGGCTTTCTTTGTTCATTTTGGGTTTTTGTTTTGCTTAGTTTTTGTTTTGGGGACAATTTGGACAAAGCAAAATATTTTGCTCTGGTTTCTTGTGCTGTTATTTGTGATTCTCCCATTAATTGAGGTCTCTAAGTCCTCAGGCATCTTGTAAGGTAGTTTTGCAGAGACTCAGTGTAGGATTTTATACTTGGGGCAGAGTATTGATGTAAATCTGGAATAATTCTAGTGAAATAATTGAATTAGAATATGACCCAAAATCACCTGGCTGTATTTAGATACTGAATTTTCCTTTTTTTTTTTTTTGCATTTTTTTTGTATTATGTAGTATTATATTTAAGCTTTGTTGAAAATAGCCCAGCTTTGTTTCCATAGGGATTCCTTATTTTTAGTAGAAAATGTAACCAAGTATTTTTACAGTTGAATCTAGTTTAAACGTGGTGTATTTCCTATGTTCTCACTGTCTCTATATTGTATTGGCACTTCCTGAAGAGGAAGAGCATGTCCTGCGTTACATGAGAGAGGGACTACTGAATGTGTTTTAGTGGATTTGGAGTCAAAGACCAGAAAAAACTTTCCATTGTTCTGCTCTCCCATTCTCCCGCTGTCTCATTCTCCCTCACTGGTGAGGCCACAGCTGGAGTACTGCATCCAGTTCTCCACAAGAGTGGGGTACCACTCTTCAAGAAGGGTATGGAGAAGCTTGAGGGAGTCCAGAGAAGAGCCACTCGTATGATTAGAGGCCTGAGGAGCAAGTCATACAAGGAGAGGCTGACAGATATGGGACTGGACTGTTCAGCCTGGAAAAGAGAAGACTGGCCACACACTTCGCTCAGGTTATTTGACCCCAGCAGTCTTTCCTGCCCAGAGCAGAAGGGCTGGAACTGGAGATTTCCGGAAGTTTCTTCCAGCCCCCACTAAATTTCTGTGAATCTGTGATTTGTGATAAAACATTTGTAGGCTAATTGCACATGATGAAATGTATGGTCTTGGAGTAGCAGTTTCTTCCACAGAAAGAATGGGACTTATTACTCTGTAGTGTAAATGACTGTAATAATGACCTTTACTTCAGATGGAACAGATGCTCTGTTTAGAATGCAAGACTGTCTTTGAGTTCATGCAAAATTGCAGAATCTCTCTGTTTTGGAGCTGTCTTGCCAATCCTGAGTTATTTGTATTCCTTTTTCTTTATTCCTGCTGCTAGGGCTTTGTACAGTACTGTCAGCCTGATATTGTCTTTGGGTTGCAGTTTGCATCACTACAACTGATCACAACCAGATCTATAGCAGACTCACTTTTTCATGTTTTTTTAGTAAGACTGGAAAAATAGATGCGTAAACTCTCAGTGACTTGGCTATAAATGTATGTTATCTAAGGAACTGTCATGAACCATATATAAAAGTAATTAACATTTAACAAAAACATAAAAGGCCCTGGGCCCTGCTCCCTCATGCCCAGATGCACTCCCCTCACCTGTGGGTTCCCTCCCTACAGAATGCAAGGAGGTGAGAGACTTTACTAAGCAAAAAGTCTGAATGCAAAATTTTACTGAGTGACTGCAAAACTTTACTGAGAAGTCTGTGCCCTTGCAGCTAGTTGTGCATGAGCCTCTCACATGCTGAGGGATGTGTTAACCCTGGCAGCGATGTTCTCCTCAGCTGTATGGGGCAGAGACCTGTAGTGCAGCCACAGGTACCTCTCCTGGCAGCAGCAGAGGTTGTGGGGCAACCTGGGTTTGCCCCTTGTGCAGTTGAAACTCGGGGCCCCATGCCAGTTGTACAGGTGCACCCAGGGCACCATGGCAATCAGCAGCAGGACGTAGTGGGTCAGGCACCCCTCAGTCCACACAAACAGCTCCTCATGAAGCACTCAGGACAGTCACAGCAGGGGCACACTCTGGGCTCAGTGTTGGTGCAGCAGGGGGCTTGCCCTGAGGCACCTCCCTGGAGAGGCCCCCTGTAAAGAGGAGGGTGACACAGGCAGTTCCTCATTCCAGTCATCTGGGAGTCACATACCCCGTGTGGGCTTGGCAGCAGCACAAGAGATGTTCTGGACTGTAGGAGAAGGGGTGGGGGCAACAGGGTTGGGAGCCATGGCAGAAGGGGCTGCCAGGAGCCAAGCCTGGCCTGGCCTGGCTTGGGAATGGGGTGGGGGAGGCAGGCTGTTCATACCCAGCAGCCCATTTGCCCCAGGGGAGCGAGTGGGGATGGGGGCTTGTCTGGTGGCTGCCTGTGTCTGGGCCTGCCCAGCTGAATTAGCATGGTCCCTGGGCACCCATGCATGCCCAGCTCCCAATCTGAGGCCAGGCAGCATGCAGCGCCTGGTACAGAGCACTTCATTTCAGAAATGTTGCAAAGTGTCTCAAACAGCCCAAGCCCCCTGCATGCCCCAGCTCCACATGGAGCCACAGCTGCCTGCAGCGGGGCCAGGACCACATGCTGGCCCCACTGGCCCTGGACACAGGCTGGTGGAGAGAGAGCTGCCAGCACCAGGAGACCACCAGCTGCCATCTCCCCTGGGCAAGACCCCCATGCCAGACTTGCCATGGTGTGTGTACTCTTGGGGAACAGCTAGAGGCTGCAGTGCTGACTGCCTGTCTCTGGGCTCTGCCCCCAGGTGTCCCCACCCCATGGTTTCCCAGTCTAGGACAGCACACAAACCACATTGTAAATAGTTTTCACAAGGAAGAGGCTCTTTTATTGTTGGTGTGTGGAGTAGATGGTGGAGGGGCTTTGTTGTTGGCAGGGAGAGGTGGGGAAGGTGTTCTGTTTGTTGAGAAGGGATGAGGGAGAAGGGCTCTGTTGTGGGGGGAGGAGGGTGTCTGTTTGATGTGAGGGGAATAAAAACTCGGTTTTCTGAGATATGTCTGCAGCAAGTGTGGTGGTGGGACTGGGCAGGAGAGGTAGGAGTTGCTGGGTGGCTGTCCAGGTGGGCTACAGCAGGAATTGCAGGAGGAAGTGGTTGGCCAGTGCCTCTTGCATCTGGTGTCCTGGCCTCTGATGGTGGGTGTGTGGCCCACCCAGGGCCTCGGCAGGGTGGCCACCAATGTTGGTGTCATTCCTAGCACAGGTGGTGCTCCCGCTGCCAGGCATCTTCTACCCGCTGCACCACTTTTGCCTGGGCCTCATGAAAGAGCTCCCCTAGGCCTCATAGATGTTATGCAGCATGCAGGCTGTGACAATGACTGAGGGAAGGTTGTCCTTGGTGAACATGAGGTGGATTGTGAGGGTGTTCCAGCAGCCCTTGAGGCAGCTGGAGGCGCACTCCACCAGGGTGCAGGTCCGGCCCAGGCACAGGTTAAAATGGGTTTGGTGGGGGCAGTCCTGGCTGGTGTAGGGCTGCATGAGCCAGGGCAGGAGCAGGTAGATGGGATCCCCGATGAGGAGGGGCAGGATCACCATGGACCCAGCTGCAGGACTAGTACCCCTGGTGTTACTGGCTACAAAGGAGGACCAACACTCGGGATCATCATAAATTCTAGTTTATTGGATGGCACGTGAAGTTACCAGTAAAATCATAAATGCAAACTTTGCGTTATGAGAGGTACTGTCACCTTAGTGCACACACACATACACACATGCAGTCACTCATTCAAATCCACGTCATTTAAACCCATGTAGTATAGTGTATATATAGTAGCTGCTGTAGTGAATGTGTGAGCACTGGTGTCAGTATATCTACCTATCTGAGGCCCTGCAGTCTACTGTCAGTGGTTAGCTTCCTTCAAGGTGATGCCTTTTTCAGAAGGGGGTCACCTGCTTGTCCCTAGTAGGTCAGGTGCTAGATGAGAGGGCACCCCTGGGGATCATGCTTCACTGTGTTTTATCCTTGTCTGGCAGACTTGTGTGATACCTCAGTTTCGTTTTGGGTGCTCAATCCAGAGGTCCCTGTCCCACGTGGGTCTTGAGTAGTGACTGACAGCTATTAGACACAGGGGTCTCATCTGCCCCTACATGCAGTTTTGAGAGTCAGTTTGTGATTTTGATTAATTAATGGTATTGTTAAGGGTTGCAGGAATAGTCAATAGGGTGGGTGCTCAGTCCTAGGAATCTGTTCCTTAGCTTGATTAGCCTAAAATGGTTTGTAGAGTAGAGTTTTGTTATGGTAAATTCCTTTGGCTAGGCTATTGTCATCTAATTACCTACTGATCATCATACATACTCACATTTGCTCCAGAGATCATCCCAATATAGCAAATTTTATCACTTTACAATGACAATTTCAATGCAGTTTTTAACAATGGTCCAGGGTGTGACTTCATTCTATAGGGAGTACATTCCTTAAAGGTTTAAAAGTATAAAATACAAAATGCCACGGTAAAGATGAGACAGCTGAAATATAAAAATGCACTGTGAGAAATATATAAAAATGCAATGTCAGGTAGTGAGGATCGAAGTCTACTGGGGACAGTAAGTTAGTTAGATTAGCACCAGGATACAGTCATGCTTTCAGTGCACCTTGACTTTTCTTGTATCTCACAGGCTTTGCTTTGAAATGGATATTTTAGTTCTTTTGTTTTCTTTAGTGACACTGAGCTTAATTGATATGTAGATGTAGTTTCTAGGTTTCTTCTACAGAAAGCCACTTCAGCTTTCTGACTTGCTCCCAGCCTTGACACACCCATGCAATGAGTGTGCTAGGTCTCTGTCAATACTCAGAAGGAAAAAGAAATGCACAAACTAGGGGGTGCTGGCAAGAAAGGGTTTCTTGTTATAGTGTGAAGTTGCTGCTTTGCACTGGGGGTGGCAGGGTGGAACAGTGAAACACATGGGCCTGGTGGGCACTGCCCGCCCAGCTGGCATTCATGTTTGTGAAGTTGCTGTGGTGGTCAGTAACAGCCTGCAGCACAACCAAGTGAAAGCCCTTTTTCAGACCTCATTAATAAATGAGGTCTGAAAACTAATACAATTATCCCTAACTGACCCACTGTGGAGATGCTTGAAATGACTATTTTTAAAACTGGAAATATCTAACATCATATTAGCTTTATTAAAATAGAAACAAAGTTTAAAAAATGTAATTTGCTTTTGAATTCTTGATGGTAGCTACTCATGTTTTTATTTACCTTATTCCTGTAATGCAAACAGGTTAGTCTTTTCACTTTTGATAATAAGAGAGATTCTTTTTCTGATTTTCATACATGAGAAAAATATTGCAATATTTTTGTTGCAAGCACAATAGGAGAAAATGCATTTGTTTTTCAAACAAATAGATCTAGAGAAATATTTCTGTCTATTCTTAGGTCTGTCATCCATACAAAACTTTTTTTTTCATGAAAATATCATAGTGTATTAGGTATTGAAGGATATATTTCAGCAAGGCTGTAGTGCACTCTGTGCACAGAGCCCCTGCAGGACTGGGTTGTGATAATCTCAAGGACAAACCAGTGAACTCCTTCATGATCAAGTTTTGTAACTATATGTTTCATGAACTTCTTTGCAATGTGGCAGTTCTAGCTGGGAGTTAACAGTGACTTTTATTTGGATCTCCATAACTGCTCACACAAACAAAGTAAATTTTCTTTCCTTTGGTTAGGAGTTTTTGGGGTTTCTCCATTTGCCTTAAACTTAGTTAAAACCACTAATTCAAATCTTTTTTATATCAAAACTATGTAGACTCCAAAGTTTCATACAGTTTTGTGCTGTGAATGTAAACTGGCAAATCTTTCACACTGAGCCCACAGGCTGCTTGTACACGTGGTGGGGGTTTAGTTCTCCCTAAACTGTGAAATGGTGGGTTTTTAATTGGTGGGTTTTTGTGTTGATTAAAATCCCACCATTGCAATTTAGGGCCTTCTGTCAAATCAGTTAAGGCCCCCCATCACCTCACCCACCTTCCCTGTTCCCCCCGTTGTCGTGGGTAGGCTCCACAAAAAAAAAAAAAAAAAGCAGTGAGGGGCTCAATCCCTTTTTCTCCCTCCCCGCACCAGCCTGCCTGCTTCTTCTGTGGCTGGGAGACAAGGTGCTAGAGGGTCATGAGCTGCAGAAGGGGACAATCCTTTCCTCCACAGCAACAGTCTGCCCCATTAGGACCACCCAAATGGGCTTCTAGTGGGTGGGTGCTGCCCAGGGGTGTCTGCCACTGCAGAGGGAAAGATCCTCCCTCCCTGCACAGCTCAGGGCCTGCCAGCAGCTTTCCCCCCAGCCACAGGAGAGGTGGGCAGGCTCTGGGGGAAAAAAAGGGTCAGGATCCTCACTGCTTCCCCCCGACCTTGTCCACAGTTCCCATGGCCAGGGAAAGAACTGCTAGTGGGCCAAGTGATTCCTGAGCTGCAGGGGCCCCCGGTCTTTCCCTCCACAGTGGCAGCACCCCCCCCCCGCCTTGGACCACCTGTGTGGGCTGTTAACAGGCAGGTGATGTCCAGGGAGCTCTGCCGCCATAGAGGAACAGACTGCCTCCCCCCCCCCACCAGCTCAGGGCTTGCGGGAAGCTCACCCCTTGGCCATGGGAAACGCAGGCAGGCTCTGGGAGGAGGAAAAAAAAAAGATGATACTCCTCACCACTTTTTTTTCTTTTGTTTTTCTCAGTGAAGCCTGCCCACACAAGCAGCCACCAGGTCGCTACATGGGGCCTGGTACTTCCCTCCGCAGTGGTGGCACCCCTTGAGACTGCCTGGGCAGGGTACTAGTGGATGGGTGCCACCAGGTGGGCTACAGCTGCCATGGAGGGAAGGTCTGGGGTCCTGAGCAGCTCAGGGTCTGCTTGGCCCATCAGCAGCTCACTCCCCAGCCATGGGAGAGGCAGGTGGGCTCCAGTATCCTGTGCACTGTCCCTGTCACCTAGGACTGCCTGGGAATGGGCTGGCTTGTCCCTGGGGCAGTGAAGCAAGGCAGCAGGAGGGTGGCTGGGTGTGCTGGCAGTGGCAGAAGGTGGTGTAAATGGTGCACAGAGTGCTGGAAGCTTGCCAGACTCAAACTTCAACAAGCATGTTTGGGCTTCCAGCACCCTGTGCACTGTTGCAGTTTGTTACATAGCAAATGAAAATACATTGGATGTGTTTTACCTTGCTACATAACAGTCATTTAAAGTGAAATGTGCCACCACACATGTACAGCATAACGAAATTAAAGCAAAGTATGCTGCTGCATGTGTAAACTGATGCCATTAAAGTGGTACAAAAGGCAATTAAGCTGCTTTAAAGGCCAATTTTGTCACGTGTACAAGCACTCATAGTCACCAGCCTGAAAGAACTGTTCTTTGATGGGTAGTAACAGAATCCCAAACAGGGTGGTTTCTAAGTTTCGGAATGGTCCTTCACATGCTCTATAAAGGATTCTGGAAATTTGAAATGGAAATAGTCATTACATTAGAAGCTGCTGGGGTCCAGTAAGCATTTATGATCAAAGACATTACATACATTTCCATTAGTAATTTAACTGAGCTATGTTAACACTAAAACAGTATAGCCAACTGGGAGTCAAAGGGAGTCCTACAAATGGTGAATGGAATTCTTGATATCACCTCATTTCCCTCATTTTAAAAACAGTCTAGTTTATCTCTGAATTTTCTTCTCATTGGCAAAATGGAATCAATTACCCTTTCTGTCAGGATAAATCCAGTTCTGCTTGAAAGGTGTTTGAAGGATTGGTGAGACATTCTGATAATCACAAGGATAAATTGGTTTCCTACTTATGTGGGAAATCCCTTAATTACTAATCACTGGAAACCTGGTGTGATAAGAACAAAAAGTCAAAGGAATGAACATCACTGGCTGGTTGCAGGTGATGAGCAGATTTTGGGTATTAGATGGAGGAGTTGAAGCTATTTTTAATCCTCTTTTCATTTCTACCTCTGTGCAATTAACTCTCCAGATAGCCTGTTAGGATTCCCTATAAACCAGCCCAGACATTTTTGAAAGTCTAGTCATTTCCTGAGGGTAGTAGAATATATTTTTAATGTTCTGGATATATAACACTGCATAATAAGCAGATCAGAATGAAATATGAAGAATGAAATACTAGTGTTCTCATTACATAGGTGCAGTTCAGCAGGCCTATGGAATGTGAATACTACAACTGAAATCAGAGGCATAACATGGGAAGAATGTGCCCAGGGCTGTCTTCTCTCATCCTTCACTCTTCCTCCCCTATATCTTCTGGCTTCAGTATGCAGGAGCAGAAGCAAGTAGCAGATGCAGGCAGTCTGTCCTGAAGTGCAAGGGTGTTGTTTATAGCCATGTTAGTCTAAAGATGTAGGTAAACAAGGTTCTTTGAGTAAATGTAATATATTTATTAGACCAACTAAATAGTTGGCAACATTGTTCTTTGCAAGCTTTTGGGTACAAACATGCTTCTTCAGGCATAGGGAGAAAGAGTGATTGTCTGGTAAGAGGTGTGCTCCCACAGGTAATTGGGTATTTATGTCTTTGATAGATTTTTGATTTTTGATTCATTCTGATTTGTGTGTGCTCTCTGGGGTGGAATAGAAGCCAATACAGCGAGTCAGATTTACGATGCAATTGGTTCCTGCAAACGCATCTTAAGTCGAAACATCGTAACTCGGAACCAATTTTCCTACAGGAACAATGCTATAAATGGAGGATTAGTTCCTTTGCGATGCTTGACACAGCTATGTCCATTGTAGTTGGGGGGGGGGGGGAAGGGGCATGTGGGGGCAGATCAATGCTTCCACAGTGAAGGAGTGATTGAGGCTGGGACATGGGCTGGGACAAGCGCTGTTCAGCTGGGGTTGGGCGGTACGGGGGGGGTGCAGCTCCCACTGCTGCACGCCGCGGGTCTGGAAGCTACTCATACGTCGCTCACCTGGCAACTCTTGCTGCTGCTCACGCTGCCAGTCCGGGAGGTCATTTGTGGGGGGAAGGGGAGGTGTGTGCTCCTGGATCTGCATGGAGTGGGTGGGGTTGAGGCTGTATTGGGCTGTGTTCTGGGCAGGCAGTGGAAAGCTCTGGGAGCAGGGGCTATGCTCTCTTGCCACTTGGTGCGGGGTGGGTGCTGGACGGAGCCACTACATTGCTTATGGACAAGTGGTACACAGTGGTGGGAGCTGCTCCAGCCTCCCTGCACTTCCCAGATGAGTCATGGCTTCTATGCCCCCCCTCACCCTAGGTGGGCGAGCAGTGGCAGGGCATGGATGGGGGTGGGCCCCTGGCTCAGGGCAGGCTGGGCCGGAGATGCATCAGGCTGCACTCTGGTTGGGCGGCAGGGGCTATGGGAGAGCTACAGCAAATTTTAAGATGTCTCCAGCCCCCACATAGCCTCATCTCTGCCACCCGCCCCGCTCCGCCCTGATCCAGTGGCACCCCCACCAATGGTCTTCCAGACCAGCAGCGGCAGGAACCGCTGGGCAAGCTCTGGACAAGCAGGTCCCAGACCCGTGGTGCAGAGCGGTGGGAGCCGCCCTATCCCTCCCCCACTTCCCTCCAACTGATTTTTTTATGATGGAAATCAATCAGAGATTGCAGGTTTTTGGTCTAAATGATGAAGGTGTCATCTATATATCTTAGGTATAGCATGGGTTCAATGGTACAGTTCTTGAGGAATTCTTCCAGTTGGGCCTTAAAAAGATTGGCATATTGTAGGGTCATTTTGGTGCTCATGGCTGTGCCCATGGTCTGAAGGAAGTGTTGGTTATTGAAACTGAAGTTGTTGTGTGTATGTGTACAAGAATGCATTCTGGGGTGTCATTTTTTAGAGCAGTGGTGTAGTTCTCTGCTGCTGGGAGGGAAAATTTCATGCTGTGTTTTTTGGGGGTTTTTTGCTGCCAAAACCCACGTGGAAGGAGACAAAAAACTAACCATTTATTCTGGCAGCAAAAAATAGTCATTTCTTCGCCCAGCAGCAGTGAACTCTACTGCTATTCTATAATACAATTCCCAGAATGCCTTGCACTCCTTAACAGGCACTATCTGCCCTGGTTGCTTCTTGCACCTGGAAAGTATAGACAGAGTAAGGGATGGAAGGGTAAGGCTCTCCTCCCCATCCTTCTGGCACCTTGCCCATTAGGCCCAGGACACATGTGCTGCTTGCCTACCTCACATTATGCTACTGACAGAGATCCATTTCAAAATACATTCTAGTCTCTAGCTCAAGGGATGTCAAAGAGATTAGGCAATATTTTTTTCCTCTCTGAGATGAAGGGGTTGTGACTGTATTTCTGAATTCTGAGAACAAGATAAACCTCTTCCACCACATTTTGCAGAGGCCATCTCAAATCAAGTTGCCACAAACAGCTTGTGCAGTTTCTCTTTCTGCCTTGAGTTGCTACTTTATCCCATTTCTGTAGCTTTTCCATTATTTTGTTCTTCCCTACACGGCATAACAGAGGCGAACATAAAGCACTTGGACAGAATCTGTATTGAAAGGAGTTGTTAGTGTTCTTTAAACATCATGAAGGTTTTATCATCTTACCAGGGTATTATAAGCTCCTCTCAAACATTCATGCTAACTGAAGGCACCAGCTGTATAAATGCTCTATTAGGTATCTAATAATACATTTTTTTTCTCATTCTTAACCATTCATTACTCTCCTGGAAAATCCAGAAGGGTCTCTGGTTGCCAGTTATTTACCATATTTTCTCAAATACAAGATGAGAGTCTTCTCTCAACTGGAATAGGGGAAAAAGCTCTTTATCTTATAATTGCATATAATGAAATCTTACTAAATACAGTGTCTATCCTTAAACTGCTGCCAAAAGCAGCATGTACTCAGCAACGGAAACAAAGTTGATTAAATCCAGCCAACACTGAGTATGACTACAAAATATATGGTCCACATTGGGCAAACATGGAACTTACCACAACAATAGGTTAGTGCAGCCCATCTGAATAAAATGGTATGGATAGTGGGTAGTGCCCATTAAATGCAGTCCTCCGGACCGCTGACTTTTTTTCAAGAGTCACCTAGTTCACCCAGATCTCTCTGTCGGCCCCTCTTGCAGCTTGGCACATATAGTCTGGCCCTACCCTCCTTACAGGTAAGCTAGACTAGCTTGCCTTGTGCCACATTTGCATATAAATTCTTGGAACATCCCAGGACTTTGACAGGAAAACTCCATTCCAGTCTTTGTAGGGGGTATCTAAAGTACATAACACACATACTGAACAGTGCTGAGCTGTGGGGTCACTGCATTTTGAAATGCTGTTGACTTTGGTGGGGCCCAGCCCAATGAACTATGTGGTAAATCACAAGCGTTTGGCTTTGAACTAATATCAGGTATTGTAGGCATATTTACATGTTCATTAAGGCACCATAACTGTTGCTACTGCAAAGTAGTATCAGCACATGCCTTCTTTACACTAATGTGCAGTAGACTCATTTTGCCTATTAGCACAGTTTTCACCTACTGTGCTAATGCTCAGTAGAATTAATCTACTGCACATTTAGCATCTTGTGTAGACTCACTACATAGAACTAGATGACAAAATGTTGCTCCAAAGTGTTTATAGAGTACCTGTGCTAATACTTGCAGCGGTTTAAAAAAAAAAAGTAATATGCATCAATTCTAAATGAACTAAGTGTATGGGTATATCCTATGGAAATTGCTGTAGTCATGTTTAATTTCAAGATTGTTTTCACATTTACTCCTCACTCATATGTGCTTAAGTAGAGCAGGGTCTGCCAGTAAGAACAGAGGAAATGGGCTCTGTGGAGAAAAAGTTACGGGGAAGCAGAATGAAAAGGGCTACCTGACCCACCAGATTTATTTTCCCTGCTGTAGCAGTGGGAAGGGGACAAATTCAAGGCAAACCTTCAATAATGAGACTCTATACCTGGAACATTATAAGAAATTTATAAATTTTCTATATATAGAGAATCTAATTATTGAATGGCTTATAATCAGGATCATCTTCTATTTGAATAAATATGGTAAACATGCTGTTTAAACTGATTTAAGTAGAATCCATCTCATATTCCCCATTCTATGTATTGTATAAAATATCTTCCCTTCTTTCCTTCTAGCTTATTGAGCATGTAGACTTGGAGATGCAAATTTAGATCCTTGAATTTCCATGTAGTAATTAACACTTTGGGTCTGAGTTTTGTTGTGGTAAAAATAGAGAATCACGAAATTAGACGCATGTATTACCAAGAGTTAAAGTACAAAGTAGTTAACTTTAATCATTAGGATATGAAACTGCCCTAAGCAAATATTTAGTTTCACATGTGAACTTGAGGATTTAAGTTTTTTATTAGCTTTGTCCAGTAATTATGATTTGGCTGAGCTATAACCAGGATGAATCGGTGAACTTTTAACTGAGAAACGGGAAAGGGAAATTACCCATTTGGTTTAACAGCTTATCACATATGAATTTGGTTAATAGCTAAGGACCCTTATGTCATGATAAACATCTGGTTTTCAGTTTTTCCACCTTGTAGTTTTTGAATTTATCTCATAAAGAGATATGCCTTTGTGGGGGGATAGGTCTATATGCCCATTTATTTCGGCTTAAATTTACTGTGAAGTAAGTTACTGCTTAGTAAGCGGGAATAGACCAGCGTTTACATGCGCAGCTTTAATGCGCAGTGCTTACATGCGCAGCTTTAACACGCACAGTGTTGTTGTGCAGTAAGGCATCTACATGTACATTACTGCACAGAAACTGATTGAATGTAAATTTGGTACCTGCATGACACAGATATCAAATTTTCACTCAAGTCAGAGTAAGTTGCCATATTTACTGCACAGTACGGGCATGCATATGTAGATGCATGCCTATACTACACAGTAATTTTGATTACTGCTCGGTAAATTCTCATGTATGGATGTGCCCACTGTGTACAGGCAAACTAGCTGGTATGTTTGGAGCAGCCATAGCAATAAACACTCATTATTGCAAGTCAGTCCACAGAATGTAAATATTTAAAGGGTCCTGTTGGTGGCTTAGTAGTTTCAAGAGCCTTCTGTTTATGATCATTCATGCAAGTATGTTTCTTGTAATACCACTGGGCATGTGGTAGGTTCCTGAACTCAGAAGCATAGCTAAAATAATATGAAAAGTGTAAAGAGCTGGTGAATTGCTACTCTTTGGGCCCTCTCCCAGCATCTTGCATGTTTGTAACTAGAATTCTGCACTGCTATGTGGCTCTCTTCTTTTACTAGCTCAGATTGACAAGATGTCAATTCCTTCTTCAGGCATGCTGTGAGCATTTTGCGCTTATACAATATGTACCAATTGAAATGTACTATTTATGAGACATGCATTGCTACTTACCTTACATATAGAATTTTCTGCCTCTTAGCAAGTCATCTTTTATTTAGTTTTTCGAGTGCTGATTTATATCAAAGCACACCTTTCCTCTAGGGCCTTTTCTCTATGGTCAGTGCACAATTTCACATGCACTATGGACTTATTGGATCATATTTTATAGAAGGACATATGATGTAATTTAAATATGTTTTCTTTAAAAGTCCACAGAGACGGGGTGCATCCAGATGTTGACATGTTCAGTTTGTGGCACTGCAAGCTACATGCAGCAAATGTTACAATGTGCTGCAAATTTGCAGCGTGGGGCCAAAATTTGCTAGTGGGATTTCTTGGTAGCAAAAAACAAACAAAAAATCTGGCAAAAAAAGGAGTGCAAAGAGTGTGAAAATAGCAAGGGCCAGGACAAACTGCCTGCTTTTCCATCTTCCCCACTGCCTGCTTCCCCATCTCCATCTCCATGTGCTGTGGATCCCCTTTGCTGAGGCACACTGCACCCCAGCCAGCCACAGAGTGTCTCCATGCCTCTCACACAAAGCTCCATGGCTGGCTGAAGCACAACATACCTCAGCTCAGGGCTCTGCAGTTCATAGAGATGGGGGAGCAGGCAGCCCTGGGCTGCCTTCTCTCCCATCTCCATGTGCTGCTCCCTGGCTGGCCTGGGTGCAGGGTGCCTCAGTGCAGGGATTGCCTGCCAGCTAACCCTACACTGAGGCATCTTGTGCCTCGCTCCCCAGTTCCTGCAGCAGATGAAACCCAGCTGGGAGCCAGGAGGAGTTGGGCACGGCCTGCAACAAAAGGTATGTTCAGGAGTGTGCACTGCAGTACAAAGTAGCGGCACGAATTTGTACTGCAGGAAGCACATGCCCCTGCTCATCTGGATGTGGCCATAATGTCTTTAGAAGTGTTCTTTGAAATTATCAGGTTTTGGCATCTTTGTCCATGTTTAGCTGGTATATTGGTGCGTGGGGTGGTTCTGCTTTTTGAGGAGGTGAGGTGGAAGGGACCATGTGGAATTGGACACAATGTTCCTTTCCAGGTGCTCTGAAACTTCTAGTAGAAATGTCAGTACATCCAGACAGGAAGATAACTGCAGAATATCACAGTGATGCAACATACATTATATTCCATAAAACAACTTTATATAGGATTCCCACTAGTTTCACTGACAGGCTATCTAGAGAACATTGATTGACTTCCTAGGAATGATGTGAAATCAGAAATTTCATGCAACAAGCCTATGTCATCAGTACATCATTAAGAAAACAATATTTTGTTTTATCCTGGATTTTTGGGAGAAAAAGTGTCAGTTGGTTCTTAGCTTCTTAGAACCTCTAGCATCTCCCGGGCATCTGAGGACTTCTAGCATCTCCCACTGCTGCCTCACAGCTAGTTTCCTGTTTTTTCTGGAATAATGCCCACTTACAGTTCATGACAGGATGAAATTATAGTTAAGTGTTTTAGGTTGCTTGTAGAATGAGTTAATGTTCTGTTGAATTAGATATTTCCTGCGTTGGGTTGTAGTTTACAGTTGCTATGGTCTGTTATCCTGAAAGTCTAGTGGTAATACAGCTGGATTGTTCTCCTCACTTAGATTGTTAGGGGAGAATCATGGGGAAAGGCATGCAAATTCAGTTAATTTGGTCTGATTAGGATTTATTCAAGCAATAACATTTACCATAGTGGACTCGGGTTATATTTATCAACTGCTGTCATCAGCCAAGTTGTTCCCTTGAGAAAACAAGTGGTAGGACAATCATTTTCTGGGTCAGAATATCATGAGGCTGGGAGTCTGGCCAGCAATTTGAAGAGCTCGTATAATAAGTTATAGTGGATGTTTGACTTTGTGGTGGAAATTAGACTATAGTTTCACAAATAAAGATTCCTTATCCAAGATATAGTCAACCACAATCTGTATTGCTCTAGGGGAAGGGGAGTTGTGTTAGTGCCCAAGATGAATACAATTGTTAGATAGTTCCCATCTTTTTGAAATTTTTCTTGAGAATTTTTATTTAGTTCTACAGAAGAGCAAAGATTTGGATGTTGCTCCAGATCTTTTTTTGCCTTTTCCATTGCCTTGGTACCACTTTCAACTCTCAATATCCTTCCATCCCATTCCTGTTCTGTCTTTCCCCTAGAGCTCTCTTTTTGGAAACCATGATAATATTGCTTTTATATAGCTTCTTAAATAAAGAAAATAATTTAGCTAGAAGAGAAGTTCTGGTGTATCTTGGTGTCCAGGAGCAGCTGATTCTGAGGGGAGGTTGAGAAGCATCTTACCAACAGCCTAATTATACCACTGTCAGCTAGAAAGTCTTAATGTATTTTAACCACAAAAAAAAAAGAAACAAAAACACACAGAAACCCGTAATTCATTTTCATGTGGTGGCAGCAGCATCCTGAGATCCTTATGTTTGTACCTTAGTCTTGGTTTCTGACTATATCCCTACTTGAAATAGGCAGGCTGGCTTACTTGAAGGAACTATTTGAGTAAATTGAAAATATATAAATAAAAATCCTGGATCATGTAACATTGGGCTGCTGTGTATATGTATATTACAGGTCTCCCTTTATGCTTGCTGTACACAGGATAGACTTACATCCCCTAGCTATGGAATATTTGCTCTTTACCTCACGTGCAAATATAGCGTGCTTTTAGGTCTGGGGGTTCTCTGGTTCAATTTGCTGTATAATATCTAGTAATTGAAGACCTGTGCCCAGATCTTATATTTTACAACTAAACAACTGTAAAACAATTATTTTCATGACATCTAAATGAATGCCACATGCCTAATCCAGACCCTGAGGCCACATCCAGATGAGTGCGGCCGTGCGGTGTATGGCACCACAGACTTATCTATGGAGCCACGCATCATGCATCCAGGCATTTCCTGCACTGCCGCCTTGCGTCACTACCCACAAGGTGTTCCCCTGCTAGTTGTCCCCAGGGAACCAAATGTCTGCACTCATCTGGATATGACCTGAGAGGCTAATTTTATAGGTCATGTGGCTCTTTCCCCCATCTACTGCTTTCAGTGGGAGTGTTTATATTTGGACACAAATGCTAGAGACAGAAGTTACACATAAACCCGTTTAAGTGATTAGAAGTTATCTGTTCATCATGAAGAAAACAATTTTTTTTTTCTTGATTTTTGGGAAAACGAAGTATCAGTTGGGCCTTAGCTTCTGAGGACCCCTAGCATCTCCCAGGCCATAAGCTACTGACTTACAGCTAGTTCTGTTTTTTCTGGAATAATGCCCATTTACAGTTCATGGCAGGATGAAATTATAGTTAAGTGTTATAGGTTGCTTACATAATGAGTTAATGTTCTGTTGAATAAGACATTTATTTCCTGCATTGGGTTGTAGTTTACAGTTACTATGGTCTGTTATCCTGAAAGTCCAGTGGTACTACAGCTGGATTATTTTCCTCACTTAGATTGTTATGGAAGGATCATAAGAAAAGGCATGCAAATTCAGTTAATTTGGTCTGATTGGGGTTTATTCAAGCAATAACATTTACTGCAGTGGACTTTGGTTATATTTATCAAATGCTGTCATCAGCCAACTTGCTCTCTTGAGAAAACAAGTGGTGGGATAATTGTCATATGGGTTCAGAATAGCTGGCGGTCTAGCCAGCAATTTGAAGAGGTCATAATACACATAAACCAGTTTAAGTGATCAGAAACCGTAACAGAACACAAGTTTAGTGCATATAAACCGCTTTCAAAATGACCAAACCCAGTCTAAGAACAACCTGGATGGATGTAGTTTCAGACTTAACTAATTTAGGTCAAATCAGTTTATGGACCTTCTGTCCCAGATCCCCTCCACATTAAAGTTCACTCAGTCCCTCAGCATCCCAGGGTGGTTTGCAGCCCTTGGCTGTGCTTTCTGCTGCAGTGGAGCATGGCTAACTCTACCCCCCAGCTGTCACAGAGCTGAGGTAGTAAAGCCTCTGCTTCCTGCCTGTGCCTGTCAGCCCAGTAGGACGGAACAGGGGAATGGACCCTCCAGGCTCCCCTAGCCCAGATATGCACAGCACAAGCTGAGAGAGCCTCTGCCACAGGGGCTTTTCACCCTTCTTGCAGTCCCATGAGCCAGGCTGGGATTGTCTCAGCCCTGTCCCTTCCCTAGCCCCCACCTGTGAGAGGTGGGGAGTGGGGGAAGTTGTGAAGCTGAGGTGATCCCAGCTCAGCTTGCTGGGCTGAAGTGGGGGGGACCAACCCCACCCTAGTGGGGACTTCCCCTCCATGCCACACTGGCTCTGGGGACTGTTTCCAGGCCAGAAGAGGGGGCATTTTCCCCCTGCCTCCGAGGCATTTCCAGCCTAGTTCTCTGGGCTGTGGAGCAGGGGGAGGTAGGGTCACCATGATAGGTGCTTTCCTACCCCTGCATTATGCAGACCCTTGCTGGGGGGACAGTATTGGGGCAGGGGGGTGCATTACTCCCCCACTTCTCAGCCAGGTGTGGACTGCCACTGTGCTGGGTTCAGTAGCCTTAGGCAGTGTCACCATGAGGGGTGCTGCATGTGAGCACACCCAGACTCCTGGCATGGTTCACTGCAGGCTTCTGCTTGTCTTGGCCACCTGAACATCAGTTCAGTTTGTTGTTGGTTCAAACTATGAAGCTTAGAAAAGCCTGAAAAACTTGAACTGAGTCCGCCTCAGGCTTTTTGAACCTCTGTACTTAGCCCGAGGCCAGAAACCTAACAAGAGAAGAGCGTGTGTCTGTCATCAAAATATCATGAGATGTTACAGACAATTATCGTTGCATGTATGGCCAGGGTCTAATCAAACTGATTTTTTAACATTAGAATTAAATGCACTTTAATACACACTTTGACATTTTATTATCATAGTACAATAAATATCAAGTTGATTAGTTGTCAAGCTACAGAAAAATTACCCTGCTGTCATTCCATCATTTCTATTTTGGAAAAAAAATATGAATAATAATTAAAAAAAAAAAGTGATTGTTAAAAGTGGGATATATGAGTGAAAATAATAATATTAAAAAAAGTAGTCTTGGAGCATGCTGGAACATGTCTTTCCCAAACAGTGCTGCACAACCACTGCTATCTAGAATGGCTTTGTCTGGGGCAGATATGACCTAGCCATCTTCTGCAAGAACACCTATCCATGGGAGGAGTGATAGTTCTTTAATCAAGATCTAGTCTCTTTCAAGACTCCTTTTGAGAAAGACCTATGTGACATCTGTTGGATCAAAGCTCTATCAGCCTGCCTAAAATGTGGTCCTTAATGAAACCAAATTCAAATAAAGTGCTACATTTGATTTATCTGCCAGCCTGTGCCCCTTGGAGTGTACATGTGTAATGTATGGAGGGGGGCTGGAAGGAATCTCATTAGATCATTGGGTCTAGCCCCCTGTCCTCTGGGCAGGAAAGACTGCTGGGCTCAAATAACCCCAGCGACGTAGGCGACTCATGGGGGGACAGAGGGGCACGTGCCACACCCTTCCCCCCCCCCAAGACTGGCTGCTGACAGGTTCTGCAGGCAGTTGACGCCCCCCACCCTCCTTTGCTGCTTACATGGTCGCTGGTGGCTGCGAGTAGTCCTTGCTCACTGCTTGCCCCCACTACCCCAACACTGCTGCCTGTGGGTAGTCGCCATGCCCCCTCAGCCTCTGGGGGCACGTGTTGTTCATGCCCAGTAAGGTGTACATCCAGTCTCCTTTTTTAAGATCTGTTGGGTAGGCGCCTGCACCACTCCTGCTGGGAGTCTATTCCAGGGTCTGGTTACGCATACCGTGAAGATGGTTTTTTTATATCCAGTCTGAAACCTTCTTCTAAGAGTTTATGACCATTGCTCTTGGTTTTCCCCTGGAACCTTTGGTGAATAGTTGTTCACCTAGCTCCTGATGTTCTCCCCCGATATATTTGTAAGCTGCCACCATGCTATATCATGCTATATACTATGCTATATCATGGTCCAAGCCATCATTAAATAAATACACATAAACGGAATTTACAGCAGTTGAGGGCAGGGACCTAACCCCGATCTAACCAGTCTTAAACTGGTTAAACAAGCTTCCTGTAATAAGAGGTCAGGTCAGATCTAGCCTGAGTTCTAGAATTTTAAAATCATAGTATCATAGTATCTAGGGTCAGAAGGGGCCTAGAGCAGGCCATCTAGTCTGACCCCCTGCTAATGGCAGGAACGAGTGCCAGGGTCACAGGACCTCAGCCAAGTACGTATCTAATCTACTCTTGAAGATGCCCAAGGTAGGAGCAAGAACAACTTTTCTAGGGTGGCTAGGATGTGGAACCAGCTTCCTAACTGCGAACCTGCTGATCACCCCTCAGCAGCTTATAGGCAGCCACCAGGTCCCCCCTCAGCCTCCGTTTACTGAGGCTGAACAGGTTCAGGTCCCTTAGACGCTCCTTGTAAGGCCTATCCTGCTGCCTGCATACCAATCTAGTGGCCCTCCTCTGGAGTCTCGAGGCCGTCCCCATCCCTCTTGACGTGTGGCGCCCAGAACTGGACACAGGACTCCATCTGCGGCCTGACCAAAGCCGCATAAAGGGGGAGAATCACCGCCTTGGACCAGCTCGAAATGCCTCGTTGGATGCACGCTAGGGTTCGGTTGGCCTTCCCAACCACTGTAAATATTCCGTTATAGCTTGGAAGTGCAAATGGCAATAAGATTTTCTGCTGACTTGCTGTTTCTCTGGTCATGTTACTTTTTCTAGGATAAACAACTGCATTCTGCAGCCCCTCACATACTGCATATGAGTAGTTCTAGCTCACATGAGTAATTTCATTGACTGTTCAAGAAAACAGTAGGATGTGGGAGCGTGGCCACATATTCCTTTGCAAAAAAATGTTTTCAGGCCATCTGATTTTAATTTTAGATACAAATAAGAAGGCCAATATTTTCAGCAATTGAAAATACAGTGTATTGCTTAACTGAGATCAAATTAAATTCCTATTCTGCTAAGATGAATTCTTAATGTTTGATTAATGACATTGTACTGGGAGGGACCTGAGGGGGGGGCTACAGCAAATTTTGGGGTGGATGCAGGGCCCTACACTATAGCTTCACTCTCAGCACTGCCACCAGCCTCCCCAAGTGGAGCATGGCCCAGCCTCCACTGGGATGAGCCCAGTGCTGCCCTGGTCCTAGCCCACAGTGGCAGCCCACCATCACCCCATGTGCGGATCTGGAGGAATATGCCCCCCATGCCCTCCCAGGGTGTGTGCAACGGTGGGAGCCACCCCAGCTCCTCACGTCCCCTGGACAAGCTGTTCGTGGCTCCATCCTGCACTCCACTCTTGTTGTGCAGCCCAAGCTCCACTCCCTCCCTCACTGCTGAGACCTCTGTCTGTCTCCCCATGCTTCTTCCCTCACAACAGACTTACCAACTGGACCCAGCCATTCTTCACACTGCCGGGCTACAGTCCTGGCTGCATGCATGCACAGGGCATTTATTGGCCACATTATCAGCCACATCAGCCAAAAAAAAGTCTATTGCCAATACTGTCAATTTTCCTTATATTCATGCTGATCTGATATTGGACTGATGTATTGGGGCACCTCTACAAATAATATTAGTACATTTATAACCAAATTCTCTCCTCTGTTCAATTCTTCAGCACCTTGGGCTAAAATAATAGAAAATTGGGGTTGGAAGGAACCTCAGGAGGTCATCTAGCCCAATCC
This sequence comes from Caiman crocodilus, assembly GCA_030014935.1. Classification (NCBI taxonomy): domain Eukaryota; kingdom Metazoa; phylum Chordata; order Crocodylia; family Alligatoridae; genus Caiman; species Caiman crocodilus. The sequence goes on from JAGPOW010001918.1 coordinate 33,218,469, forward strand.
CCTTCTCAAAGCAGGACCATCCCCAACTAGATCATTCCAACCAAAGCTTTGTCTAGCCAGGTCTTGAAAATCTCCAAGGATGAAGCTTCCACAAGCATTCAGGGTAACCTGTTCCAGTGTTTTACTACCCTCCTAGTGAGAAAATTCTTCCAAGTACTTAACCTAACCTTCCCTGGCTGCAACTTGAGACCACTGTTTCTTGTTCTGTCATCTGCCACCACTGTGAACAGTCTAGCTCTATCTTCTTTTGAACCCTGCTTCAGGTAGTAGAAGGCTGCTATTCCATTCTGTAGTGGGAGGCCTAAGACTGAACACAGTGCTTCAGATGTGGCCTCATCAGTGCTGAATAGAGGGGAATAATCACTTCCCTTGACCTACTGGTAACACACACCTACCAATACAGCCCAGTATGCCATTAGTCTTCTTGGCAACAAAGGCACACTTTTGGCTCATATTCAGCTTATTCTCCACTGTACCCCTTTTCTGCAGAGTTCCTGCCCAGCCAGCCACCTCATAGGGTGTACTGGTACATAATATTGTTCTGTCCTAAGTTAAGGACTTTAAACTTGTTAAACCTCAAGAGATTCCTTTTTGGCCAATCTTGCAATTTGTCTAGGTCACTTGGAATCCTAGCCCTACATTCCAGCATGCCTACTACCCCCCTCCCTCACCTTGGTGTCATCTGAAGACTTTGCTGAGTGTGCAGTTTATGCTATCTTCAGGCCATTGATGAAAACCTGAAACAAAACCAGGCCCAGGACCATGCCCTGGGGCACTCCACTTGATACTGGCTGCCAAGTAGACATTAAGCCATTGATTACTACTCTGAGCCAAATGCTCCAGCCAGTTTTCTGTCCACCTTACAGTCCATTCATCCAGGCCATACTTCCTTAACATGTCTGGGAGAATGTTGTGGGAGACCATATCAAAAGCCTTGCTAAAATCAAGGTATGCCACATCCACTGGTCCCCCACATCCACAGAGGCAGTCACCTAATCATAGAAGGCAGTCCAGTTGGTTAGGAATGGCTGGCACTTGGTGAATCCATACTGACTGCTTCTAATCACCTCCTTCTCCTCCAAGTACTTAAAAATGAATTCCTTGAGGATCTGCTCCATGATTTTTTCCAGGGACTTAGGTGAGGCTGACTGGTCCGTAGTTCCCTGGATCCTCCTTTTTCACTTCCTTAAATGTGGACACTGTGTGCTCTTCTCCAGGACCTCTCCTGATTGACAGGAGCTTTCAAAGATGGCACCCAATGGCTCTGCAATCTCATCATCCAACTCTCTCAGCACCCTGAGGTGCATCCCATCTGGCCCTGTGGACTTGTATATGTCCAGCCTTTCTAAATAGTCCCTGCTCTCTTCTTCCATCACTGTTGGCTACTTACCTCCTCCCCAAACTGTGCTGCCTGGTGGAGTAGTTTGGGAACTGACCTTGCCTGAAGAGGTCTGAGGTACCTCAGAAAACTGAGGTAAAGAAGGCTTGAGCACGTCAGCTGTTTTTGCATCCTGTGTCACAAGATAGTCTCCCGCATTCAATAAGGGACCCACACTTTCCCCAGTCCTCCTCTTGCTACCAACATAATTGTAGAAACCCTCCTTGTTACTCTTCACGTCCCTTGCTAGCTGCAACTCCAATTGTGCTTTGGCCTTTCTGACCTCATTCTTGCATACCCAAGCAAAACTCTTATACTCCTCTGTATTTATTTTACACCTCCCTATTTATTTGTCTAAGTTTCCACTTCTTATAAGCTACCTTTTTGTGACTTAGTTTACAGCGGAGCTCCCTGCTAAGCCCAGCTGGTCTTCTGCCATACTTGCTAGTCTTCCTCTGCCTCAGGATGATTTGTTCCTAGACTCTCAGTAAGGCTTCTTTAAAGTATAGCCAAGTGTCCTGGACTCTTTTCTCCCTCAGACTGGCTTCCCAGGGGATCCTGCCCAGGAGTTCCCTGAGTGAGTCAGAGTCTGCTTTCTGAAGTCCAGGGTCCTTACTCTTCTGCTCTCCATCCTTCCTTTCCTCAGGATCCTGAACTCTATAATCTCATAGTCACTGCTGCCCAAGTTGCCATCCAGGTCACCGTTGCCCAAGTTGCTGTCCAGTTTCAAAAGAGGGACTATGGTGACCAAGGATGGCATTTAAGCAACTAAATTCAACATAGAGGGATCATACAGTTCAAATTCATTAAGCAGAGAAGTGAACTTTACCCTGATTTCCTACATCTCCAGTGACTGCTGTCACCACTAGGGTATTGGCTAAAAGGACACTTCAGTCATATTTTGAAAAGTCCTTCGTCTCCAAAAGAAATTACTTTGAATCTAACACTGAGTGAGGATTGTGGATTTTTCATTGGCATTGACTATGTTCTAACTCGGGCAGCTCACCTCTCAATGTTTGTGAACCCCATTCTTGGATATCTGACTTTCCTCATGATTTGTATGACAGCTCCAGGACATATGTTTGTTGTGAATTTCATTAAGAAGCAACTCTTGAGACTTAACTCTTGAGATACACAGCTAGCTACAAAAGACTTCCTAAGCCTGGGAGATGGCTGCATTAACATGGCTATACTGTTTCCACTTAAGTGGCTTGTTTAGAGTTAGCTTGAGAATCTCTGCACTGTACACTATAGATATATGTGTAGTGTTAACCTGCACTGCACATAACCCAGCCTCTTAATTGAGTAGCAGTTTGCTGTTCATTCTGTTTAGCTTGATGAAAAACTTTGTAGTACACTTTATAACTGATAATCTATAAAACATAGTATAAATCCTCGAATCCATATAAACATCTTTATTACTGTTAGAAATCTGGACAACCCTATATTATAGAGACTTTATTTCTATGAAATTTATATGACATTGATAGGTTTTTTAAACTAAAAGGTCCTAATTGGCCAGATGGAGCTTTAAATAAACTTACAAGCTATGTCCAGACAAGCAAGCATGTGCTTGTTGCGGTATCTCAAAGCAGTTTGAGACACCACAGGAGGCATGCTAGGAATGAAAAAATGTTCCAGCATGGACTCTGTTTGATATCAGGAGATCCTGGTGTAAAAAAAAACCACATAAAAAACCAAACATGCCAGAAAAAAGTGGTTCAGGGTGTGCTCCTGGAGCATGTCCTGAAACAACCAGAGGCTGAGTCCTCCAAAGAGAAACACTAACACCCCGCAAGAACATCTCTATGCTGCTGCTCCAGCATGCTGCCTCAGTGCACTGGAAGAAATAAAAGCAGGGCATGGCTGACAGCATTTGCCTCAGTAACCAGGAACATGAGGGTGGGGTGACTGGGGGAGGTTTGTGGGTAGGTATCTGAGTGAGGGGTTTATGGGGGTGGTTTGTGGGGGTGTGGTTTATGGGTGGATTTTGGGGAGGACTCTGGGTGTGAGGGGACTATGTAGGAGGGGTGGGTCCCCTCCCCGTGTGGGTCCTGGGAGGGGACCCACATACAGTTTTCCCCCCCTACCTCCCTACAGCAGAGCAGCCAGCAGTGAGCCATTAAGGTGCTCATGGCCCACTGCTGGCAGAGCCCTATAGTGACATGTAGCGCCACCTGAGACCCAGGGCAGAAGGAACTGGCCCAGCCCACTGGCGCATGTTTTTGGGCAGAACTGGGATGACTCCTTTCAGAATCTGGGGCTCCTAGTATTTCAGGCAGGAGCCATGCACCATTGGACAAGGCCAAGTGGTTCCTGGGACCAGAAGCCCCTCCCCCAGGCTGGAGCTGCATGTCCCTGCTTTGGTGTGAGCATGGTGTAGGGATGCGGTATGGCAGTTGCTCCTGCAGCTGCCATTCCTGCTAGCAGGTCCCATCCTGTCTGGTGGCTGGGCATGCAGGGTGTGAAATTTGTTGGGAGAGATATGGGATTTGGAGGGTAGAAGGAGTTGGGGGGGTTGTGGGTGAGTGTGGGAATGAGGTTTGTGGGACTGGTATAGGGTTTGTGGGTATGTTAGTGGGGGTTTGTGGAGGGTGGTTTGTAGGGGTGGGGTTTGTGGGTATATTGTGGGGGGTTGTGGGGGGACTGTGCAGGGGTGGGGAGCTATGTGGGAGGGGTGGGATCCCTGCTTGCCCCCGTGCACAGCAGCAGCAGCAGCATGGAGGCAGGACCTGGCATGGCCCAAGGGCATGCAGCTTTGGCATCACCTATGGCTCCTGCAGCTGCACAGCATGAGCATCTGGGTCCTGCATGAGGGCATGTGCCACCAAGTCCGGACTGGAGCCATGTGCAGCTGCTGGGGGGGTCTCTGCCAGGAGTGGTCACCAGCACCCTGGTGGCAGCTCCTGCTGCTGCAGGGGGACTATGTGCCACGAGGGGGTGTGGGTAGGGAACCCATGGGGGACCCACCTCTTCCACACAGTCCTCCCTACCTCCACACATAGTCCTCCCACTCCCACAGTCTCCTCCGCCTCTCCCCCCACATGTCTCTGCTACCTGAGATAGAGCCTGGGTTGATCCACCGCTGCAGCCTTGCTGTGCTCCTATCTACCCCAGCATACTGAGGTAGTGTGCTGGGGCATCAGGGGCATGGGGCAGCCATAGATGCACTCTGGCCAGGTGCCAGTCCATTCATCTGGAAGACTCAACCTCCGGTTCCTTCAGGGTACACTCCAGGAGTGCGCCCTGCTTCACTTTTATTTAGGGTGGTTTTTTTTTTATATACCAGGATTTCCCAGTATCAAAATTAGAGTCCAAGCTGCAAATATGCAGCACGGGAAACATCATTTCTTTCCCAGCGTGCCTCTTGTGGTGTCTCAAACTGCTTTGAGATGCCGCACTAGGCACATCCTTGCTTATCTGAATGTAGCCATAAGGGCTGGTTTTCACTGTAACAGTTAACTCAGGTTAGTGTGCTCAAAATTCTTCATGTGAACTGACCTGGTAGGCCTGAGAATTGGCAAACTGAAATCATGCCTGAGTCAGACAAATGGAATCAGTAAGCAGCACAGAGTGGCTGTGTTAACCAAGTGATTGCACTGACAGTTGATGAGTTGAACTAACCAGAATTGTAACAAACAGCTGCATCCATCCTGTGTTACTCACTCTAGTGTTAGCAGCACTCAAGCTTCAAACTTGTATTCCATAATGGGCCAGGTGGCTTTAGTTTTATAATAATCAGTTAATGAAGAGAGAGATTTTTTTTCTGTGGATGGGAATTGGGTAAGTGTTAGTCTTTGAATTTTATTTTGAGTTAAGCCCACACTGAAGGCAAACCCTAAATCAGATATATTTCTAAGGCTGGTGGATAACCTAACTTCTTACTGAACAGCAAGCTCTTGTCTTCTTTTTCCTCCCTCTTCAGCCTTTTAGGTTTAGAAGATCAATTGTTGCCTTGTACAATAACTGTTCTGACCTTAACTCAGTAATCTGACTCATCCAAGCAAAAAAGTTTGGTCTCTGTGTGACCAACAATTTTTCTAATAATATTTGATCACGCTAAAGGACTTCACAAGCTAGCAAAATAGGCTTTTGACCCTGTTCCTTTTTTAGTTCTGGTATAATACAGCTGTTACAGCTGTGTCTCAACTATGTTAATGACAAGCAAAAGTATTTATCTTGGCTCATGCTGTTCATTCACCATATGGCACTACAACATCATTTCATCTATTATGTGAAAAGGATATTGAAGTAGTCTCATGTTTCCTCTTATGGAATTGATGTACTACTGAACTATGCATAAACTAGGAGTGTCAGACATGAAGTTGTCTATACTAATCCAATTTTCCAAGTGAAAAAAGGAAAGTTTTAAACCTTTTATTTTTGCCAGGTTTCCATAAACTTCCCAGATTTGTTTTTTAGTTCTTGAAAGTCATTATAAGTTGATTGCACAGCTGTAGAAGAGGAAGAAAGAGTAGATCAGAAAGATTTAGTCATTAAAAACAGTGGGATCACTTCAAATAATTGACATCACTGTGCAGTAGACTGAGCGAGGTGATGCTTTTCTGTTTGCCTTTTATATTGTCACAGATAAAAATGTCAGTAGTTTCCTCCATTTTCTACTTAGCAGGCACTGGTGACCTAGCACAGAATGGCTCAAAATCCCCACAAGCTTGCTCTTGGGAATTGGCTAGAATAACTCACTTTAGGATAGGATACTGCATTAAAAACATGCCATACATATTGGTCTGACAACACGATGTTCATGCCACAGAACTGGAGCCAGGTCTTTGAGGTTGTTCTATCTCAAGTTGTTTGGTTGGCTTGTTCATCTTGTTTACAAAAGATTAACAAAACCATATTAAAATCCATCTGTTTCCACAGACCTGGCTTTTTATTGCCCTTAGAGAAGCACATTAACTATGCTTTTGCTTAGGAGAGGATGAACCATTGTTGCGATAAAACTGGTGTGTAGCAGGAGTTCCCCCACAGTCTTTTAATTGGGTCCAAGGCCTTACTCATTCTCAAGGTTTTGCCCTTGACTGGGATTTCCCAGTTTCCCTTGCAGCACCTTCCCCTTGTCCAGGATGCCAGAATATGCATTTTTTCTCTGCTGTTGTTGCATTTACAGGAATTGGCTAGCTGGGGAATGGAGACTCTGAAGAGCATTGAGATTCAGATCTCTTGTTAGTATGAGGAATTAATTTGCGTGCATGATCTCTGCAAGACTGGAGAGTGGAATCCAAAAGTCGTTTTTGTTATGCTCTCATTTTCATGGTTATTGCCTTGCAGAAAGATGTAGTTATCCGTGTTAGTCTGAAGTCAGGTAGAAGGACTTGGAGACTAACTCATTCAGCAATGCATAAGCTTTTGTAGACAACAACCTACTTCATCAGAAGCTGTGAAAGTAAGCTGTTGCCTGTGGAAGCTTATATATTTCTGGATGAGTTGATCTATAAGGTGCCACTCCATCCTGCCTTCTGTCTTGCTGTATGCAATTAGCCAGTATACCAAAATTTCCTTTTTTCCAGTTTGTAAGTAACATAAGGATAAAGATTTACCAAAAAGAATAACAGGAGACTATCTACTGTTTTAATCGGTGAGGAATTTATTGGATCATCAGATTGGGAGGTGGTTCATTACCTGTGCATGGTGGTTCATTACCTGTTCACAATGTAACATCATCTTTCAGGTCTGATTACCATTTTAGTGTAAAATCATCTGATGAGAAGTACATATAAAGTAGAAGGAATTGATAGATCTTGTCTTCCCTTACAGGTTACTTACTGGTGAGATACACTGATGATTATTGTAGCTAGTTAAAAGACTTCTTTAATCATTTTGTACACAGCTATGTATAGAATTGTGCATTCCATAAGGAAGGCTCATGTTTGCATTTTTTTTAGCTTTCAGGGTTTTTTTCCAGGTTACAGTTAATTATTATACTACCTGAATACACATACTTTTCCACTTTTGGAGGAGGATTGATTGTTTTTACTATGTTTTTAAAGATTTTCTGTTTTCCCTGTTTTTATTCTGAATAAAAAGTTGCCTGAATTTGGAACTTAGGTTCTTGGCATCAGGAAGAACTGCAAACAAGCAAAAACCTGTTTTAGTCATTGCATCTTTGATTTAATTAGCTGGAATTTAGGATATTGGTTATTACAACCAGCATGTTCTGTAAAACATTTCCCCAGTATTTGCTGTAAAGTTTGAAAAGAATTATGTCTTCCTTGCCTAAAGCATGAAAGGAAAAGGCTATTTTCCTTAGCTTCTCTACAGCAGCTTGCTGTACATCAAAGAAAAGCAACTGAAATATTGGTTTCTTGATCACTTGCCAGAAAGTTATAGTGAAAGTCCACAACACAACCTAAAAATAGCAGTGTAACTTTTAAAAGATAGGGTTCCAGTAACTCAAAAGACTTTGTCTTCTCCTAACTGTAACTTTCTCAACCCTGTTAATGTTTCATAGATTTCATAGACATTAGGGCTGGAAGGGATCCCGGAAGATTATCGAGTCCAGCCCCCTGCCCAAAAGGCAGGAAGTCAGCTGGAGCATAGGATCCCAGCAAGATAAGCATCCAGTTTGCTCTTGAAGGTGTTCAATGTAGGCGCTTGAACCACATCTGATGGCAGGCTATTCAAGACCTTGGGGGCTCGGACAGTAAAGAAATTTTTCCTTATGTCCAGTCTGAAATGGTCTTGTAGTAGTTTATGACCGTTCGACCTAGTTGTCATCCTTTGGGGTGCTTTGGTGAACAAACATTCCCCCAGATACTGGTGGTCACCCGTGATAAACTTATAGGTGGCCATCAGATCACCCCTGAGCCTGCGCTTTTCCAGGCTAAAGAGCCTCAGGGCTCTCAGCCTGTCATTGTTGGGTCTGCTTCCCTGACCTGTGATCATGTGTGTGGCTCTTCTCTGGACTCTCTCAAGCTTCTCTACATCCTTTTTGAATTGTGGAGCCCAAATCTGGATGCAGTTCTCCAGCTGCAGCCTCACCAAGGCAGAGTACAAGGGGAAAATGACATCCCGGGATTTGCTTGAGAAGCATCTATGGATGCAAGCCAGCATTTTGGTCACTTTACTAGCCACAGCATCACATTGCAGGCTCATGTTCATCTTGTGGTCAGTGATGACCCCCAAGTCTCTTTCTTCCATAGTGCTAGCCAACATAGCACTGCCGAGCCTAT
>JAGPOW010001918.1:33232275-33253577 GCA_030014935.1 Caiman crocodilus
AAAAAAAAAAAAGACACCCGTGGGGACGATAATATGATTGCATGAGGGGCAGTGATATGCCCATTCTCTGCCCCTCACTCCTAATCCGCAACTGCCTCCCAGTCCTGCCTCTACTTCTCACTCCTGACCCATGGTACCCTGCATCCTGCTAGGGTGTTTGGGAGTTACACACACACACACACACACACACACACACACCCTTCACAAATTCCCCTGCCCACATACCACCCCCAACCGTACAAAGTACCTGTATAATTTTGCATAATTTTGAGATTTTCTGTACCTAATTTTGAGTTTTTAGCTGTGTGATTAAAATTGTGATTAATTGTGACTAATTTTTTAAATTGTGGAACTAATCACAATCAAATCTTGTATTGTTTGACAGCCCTAAAAACATACTGTAAGCCCTCAGACTTCCTCGATTCTTTATCAAACACAAATAGCTTTCATAAAATATGAAGTTGTTTAAGCACCTTTATGTTAAGACCTCATTTAAGTTAGGATACTTCATAGATTTCATAGACATTAGGACTGGAAGAGACCTCAGAAGATCATAGAGTCCAGCCCCCTGCCTGGGTCATAGGATCCCAGCAAAATAAGCATCCAAATTTCTTTTGAAGGTGTTCAATGTAGGTGCTTGAACCAGCTGTGATGGCAGGCTATTCCAGATCTTGGGGGCTCAGACAGTAAAGAAATTCTTCTTTATGTCCAGCCTGTAATGGTCTTGCAGTAGTTTATAACTGTTAGACCTTATCATCCTTTGGGGTGCTTACTTAGAAATGACCACCATTTTAATTGTCTATATATTGCCTGGAAGGATATGTACTACACCTTACACATCCTGCATTGTTCTCTACTTTTAAGGGCAAACCTTATATCAGAGTGACTTCAGAGATTTTAGGATTATTTTATTCAGGTCCGATCCTGCAGTCCCTAGACACTCTAAGCTTCCATATTAGGCACTTTGGCAGTACTTAAATTATTAGACATAAGAATGCATGCCTTAGACTTCTTCTACCTAAGACATGATCCTGTGGTCACATTTGATGGCAATTTGGGAAAAAGAAAGCACAAATAGAAAGGAGTAGGGTTTCAGCTGTTTTTTTTCTTTTTTTTTTTTTAATGCAAACTATTTATATGATATTTTCCCAAAGTAATGGATGGGTGTGATATAGGAGTTTAATGCAACAAACTTGATTTTATGAAGACATTTTTAATCCCACCTTTCTGTTTTGTCATTGTATCCTTACATCTATTTCTCACTTTACATGCAGATGTGTAGATCTACCTTAAAAGTAAGATATGACTTTATAGTCAAAATAAGTCCTGGTTGCCTACTAGCTGTAGAATCAGGAACATATTAATACAATGAACTGTAGAATAAGGTTTTTAAAGAGATGTCATTAATTTAAATGCTCTGTAGGCATCTTTATGTATATCAAGACAAAAGTGAACGCTCGACTTGTTTCCATTAACATTTTTCCCCAGATGGACAGTTTTCTACTTACTCAAAAAGATCCCATTGATCAGGTGCAGAATTATGTTTTTCAATTGGGACAGCAAACCCTTACAGAGTTCATGGTGAGACCAGTAGAAACTATGAAAAAGAGTTTTCCATTTTATGCAGTGGCAGTGATCTCCACAATACCAGAGAGATGAACTTTCATGGGTATGAAAGGCAGTCTAGAGGCTTGCTGCAGGATTACACCGAATGGTGATCAAATCTAAACAGCAATGTCCTGACTTACACTGTGGGAATGTTGTTATGATAGATGACCTTGGCTACATATGATTGCAGTTGTGTTAGTTATAGTTATCCCTAGAGGAGATGAAAGTTAAGTTGTCTTTTTTGCCGCCTTTGCTCTTTTCTTATAACCCACTACCCTAGAACAATGCTTATTCATGCTTTGAAAGCTAAAGGTTTATTCTTCCCTTTTATGCTTACTGAGATTAGCTACATAAATATTTTCAAATTTAACTTACTACTTTAGATGGTTCTAGACAGTGATACATGGCAGATCAAATCAGACTTTGCTTTCAAGAAAAACTATATCTCAGTAGAATAAGTTGAAGCCAACATAACTTTAAGAAATGTGCAGGTGATGTTTGAGTTAAAAAAGGCTAAAGAGAGAGGTGGGGCAGGGAAGGAAGGAAAGTAGCTTCTAACCAAGTAATATTTAATGGAGGGAATATCATTTTTTGAATAGGATTTGAAGTAGAATTGAAGTCCAAATATGATTTTGAGAATTTTTTTTGTTCCATTAAAAGTAATGCAGTCCATAAATGTGTTACGTTTTTAAATAATTGTACTTGAATTTCTCTGGCATTCTTATACATATACTCTGGGATTTACCAGTTACATGCTTTAAATCACAGGTGAAGTACATATTTTAGCAAATATTTTCTGTACTGATTTTGATTCACTTATGAATAATTCACATGGAGGTCCAAGTTGGCAAAAATTTGCCTTTCAGAATAGAAAAGTGCCCCCAACACTCTCTCTCTCTCTCTCTCTCTCTCTCTCTCTCTCTCTCTCTCTCTATATATATATATATATATATATATATATATAAGGGCTTGGTCTGTCTGGCCGTAACACTTTTAGAGAGCTCCGATTGGTTGTCTCAGCAGCCAATCACAGTGCTTACTGAAACAACCAGAGGGCTCTGCAGAGGCAGATGACTGAGATGTAGGGGACGGAGCTGAGCCTGCTCCTTGGAGGCAGCAGCAGTGGTGGCAGTCTGGGGTGCTCATGGAGGGAACAGTGGGGATGGAATGGGGTGGAGTGAGGGTGTGAGGCCTTAACCCCCCCACTCCATCCCCTCCGTCCTTGCCATTATGGCAGTACGGGGCTGGATGTGGAGCAGAGCAGGTGGTGCTGGCACATGCCTGGATTACAGAGTGGCAGCAGCACGGGGCAGTGGATGATGGTGGCCACATGCAAGTTTCCCCCCATTCCCATGCTCCTGGAAGGTGGCGGCAGTATGGGGTGGTGAGTAGCAATGCTCTCCACCTCTCCCATCCCCTCCCCTCCCTGTCATTGTGACACTTGCTGGCAATAGTGTGCAGTAACTTTGGTTACTGCGCATTTATTTAGTACTTGCTAATACAAGTACTAAATAAATGCAGAGTAATGAATATGCAGTAGCGTCTTGTGTAGCTGTGTCCAGGGACCTTGTATTCTCGTTATGTGTGATACCCAACATAGCTTTGGTGCTATGCCTAAGATCCAGCAAGCTTATAAAAAATACAATGCTAATAAAATAGGCATATTCATTGAAGGGATCTCTGAACAATAAAAGCTGTGTTTTTAAATAATTTTTCCTTTTAATAATGTATTTCATGGGTTTTATGACAAAATATATAATCTCTCCTTTTTTTTATATACTGCTGCAATGAAAATGTCTCAAAACCTGTTACCCATTGTAGTCACTGTACTTCTCATTCTGCGCACTGGGAGAAGATGGAATATAATTTTCCTGGAGATGCTATAAATTGTGACAAATCTCTAAGGCTTTTGCTAATTCATGGAACCCATTCATATATAGTGATAGATGAAGGAGATGTAAAACTGATGATTGAGTGCCTAGGAGGTAGCACAGATGGGGTGCAGTTGCTTTTATATGATTGGTTATATTTTTTGCAGTCTCTGTTTCATTTTAGAGTACACATTTCATTTTGAATGTGTAGTGGGATAGTAAAAGGACTATGTGTTTCCATTTCTGAATTATTTTAATGCTATCTAATTGGTTTCACAGTTTATTTGAATTCCTTGGCTGGGGTCTCATGACATACAGAAAAAAGACCTGAGATGATCTTGTTCTTGTCCCCCACCACCATTATTACTGGAGAAGAGGCCCAATCCTGCTTCCATTGAAGTCTAAAATAATTTTGCCGTAAAATTTAGCATGATTATATTTGGTTCCTTTTCCTGTTACTTTTGACTTAGATATTTCCAAGTTGCATTATCTAGTTTGTGCAGTGAGCTGTTTCTTCTTGGCAATTACTTTTCTTGAAAGCTTCCCTACAAGGGGAAAAAGAATTTTAGCAATATTGTGAAGTTTTCTCTTCTCTCCTGAGTGTGGATTCATGCAGGTAGTACAGAGATAAGAATTCTTTATTTATTTTTTTCACCCAACAGGCTACTCTTTAGAGGACTAAAGTGAAAATATTAGGACACGGCAGTGTGAATATAGAGCTAATAGAAGGATGCTTCCTATATATCTGGCAAAAATAAAATTTTAGTTCAAAGCTATGGCCATTAATAAGGTCATGAAAAATAGAAGTTCTGCCTGTTTTCATGCCTGTGGTTCAGTGCCTTTTAAGGTGTTTGAGAGTAATAGAGGTTCCTGGCTAAGTGTTGGATATGGACAGGCTGCCTGGAAGATGCTTCAAATATTAGCAGCCAGTGACAAAATAAAGATGTTTTTCCCTCCTTCCTCAGAAGAGCCTCACAGAACAGCAGGGATGAATCTCTGTGCATCTGCAGAAATGCATCAAGACTAAGTAAGAGGTTTACATATACAAGGGTAATTATACAAAGAAGTGAACAGAGAAAACTAACTACAAATATATTTGAAATAAGGTATTGTAAAGAGTAAAAGCCAAACATTTAGCAGGAAATAAAGTCCCCGTCTATTTGTGTGGCAGGGTTTCCAATGATCCTGCTATGGTTGTATGTGATTTCTCTGTTTGCCCATTCAGTTACATCTCCCACTAAAAACATCTTCACATCTATGTTAGAATTAATTTGATATAACAAATCTTAAATTGTACAGCAGAAACCTTCCACTGAAATTGAGAGCCTTTGCCAGTTTCACTTGATTTCACTTCAGTCTCTCCAACAAGCCAAACCATGGGTATAATACCACATCCAACAACAATTAAACATGAAAGAATATCTTCCTGTTTTGAACAGGAATCTGTAAAGAACAACAGAAGTAAAACACTGAGCTAAACTCTAGGACCAGGGCCAGCTCTTGCTGTGATTGTGTTTTGGCGTTACCTTTTTTGCTTGTTACAGAGAATTTTCAGCTCTAATGTAAAGATACTACTTTGTCTAACCCAGAGAAGTAGTTTAATATCCAAAGTAGCTTATAAAAAGACTCTTTGAGCTGCAGTCTGATGTACTGCAGTTCTGTGGATTTGCATTTCCAGAGGAGAGCTTTACTTGTTCCTTTATTTATCCCACACTGGCTACTTGTGGTATAGAGCTTGAGGACTGCTTTTATTTGTGCTATTCCTATCCATCAGAGTCTACAAATTAAGAAGTCGATAGTAAATCTTTCCCTTTACAGAATATTTATTAAATATTAAGCCAGCCAAATGCCAAATTTTCTCCTTACTGGGTGCATCTACACATGAATTAATGCTCTGTAGTTTGGTGCATTAAGTTTAGTACGTGTAATAACAGGGACAGTCTTAATGCACAATAGACTATTTCTACTGTGCATTAGTGTATTAGCACAGTTTTTGCCACGATGAACTAATGCATGGTAGAATTAATCTAGTGCAAATTTAACATCTCATGTAGACTTGCTCACTGTGTGTTTTTTAAGATCTTGATTTCTACAGAAGTTGTTTAGAGATGGCAAGTAGTTGGGTCACAGACCAGGAAAGAAGAAAGTTCATAAGACATATATTGTGTTCTACATAGATATCCTTAATTTATGGGGGAATTCACTGCACAATCTCAGACTGCCCCTGGAGAAGGCTCTGACTCCTGTTCAATTGGCCTTTCCTTTGTGATAGACAATTCCATTGTACTAGAGAAGCAGAGTTGTTAAACTTTTTAATCCTGGTGATCCAGTTATCTTGAAGATAAGGACCAAGAGTGAGTAGATATTTACTTTCAAACCCCTGGATAACTTGGAGATTAATCAGGAATTCTGAATTTATATCTTTGGACTGGCCTTCTGTATTGGAATAAATATCAGGGCTCTCTAGACAAAAAAAAATAAAATAAAATAAAAAAATTAACTCTTTAGGAGTTCAGGCCACCTGCATTTTTCTGCATATTAAGACTGCAGCTCTTTCAAAAGGAGAAACCATCAAAACAAGCTCCCAAGCAGAAGTTGGACAGCTGTTAATAAGAGGAGAGCATTCAGGAAAAACAGTTTCTTTCCTTCTTTGTCTCACAACTCCCTATTGTAACTGGCCAGCCCCATGTTCTGGTATCAGCAGTCTATAAAAGTATCTGTAAGCTTAAAATTTGAGGAACCCTCCTCTTTGAAGCTAGTAAAGGGCAGATAAGCAATGATTCAAAGCTTAGCTGCCTCTTTTCTTATAAAATGCTATTGACCTACCTTTCTTGATTGGGCAAAAACTGGTGGTAGGGGAGGGGTCTCACTAGTATTGCAATTTCTGCGGTTCATTTGAACATTGATTTTGAAAATGGCCTATAAAGTTTAATTGGGATTACCGATGATTTATTGACAAATCTGTTTAAAATTCCCCCTTTTTAAAAGATGTAGGGGAGGTATAAAATGTCAAAAAGCTACTTTATGGCCTTGGGCCCTTCCGTATGTTAAAGCAGAAATGGGCAATTATTTGGATCCATGGGTCACATAGGCAGTTCTGGGGAGCTGTCATGGGCCAGCCAGCACCCCCACCCCCTTACTCCTCAGCAATATCCTGGAGTTTAGTGCTCTGCAGCTCCTCACTGCCATTGCCACCAATGCCTAGCAGCAGCTGAGTGCACAGCCCCAGCCCCACCCCCAGCCCACCCTGCTCTGGACTTGCCCCAGCCAGAGAGGACCAGCTCCAGACCAGGCAGAACCTATGTGCATAGGTTGAGGGGAGGGGGCAGGGAGGAGAGAAAACAGCCGCCTCTTCCTTGCCACTGCTGGGCCCTTCTTGCTGCAGCTGCCTGGAGCCTGCATCGAGACTGCCCAGTGGCTGCTTTCCACTGCCACTGTTGCCCCGCTGGGCAGCCCAGAGATGGCAGGGATGGTGATAAAGAGGAGCCGCAGGGTAGCCTGGGCACTGGTTCCAGGCAGTGCAGCAAGAAGGCCCTGGCAACACTGAGAGGGAGGAAGTCACTTTTCCCCCATGCTTAGCAGCAGCTTCTGCTCCAGTGTTGCCACACCGTTGCTGTTGCTCCCCATGAGTGGGTGGTCCAGAGCAGCCATGGGGTGGGCTCAGGGTCCCCACCAGTACCAGGGGGCTGAGGCCAGCAGCAGCGGCAGCTTGAAGGAGCTGCTTAGAAATTCAGTTCAGCTGTGGATCTGCTCCAGCCCCACTGCACACCCGAGGGCAGCAGGATGGGTCATTGGCCAGATGGCGCATGGGCCAGTCGGTACTGAGGAATGCACCTCTGGCTGGACAAAGTCTGTCCACAGGTCATATATTGCCCACCCTTGTGTGAAAGTTTATGACTGAAACACAACATCTGTTTAAAATGTTTGAGTTTGAGAAACTGGACTCAAACTCACCTTCTCTCTTCTCACAGAAATGTTTTTCAGGTGACATATTCCAGTGTTTTCTGCTTCCACTAGAGCTTGCTTTACAAGTCTGTGAGGAAAGCTGTTTACAGAGTATTTCAAATCTTCCCCTCTGGATGTCAGCCAGGACCCGACAACAGATGTTACAAAAACTGAAAAATAACATGGAATTAAACAATTAATCAAAACTTTTGGGTCTCTCAGAGAAGATTCTGTTGGATTCTGGAGTAATCTCTGTGGTGACTCTCCCATTTTTATCATTTTATGTCTCGCCTTCAGTGATGTTTTTGTGCGTGGATTTTTGGGAGACTCGAATAACACAGTGATTGGTGTATTATGATTACTTGAGAAACAGACCTAAAGGTGAAGCCAGGAGAGACATAAGTGAGGAGAAGAGTAGATAGTAGTGGAGCAATTATTGTCATGAAGGAATGCACAGAATTTAAGCAGTGGAATATATTTCTGGTTTTGCTTACTTCTTATTGGATACTTACTGAATTTCATTTTTTTTTAGATTTGCAATATATAGGCAGAGAAAATGGTGTGGAGGGTTTGGGACCAATCTTTGTCTAAATGAAGAATTTGCTGGGAAACTTGCCATAAACTTCAGTGGCAGGTGACTGGCTTTTTCTAGAGTTAAATTTTAGATTCTTTGAAACAAGTAAATGCTAAATGTGCCTTTTTTCTCAGTTAACTTGGAGAGCAGATATCAGAATCAATGGTTATTTTCCATTAAGCATGTTGCCAGGTGAGTCAGTTCTTGCTCTGTATTTCTTCTCCAAAATAAAACAGTTCTCAACATATTTGTGTAAGCCACATTATTGCATTTACTGAGCATTTCTTTGTGCCAGTGAGTCTTTTGCTTCCCACAAAGAATCCTCATATTTGTGCTAGCAAAGCTTTGGCTCAGTTGAATACAGTGTGGGGAAAGAAACAGTGACAGGCTGGAGGGAAATTGTACAGACTTCTTCTTCTTTTTTTTTTTTTTAACTGAGTTGGTTTGTTGGGTCAGAAGAAAATGTTGCTTGAAGGCAGTTCACAGTATATGGTTAGTAACCCAGAGGAATGTCTGAGATATTTTTGTTTTTCTTACGGAGCCAAAAATCCCTTCTCTTTCCATCCCTAAAGTTCGGTGCTAGCCTGAAGATGACCCATTCTACCTAAAGATGAGTAGAGAAGGTCCATCTTTAGGTGCCATTCTACCTAAAGATGAGTAGAGAGGAGCTGTGATTTGGACTGATATAATTTGCTTTATGACTGGTCATGGAACCCTTGCTGGCTTGGAATATGCCCTACCTTTTGTGCCAAGAACTGTTTGCAAATTTAAGACATTTTAATTGACACTATAGCCAAGTTTGCTTTATTGAAATGGGAATTGTGCCATGCTGACTGCTTAAATGACCAGTTGGAAGACTTGTGTAGCTAATTCTTGAGTACTGTTGTGAAGAAAAATGTCAGTGCTAGAGCACTAACATGTGCAACTGTCATCTGAAATCTAAATCTGCCAAGCTGAAGGGTCTTGAAGAATGTTATATGCTTCTGAGTGTTTCTGTTGCCCCAAAACTCCCAACCAGTTTCTCTCTCCCATTCCTGGTTTCCCAAATGTTTGTCAAGGAAGAATGCGCCCCTTCCTCAAATCCTGCTAAACTAAAAGAAGTTTGTCCATTCTCACAGTGAGGGTGTAGCTATTCTACAGATGTCATGAAAGGTAATATGTGGAGATTACTGCAAAGTGTGAAGCTCTTTGAATGAAATGCACTGCATAAATATGAGATCATTAGGGTGGTGATGGTGATTATGTTACTGATGATGAGTAAAGCCCTGCTTATTTGCCTCTGGACTAAAGTAGGAATCAATACCTTGTCTTTTCAACTTCATGATCACTCGGGAACCTGAAAACTAGGTCCGCTTTGAATTCTGTCAGTCAGTCCATATGTGTGTAACAGCCAAGTCATGCAGTATCATCCTCAGTAGCCATGTAGTTCCTGTAGTCTGCCGCTGAACTTAGTCAACAGGCAGTCATCAACAATATGCGACATGTTGTTTGTTTTGCCACAGCTACAATCTGAATTGTTGTGAAGTCCCCAATGGTGGAGGTTGGCTGCACACAAAGCTTCTTGCCTTGTCCAGAACCTATTCAGTAAGGCCCACTGATGGTGTGGCAGGTTGAAGCCAGGTGGGGAGACTAGGATTTGTGATAAGGAGCTTGTTTGGTGGCAATGTCAACCTCCATTCCTTACAACAGAGGTTCTCTGCCATGTAGTCCTGGTGCAGCAGTTTGGACTACAGTAGGTATCGTGATGGTAGACATGCAGTAGGTGGATTTAAGGGATCATTGTACAGAGGTAGGCTTCAATTGGCATAGATCTTCTCCAGTAGCTTGATATTTGCAGTTTCCCATCAGATATGAGGGGGAGCAATGTTGTTCAGGACTGAGAGCCATGGTAGAGGAGTCAGTCAAAAAGTTCCCAAGATGATGCACATTGTTGAATGTAGCTGCACATCAACAAGTTTGATGTGTGATGACCAGCACCAGACTGGTGTGCAATATTCTGGCACAGAATACGAGGTGGCAAGAGCTGACAGTTTTAGGGTTGAGGCTTTTGTGCCCCACAATGAATTTAAGGGGTTTGTTGCATATTTTAACTTTCAGTGCTGTCTATTTAAAGTGTTTGTGGTACCTGTGAGCCCTTTAAATAGAGGGTGTCTATTTTTACCTTGCCCTATCACAGTACACACATGTGTATGCATACACGTGCACACGTGCACACACACACATACATGCACTAAAGTCCAAACTTAACCCCAACCTCCTCTTTATTCTGCCAAGAAACAACTACTTTTATATTTGATTATTCAAATAATTCTATAAGACTTAATTGGCAAAGTAACAATTTGAGGGGACCAGGTAGAAAGTTGCTGTGCTTCCTGGTGTGAATTTGGAAACTCACCCAAGTCCTGAATGGACTTCCTGCTGTTTTCTTGTAAGAGGGTTGCAAGCAACCAAGTCCATGTCCTCAAACAGGGAGCAGACTCCAAGGCTTCAGTACAGCTCTTTCAATACATTTCTATCAGCCAACAAACTAAAAGAGAATACGTTGTCCTTTTTATTTCTCCTATGAATGCGTGACAGAGATGCAGAGGGACAAAAGTGAGGGTAAAAGTGCTTCCTGGACAGCCTTCCCTTCCTTTTCTCTTTTGGTCCCATGTTTGCTTTTCTTTAATAGAAGCTGACATACATCCCATGTACCTGGATTGCAGAGCTACACAGCATGTCCTACATGACATTCAAAAAGCCCAAAGTGGACTCAATCTAAGTGATGCAGTTTTCTGTAAGTGGTATAGTTTCTATCAGTAACAGAACATACTTTGGTGGCGGAGAGAAGCTGGGGGTGGGGAGAAAATATTAGATATTTTGCAATTTTTAAACTAGTCTGTGTGCTGAACTTCTGTTTTGTTATGGATGTAGGCTGGTTTTGTGCGCCAAACTTCTTTTCTGTTATGAGTATAGATTGGTTTCTGATCACGTATACCCGTAAAAGTATAATGTCTGTATCTGGCCTACCTCAGTATATTAATTTCTGCTTGCCTTAATTGGTGCAGGACACCAATGGGGCTGCTTACTTCTAGTCTTAGTACAGAATTGAGTTTCACCCACACAGAGAAAAGGCTCCCAATCAGCCACTTAAAGCAAGCTGGACAATTCATAGATTTTCAACCCTTAGTAATTAGAAGTAGTACTTAGAATTAAAGCCTTTTTTGGCTGGTATGTGTTGTTTGATCCAGAGAAACGGGGATTTAGAAATATACCTCTTCTTGACTGTTTTTTGTTTAAAAAAAAAAAAAAGGTTCAGACTAATGGAGCTCAATTGATTTCTTGATTATGGTAAGTCAGAACATAATGAACAGTCTTGACATAGATTATGTGTTACACGTAACTGGATCTGTTTTAGAGCTGGCAATTCAGGAAACAACATCCGTGTACCTGCTTATGACACACTGCTCCAAAAGTAGCATTTCCAGCAAATGACCTAACAAGATATTTCCTACAACATCAAATTTCTCCAAAATTTTCCAAATAATTGTCAAAGCCAGATTCTGTCATTTCTTGGTCTAATTTTTGAACAAAGTATCCCAGAAACTTAGCAAGCCTAAGGAGGTCCTGTCCTAACTCAGGCCTTGGTGTTTGCCAGGCCCTGAGAACATACTTACCAGTCAACAACACAGTCATTCATTTTGATGTGCTTACAGCTCCAAGTACCATGGGGCTGTGATAGTTTGGTACCAAATCATCCTAATTGAAAGTAAGAAGGGAGTTTGTGCTAACTTGCACGCCAGAAACAAAGATATGAATACATGAATTTTAGCTATAAATACATTATTTTTATATATATTATTGATTAAAATGAGAAATTATCAGCATAAGGAATGTGTAGCATAAAAGATGCATACAACAGATGCATTCCACAGTATACTATTAGGCAGACTATTAAAACAGCAGGGGAGAGATCATTAGCAGCTGGAAATCAATATAGCTTTGTTAGCAGTTATTAATTCAAATGATTTATAACAAGTGATCATAGAGCATCTTAAAATTATATAAATTTTGCACAGAAAAAATAAAGACAATGACATGAGAAAACGTAAGTTGGACACACAATGTCATAGCATAGAACTGTGGAAGCAAACCTGTTACATCTGTAACATAGGCACAGCTTTCTACTTTATTTTTTCCTGGTAAGTTGTTCTGAAAGTTAAGATACTGAAGAATCCCTCTCGTTAAAAATGAAATAATTCTATTACTTCTAATATGATTATGTTATTTTTCCCATGCCTTTTTTTCCTTAGTAAATTAATTCAACATTACTAGGTGATACGCTTCTGATTTTCCTCTGACACATACAGGGAGCATCTACACATGCTATTAATGCAATACAATAAACTGTGGCACAGCTAGCAGTATGTGCCTGGGATCATAGTACATTGCTAACATATGTGCCTGGGATCATAGTACATTGACATGGAGTGGTGTAGCCCCAGCTAGCAGGGCGTCTGGAGAATCAGCCTGCCCACCCAGGGGTGCTCCGCCCTGGTCACAGTCTCCATATGCATTGCATCAGAGTAAATAACTCCACTGTAGAATAATACTGTTGGGTAATACTATCCTGCGGTGGAGTTAATTAGTTTACTCCAGCCTAATAGTGCTGGAGTTTTAGACACTTTTCTAAAGTGACACTTTTCTGCGGAACTAATTAGTCCACTCCACAGTGTCCAAGTAGATGCCCCCATAGTATATTAGTAATAAGAAGCAATGGTAGATGCTTTGAAATGCTATTGAATGAAGGCTTTTTCACGGAAATATTTTTCATAATATCTCAATTGTCTTTACTATACCCTGGCTCTTTGAAATTGCTTAAGTTAATATAAAAGAAATTTGGAGTAACTCAGTAGAAGTCATAGCTGCGCAAATGTAAATCAAATATAGCAAAGGCTGGCAATAGAAACAATGAGCCTATGAGAACAGAAAATTGTAACGTAAATAAGAGACAAAGTGCCATTATGTTTTAGCTTACTGTTAAACATATGTGTGACGGTGAGGTGCCCCCACAAGTGTTTGAGGGAGAGAGAAGAGAGCCTGCGGATCCCAGACCCTGAGAGCAAGCCCTCAGAGGGGCATACATACCTCCCGGAGAACAGTGGGAGCAGGAGCTGCATTCATAGCGGTAGCCACGCGAACCGGCATTACACCAACTGTGGCATCAGCTGTTCCTGGCGAGGGGAACAGCTGAGCCAATCCCAGCAGCTGTAGCAGCCACTATGGGAAGATTCGAAAACACCAGTGGAGCGGGGAGTGAGAGAGGACTGGAGAGAGAGAGCATGGGCTGGCAGTTGATGAGACGAGCTCTGGGACAGGAAGGAGACAACCCAGCCTGCAAGGCTCCAGCAGGCAGCCCAGGGAAGGGCTTTAAGCCTTTGGTGGGAGGCAGAATAGGAGGCAGACAAGGAGGGCAAGCAGAGGCACTCTTACAGCCACCTAGGGGGACTCCCACTCAGGAGGCAAGGAAGCTTCCTGCTTGTGGTAGGGGAGAGGAAACAAAAAAGAATCCAAGAGGGAGCTGGAGTAAGGAGGATAACCCTGCAACTCCTCCCAACTCAGAGGAATATTTTCTATAAAAAAAGAAATCTTCCCCAAGGAGGGGAGAGAGTGACCGGAACCCTGGGAACTGGTCTGAGGTCATCATACGAGGCCAGGAAACATCTATAACACATCACCCAGCAGCTGGCATGTGGACGGGGTGTAGGGGAGGCAGAGCCCTGTGGAACTCCACGTCAGACGACCGTGAGTACCACCGTCTGTCGGGAGACCCATCCAAGCTAAGATCTCCACTGTAGACTCCTCTTAAAGTGTGTTTAATATCCAAGTCGTGGCAGGCAAGTTGAGGGGCGGGGCAAACCCTGATAGACTGGGCGGCGAGAGGGGCACAAACTCTACAATATGCATCTGTTGTTTGGTTAAAAAAAGCAGAGCTCCACTTCCAAATCAAACCTGCTTCCTTTAGGAAGATGTAATTGTAGTTTAATTTAGCTTGAATGCTTCAAGAATTGTTTTCTAGGGTGTACTTGGTAGCCTTGTTGTTCTGAGACAAAAAGACATACAAAAAACCTAGAGTGCGTGGTTCCAAAATGATACCTTTTATTCAACCAACTAGAAAATGGCAAGAAAATGTGTCCTTTTCTGAAAAGCTTGCAGAAAAGGACACATTTTCTTGCCATTTTCCAGTTGGTTGAATAAAAGGTATCATTTTGGAACCAAGAGTTCTAGTTTTTTGTATGTCAAGAACTGTTGTTCATTCCAAATGAGCTGCCTTGTCATTCTGGGCTGAAAGAACATCTGCATAAATCTTGAGGAAAAAAAATGCTTTATGTTGGCTGAACAGCAGCTGTAGTTGAAGCTTTGGATCTACACCAAGTTTTAATGGAATATGATATTATAAACTGGATTTTGCATTTTTCTGCAGCCATCTTGCACTCAAAGAATATTCTATGAAGAATAGTTTAAAAAATGTAACATTTTATTTTTGTCAAACTGCTCTTTGATGTCTACCAACCCAAACTTGTCCCCAAAACTGATGCAGTTACTCATTAGTAAGGAAGTGTTGTGCTGAGATGCAAATAAATCGACAGGGTCAAATGATCAGTCTTTGAAAATATGCTGAGATACAAGTGGTAATTTTTAGAGGTTACTGACATTTTTGATTCATTTTTCTTTGAAAAAAATGGCCTTTAGCAAACATTATTTTTTATTGAAATGTTTCATTTTTTCAATTTTTTTCCATCAGCAAAAAGTGTCTGATTCTTGAAATAGAGAGCCATCTTTTTATGAGATTTTATTTGTGTTTTAGTATATTATATCTTCTGGATATACATTTTTGTCCTAATCACATGATAAGTTCTAAAATTGTGAACTCTTTAGGTTTTTATTAGTACTGCTGTCATCACAAAGTATACTATAAAGCATGAGGAAGCCTTAAGTGTTAGGAGCAAAATAGTTTTTTCTGCTCTGAACATAGGATAATTTGTTTAAACTCCTATAGAATCATGGAAAATTAGGGTTGGAAGGGACTTCAGGAGGTCATCTAGTCCATTCCCTAGCTCAAACAAAGCAGGACCATCCCCAACTATATTATCCCAGCTAAAGCTTTGTCTAACCGGGTCTTCAAAACCTCCAAGGATGAAGATTCCACAGCCTTTCTGGGTAACCTGTTCCAGTGCTTTACTACCCTTCTCATGAGAGGTTTTCTTACTATCTAACCCAAACTTTCCTCACTGCAACTTGACACCATTGCTCCTTGTTCTGTGCTTGCTACCACTGAGAACAGTCTAGCTCCATCCTCTTTGAAACCATCATTCAGGTAGTTGAAGACTGCTATTAAATCCCCCCTTAGTCTTGGCTTCTCCAGACTAAATAAACCCAGTTCCTTCAGCCTGTCCTCATAAATCATGTGCCTCACATTTTCACAGACTCTCTCCAATTTGTCTACATCCCTTCTGTAGTGGGGAGCCCAAAACAGGACACAATACTCCAGATATAGCCTCACCAGTGGTGAATAAAGGGGAAGAATCACTTTCCTTAATCTGTTGGCAACACTCCTACTAATTTAGCCCAGTATGCCATTAATCTTGGCAAAAAGGGCATACTGTGGGGTCATCTTCAGCTTAGTGACCACTGTAACCCCCTGTCATCTTCTGCAGAGCTACTGCATAGCCAGTCAGTCCCCAGCCTGTATTGGTGCATGGAATTTGGCACCTCATGAGATTTGTTTTGGTCCAGTCCTCCAATTTTTTGAGGTCTTTCTGAATCCTAGCTCTACCCCTTAGCCTATCTACTATTCCACCCAGGCTGGTATCAACTGCAGACTTGCTGAGGGTGCACTTCATCCCATCTTCCAGGTCACTGATGATAATATTGAACAAGACAGGCCCCAGGGCCGACCCCTGAGGCACTCCACATCTGACTGTTCCTAATCACCTTCTTTTTGTCTGAGTACTTAGAAGTGGATTTCTCGAGGACCTGCTCCATGATTTTTTCAGGGGCGGAGGTGAGACTGACTAGTCTGTAGTTGCCCCAATCCTCCTCCTTCCCATTCTTTAAGGTGGGCACTATATTTGCCCTTTTCCAATCATCCAGTTCATCTCTCAATCACCATGAGTTTTCAAAGATAATGACCAATGGCTCAGCAGTCACATTGGCCAATTCCCTCAGCACCCTTGGATGCACTGCACCTGGCTCCATGAACTAGTATACAGCCATATTTTCTAAATAGTCCCTAACCCATTTCTAAATAGTCCCTTACCTGTTCTTTTGCCACTTTTGGCTGCTTACCTCCCAAACTGTGCTTCCTCTGAAGACTGAGGTAAAAAAGGCATTGAGTACTTCATCCTTTTCCACATCATCTGTCAGTAGATTGCCTCCCCCACTCAGCGAGGGGCCCACACCTTCCCTGATCTTCCTTTTGTTTCTGACATACTTGTAGAAACCCTTTTTGTTATCCTTCACATCCCTTGCTAGTTGCAACTCCAATTGCTATTTGGCCTTCCTGATTTCACCCCTGCACGCTCTAGCAATACTCTTATACTCCTCCCTATTTTTTTGCTAAGTCTCCACTTCTTGTAAGCGTACTTTTTTGTATTTTAGCTCACTGAAGAGTTCTCTACTAAGCCCAGCTGATCTTCTGCCATACTTGCTAATCTTCCTGAACATTAGGAGTGTTTGTTCGTGTGCTCTCAGTAAGGTTTCTTTAAAATAAAACCTGTTCTCCTGGACTCAGAGTGGCCTCCTAGTGGATCCTGCCCACCAGTTCCCTGAGTAAATCCAAGTCTGATTTTCTGATATCTAGGGTCTTTACTCTGCTGTTTTCCATCCTTATTTTTCCTCAGGATCCTGAACTGCTGGTCAACTTGTGGTCACTGCTGCCTTGCTATCTGCTTCTACATTGCCCATCAATTGTTCCCTGTTTGTGAACAGCAGGCCCAGAAAAGCACAGCCCCTGGTTGGCCTCTCTACCACTTGCACCAAGAAGTTGTCCCCAACACTCTCTAGAAACTTCCTGGATTGCATGTGTACTGCTGTATTACTCTCTCAGGAGATGTCAGGGTGATTGATGTCCCCCGTGAGAACCCCAGGGCCGGTAATCAGAAAACTTCCACTAGCTGTTTTAAGAAAGTCTCTGGTCTGGTTTCGTATAGCAGACACCCATGACAACATCACCCTTGTTTCTTTCCCCTCTGACCTTAAACCAGACTTTCATTGGGCAGAGGAAGGGAAGTTTCACAGTGGAGCTCTAAGTAATCGCACAGCTCTTTTACATAAAGCACAATTCCTCCTCTGCCCTGCCTGTTCTTCCTTAACAGCTTGTACCCATGCATGACAGTGCTCCATCCTGCAAACCATCCACCAAATCTCTGTTATTCTAGTCATGTCATAATTCTGTGACTCTGCAAGGACTTCCAGTTCTTCCTGCTTGTTTCCCAGGCTCCATGTATCAATTTACATACACCTGAACTAACTAGCTAAGTGCCCTACTTTCTCAGGAAGAATAAGAAAGGCCTTCCCTATTGTCCCTTCATGCTTGTGCTTCCTCCAGGTTACCCACTTGCCTCAGGGATTTGGTCTCCATGCCCCAGCAAACCTAGTTTAAAGCCCTCCTCACTAGGTTAGCAGGCCTGTCCATGAAGATACTCTTTCCTTTCTTTATCAGGTTGATCCTGTCTCTTGCTAGTAATCCATCTTCTTGGAACAACATCCTATGGCCAAAAAAGCCAAAGCTTTCCTGGCAACACCATCTGCGCAGTCATGCATTGATCTTCATTGAGTGGATGCATCCACTCCTGCCCGTTCCCTTCCCCTTGACTGGAAGGATTGAGGAGAAAAATGACCTTGAGCCACTGTCCCCTACACCCCGGCACCCAAAGCCCTGTAGTCACTTTTGATCTGCTTAGGGTCTGCCCTGGCAGTATCATTGGTGCCGACATGAATAAGCAGCACAGGGAAGTAGTCAGAGGGCCAGATGTGTTGTGTGAATCCTGTGACATCTTGGATCTGGGCCCTGGGCAATCAGCAGATCTCCTGAGACAACAGGTCAGGCCAGCAGATGGATGCCTCTGTCCCCTGCAGAAAGGAGTCTCCAACCAGCACCACTCATCACTTCCTATTAGTGGCAATGGTCTTGAGCCTTCACACCTTGGGGAGGCCTGACTTTGCCTATTCTATCACTGGAATGTGCTCCTCCTCCTCCTCCTCTGTTGTTAGGGCTCCATATCTTTTCTTCAGGAAAACTGCTAACGGTGGAGATGAAGACTTCTGTTTGCTGTCAGGGGTCACAACCTTCCAGCTTCATCCTTCCTGGGAGTCCATCCTCTTCCTTCTCTAGCACTGCCTCTGGCAGTCCTTCCTCTGCAGTTCTAAAGGTCTCCTCCAGCATTAAATTGATCAAGTCCTCATGGTGGAGGATGCCTTGGAGCCTTGCAACCTCCTCCAGTAGCTCTCTTGCATGGTCTCTGAGGGACATCACCAGGAGGCACTGCTCACATTCAGGAACTCCCCCACCTGGTTGTAACTGGAAGGAACCTGCAAGCTGCAGTCTCCACTGCACCAAGCCAGGGCCTTGGTGGGAGCCTTGGTAGTGAGCAGTTCTGCATGGACAACCACCTCACAGGTCAGAGCAAAAGAAGTGCTGGCAGTGGCAGTGGCAGCAGCTCTGGCCTTGTGACACCCTCTAGCCATTTCTCTGGGTATCTTAATCTGTTGCCTGTCTTCCTGACGGTCTGTCCAAGTAGACCTTCCCTAGCAAATTTCCCCTGTAATCTGGCCTGTTTGCTGGTCCCTGGTCCTGAACAATTCCCTTTTCCCTGCTAACCTGCTTCCTCTCACCAACTCTGCAGTGAAGGAAGGTGAGCGAGAGCTTACAGGCAGTCTCCCTAGCGACCTCCCCCCTTGCTCTGGACTATAGTTCAACAAAGGGCTTAAGTATTGGCCTAACTGCAGAGGTTTAGGTACTTACATTACACAACTGTAGGTTAGTTGCTCTTAGTTAAAGAAAGAACTTACTTTAAAGGCTCACCTTCAAAGAGTGGTGTGCCAGACTGACCTGTGAACTGACTTGCGAACTGCTTAGCTGGACAAAACATGGCAGTGAAGTAAAAAACAGAATAGGTATGTATTACAGCAGTACCATTATTATAAAGTGACTGTGTCCCCCAAGGTATACTTTATGACTTGAAGATAAATCACTTTTGTCTTCATTACTAGCAGTGACAGTATCTTTATTCTTCACACACCAGGGAGCCCAGTGGGCAGGAGAAATTATGCACTGGGGCAGCTTGATAAGCATGACCTGGGGGAAATTTCAGTTCCTTATATATCACAGAAAAATGTCAGACCTAAGATGGAATGTACATACAGGAACAAAAGCTGTTACTTGCTAATTTGACTGTAATGGGTGGTGTGAAGAGAGGAGTGGTTAAGGAGTCTTGCTATAGCTCCAGAAGCATTCATTTGAGCCTTGTACCTCTGGATTCAGGGGAGTCTGAAGATGGCTCCCATCTGTCCAGTTATAAATAGGTGCATGGCCAGTCAGGCTGGGGAGTCAAAGTTGTCTGGATGTGACATTAGTCACATTCCTCCCCCTCCCTTGTGTATCATTAGCTGTAGAATCTGGTGTGATTTAGCTATTCTAACCCAAATGGCTGGTAAGGCTTGGGTAAGGCCCAGATGACTGAAAAACTGGAGACATCACTGACAGCCTTGGCTGGATCTAAATTGTTTGATTGATAACTGAGAAGCAAGGAAGTTGATTCTGACCCAACTGATAGTTTATGTTTATATGCAAAGACTATATTTCAGCCATTTCTTCAGTTTAGAAGAACCTAACTTAATTTATGCCAGCAGTAAATGGACACTTCCCTTTTCTTCCACTCTTGTTTTATTTGCATAATCATATATTTGTGCTTGCAGTGCCAGATGAATACTTATATCATAGTTCTTGCCTGCTATAATCTGTAGGGCAAAAGTGAAGGGCAGGATTCAATCCACTAGACTTTTCTAAGGCAAAATAATTAGCCATATCTGAAAAGCAGTTATTTGTACCTTTCTAAGCAGAAATAATGATAAAACAAACCCATATTAAAAAGATGATTTAAGGTTTCAGAGTCATGTGCTTAAAACTAGGAGAATGCCAGAATTAGGGTTGAGGGTTTTTTTGCAATATCTTTTATTGGGACAACTGTATAGTGGGAGAGAAGTTAGATAAGCTTTTGGGCACAAACTGCCCTTCATCAGGTCTACTCAAGAATTAAAATTGCCAGCACTGAGGGAACGGGGTGGGGTTCATCTAATCTGAGTCACCTGGTTCCACAACAGCTCTGGCAGCTACTAGGCCCATTTGTTGGGAAAATTCTTCCCAGCAGTATCAGCCCCTGGCTGTAGCATGCTCCAATACTATGTGGATTGTACATGCACAGTCCAGTGATATGTAGGACTTGTGAGGCGATGGAGCATGGTCAGTGTAGATGGACTATTCAGGGAATTTAGCTGCCAAGGTCTAACAAATCTACTGAGCAAATCTAATGAGATTTGCAGCAGCTTATCACTGATCCAAATTCAGATGAATTTTCACAGATATTGCAAAAACCACATAATGTAAGGCCAGACAGATTCCCCTGCTAAATTTCAAGCCTTTGCTGCAAGGTAGGGGTGGCCAAACTCTGGCACAGGAAACCTCTGTTTGTGGTATGCAGCTGATCGGAGAATGACAGGCAGTGCACGGGCTGATAGGGCAGGGAGCACAGGGCAAGAAGCAAAAAGAAAAGCAGTAGATTGGGCAAAGGAAGGTGTCCCAGGGACACCGGGGCTAGAGGGAAACCCTGGCCCAAAACCAAAGGAAACAAAAACGCATACTTACCCTTTGCAGGAGTCGAGGGCAGCAGGGGTTTGCACGCTGGGAAACCACCCACGTGGTTTATTATCCATGCTTACATTCAGCTGAGGCCGGGTGATGTCAGTGAGAGGCGCCACCCGGCGGGAATAAAGCGCGGCCCCCGGGGCACAGGAGGGGCGCTGCAGGAGAATGCAAAGCCTGGAGGGAAGCCCGAGGCTGGAACCGGGCACCTGCAGGGTGTCTCTGCCTTGGGCAGGGTAAGCTGCAGCAGCACCTGGAGCGGCGAGAGCCGCAGCCACGAGGACCCCAGCTGCGGAGTCAATGCAAGAGCCGGCAGGGATGCCGGGGAAGGAACCGGTGGAAGAGCCGGCAGGGATGCCGGGGAAGGAACCGGTGGAAGAGCCGGCAGGGATGCCGGGGAAGG
>JAGPOW010001918.1:33253677-33290778 GCA_030014935.1 Caiman crocodilus
ATGCCGGGGAAGGAACCGGTGGAAGAGCCGGCAGGGATGCCGGGGAAGGAACCGGTGGAAGAGCCGGCAGGGATGCCGGGGAAGGAACCGGAGAGGAAGCTGGCAGGGACGCCGGTGGAAGAACCGGTGGGAGAGCTGGTGGGGACATCGGGGAGGAAGCCCGCAGGGGCAACAGAATCTCGGGTCTCATAGTTGTCAGACTGGAACCCAGCTCAAGTCACCGAGCCAAGCGGGTCGGGGACAAGGGAAGAGCTGAGGCGGGGCCGGTGATAAGAGGCTGTGAAAGATCCACAACTGAAGGTGGCGTTGGCCAGGGTGTAGGGGAGGTTGGAGCCCCATGAGTGCCTGCCAAAGGCGTGTTGGCACTGGAGGCCGTGGAGAGGGGGACCCCACCACTGACGGTCCAGTTAAGACCATGGCTGGCAAGTTCCGGGGGTCTGCCACCATCACCCGGGGCACCCCCTGGGGACCCTCCCACGGAACCAGGGCAGATCTGGTCAGCTACCCATGCAAAAGTAGCCCAAAAACGCCTTTTGGAGCAGAGGCGGGCACAGAAGGGAATTAGGATGGCACTCAGGGAAGGTTTAGGGATAATTTGTGCCATGCCTGCTAGAAAGGTTGGTATGAGGGTGACTGATCTTTTTATCAAATGTTGTTCTAAAATATTTTGTGAGAAACCACAAAAAAAGTATTTTTCCTTTATCTTGTTCTTAGAAATGGCCAAATCATTTTAGCTCAATATTTGAAAGATGCATCTGTCTAAGTCAGCCTTAGACAGATGCCTGGCATGGGTATTTCAGCCCATGCTATTTAAGTTTGATAATGGTTGATGGTAAAAGCAATAAAAGACAGAGTCTAATGATGAAAGTTATTGGACAACCTCAGCTATAGGTGTTACTATTTGTGCTTTCAGTAATGAGAACGACACTGATTAATAGGCTTTGAAGTCCATGACTCCATTGGTACCTTTTCTGTACCAAGAGCTATTTGTAAACATCGCTGGCCAGTCCTTACTTAATGCCCCTCACTCCCAACCCATTGCCCTCAGGCCTCAGCCTCCCAGTGTGTGGGGCATGGGGGGTATGG
Organism: Caiman crocodilus; assembly: GCA_030014935.1. Taxonomy (NCBI): domain Eukaryota; kingdom Metazoa; phylum Chordata; order Crocodylia; family Alligatoridae; genus Caiman; species Caiman crocodilus. The sequence goes on from JAGPOW010001918.1 coordinate 33,254,764, forward strand.
AATGCGGGGTGGGGTGGTAAGCAAGAATTCTGCCAGCCTGCAAGGGAAAAACCACAGCTTCTCATGTTTTTCTCCTTTAAAGGAGAATCCATTTTTGAAGTTTTTTCGATTCATTTTTAAAGTTTGTTCACAATCCTTTCGTATATTCTTGCTGTGGCAGGCCAGTAGAGGGTGCTTCTGCACTGAGCCACCCACCTCACTGTGCCTGACCACCTTCCAGGCTCTCAGTGCCTCCCTGGGGGCACCTCACATACAGTCAACCCCCTTCCTAGGGCACACCTTCAAGCCTGGGGCTAATGCTGGCACCATCAGGGTCTGGACTGATCCTGGCCCTCGGCTCCCTGGGAAACACATGCCTAGTAGTCCTTAAGGGTACTTGACTTGATACAAGAACCTGGGGTGCTTCTCTCAGTCTGAAGCAGAAATAGTGGTCTCCCTTAGCCGAACCAAGAGAACCCCAAGGCCTCTCCCAATAAGTCTTGTATGCTAGGTACAAAGTAGGACTTTATTGGTTACAAGGAGTGGGTTTAGAATAGGGTACAGGGTAGAGCAATATCAGGTAACTACCTTAGAGCAAACCATGGTATAGTAGCCTTTGATCACACATCTGAGTTACTGCAAGCTATATATCTAGTTAGATCTCAGGTAGTTTACTCATGAGTATCATCCAGAGGCAGGTGGAAATTCCCTCTGGAGGCAGGCAGTTCACGGATCATGAGTTTAAAGAGAGAGAGCAAGTTTCAGATGGTCCAGCTTCTCTGTGAGTTTCCATCATGGCTACTGCCCCTCCTCCTGGGCAGTCCTTAACTTATGTAGCCCTTATGACCTCATGTACCTGGTCCAATGGAGGCCAGCAACTGTTGTCTGCCAGCCACCCAATTTGAAATGCATCACTGGTTGCCAGGTAGACTGGCAGGGTCTCTAGCCCCCACCCAGTCAGGTTGGCTTTGCTTAGAACAGTAGGGAGCTTAAGCCCCTTACCCAGGTATGTGATGCCAGTCACCTAGGCAGAGGGAGCAGGTTTTCCCGCGCCCTCAGGAATGTATCCAGCTCAGATTACAATTTATGGTTACATGAAGAGATGGGTCAAAGGGGTCTGCCCTTTGCAGTGACCATGGTAACCAAATTGTCAAGTAGCAGAGTTTGGGGAGAGAGCGAGATGGCATTCTGCCATATTTGTGACCCACATTTGGGTTGTGACCAACGAGCTGAGAAATGCTGCTTTATTTTGCTGACTGTTTGCTCTGATAAATCAATTGTTTCTGTTTCTTTGTCTATATATCAACACTTAATAAGATGCCAGCTTGGTGTCACATACTGAACACAAAGATAAAGATACAATTTTTATCTTGTTGACTTAATAGCTAAATAGAGTAGTGAGAGGGAAAGAGAGGAAAATTTTTACTAACTGAGAGGTGATCCAGAAGAAGATTCAGTTTTGGAGCACAGAGTTTTGTTTTGTTTTTAATCAAATCTGTTATAATTGCTTAAATGTGTTGGCATGGGTTGCATCAAAGGGAAGTGAGTTTAATGGAGAGATGCCAATGAAGATCATGTGACCACCTTCTATACTGGCCTAGAAGCAGAATCAAATGGCAGAGGAAGAAGGAAAACAAGAAGTAACACAGAGATGATAGGTAAAGAGTTTCTCATCCTTTTGCTATTTGCATCATCATCATCCCTCAGACATCACTCTCTAGTTAGAACTGTATGGGAGATGTTGATGTGGGCTCATAAAGGAAGCACAGTTGCTTTGATATCTAGTCCTGGGAAAACCCAGCAAACATTAAGGGGCAACTGAGTTAAGGTATGGGTACACAGTAATGAAAACACCTGGTAGAACAGGCTTATGCTATCATTTTTTAATCAGCTGCCTTGGGTATGCATATATATGCATATGTGCTTATATAGAGGTTCAGCAGCACTGTCTAGAATATATTTCCGGGCACTAAGTGGGGATCTTGTCGGTCTTACATCCCCATTTTTTGGTCTAGCATACACCCTCCACCCTGTCTCAGACTGTCAGGATAATCTTGTGTGTACACATATACCAGCAAAGGATCGTGCTTGGAGTGGGTAGTGAAGCATACCATATGTGTTCTGTGTACACTGCATCCCAAAATGGATGTAATATAGCAACCTTTAGCATGGTGCTGAGGAAGTTCACTCTCTATGCTTACTAGTGCATGCTCAGGGCCATATATTGTATCTGTTTTGGTGGGGAGGAGGGGTAGCACAAATGAAAGAGAGGTGGTGTGCTTCCTTGATGCACCCTGATGCAATCTTTTGACAGAGCAGACATGCTGTTTCTGTTAGTTTGTGAAGCACCTAACACAATGGGCCTTAATCTTGAATGGGACCTCTGGATGCTTCTGCAATGCAAATACATATTTATAGAAAGCACTAGGGATTATCAACATCAGGACTTGGTTTAGGAACAAACAAAAATCCTGAGGTCTGTTTTCAAAGACAGCTTTTCTCTTTTGAAATGATTCCAACTGTTTGAACCAGATAAAACAATGTAAATCAAAAAGAGAGAATTTTTTTTATTTTGGTTTCATTTAAATTCCACATTTCTACTAACTGAAATTACAGATCTAGTGGTTGCGTTTGTGATTCAGCATCTTCATGGCTAGGAATCCAGACGCATGAACATACCAAAAATGTTGGTCCCCTTAGGCTGTAGGAATTTGACAATCAGGTCTTATTGCATAATCCCAAAAGGGAAGGTGGATCATCCCTCGGTATCTGCTAAGAAGCTTTCCAGAGGAAGTGGAATCTGCTTCTGTCTCATTTGGATGTTATAGCTCCAGTTAAACAGAGGAAAAGTGGTACAGTCTATTACAGATTTTAGTTCTTTATCCTCCTCCCCACTTTGTTTCTCTTCCACTAGATCTGAAGAGAGATGGAAGTGTGTTGTTTTAGAAACCCAATAACACAGTATACAATTTAAATTCTCTGAGTGTAACTCTGTCCCATAGAAAATGACTCAAATATTTAAAATCTTTCCCTATTAAATTTTAGGTAGTTTTAAAGCAAATAGAATATACTTCAGTTTTTAAACATACAGGAATGTGGAGTTGTCCATATACAGTCATAACCCCCCTCCCCACGTTATGTATTTTTCCAATTGTGTGAGTCTAATAATGATGGGTGGATGGTATCACCTGCTTGGATCTCATCGTGAAGTAAACAAAACAATACACAACTGTCAGTAGCTATAGTGAAAGTGATGTTTGATAACTATTCAAGATTTTGATCTTTAAAGAAAGAGTAAAGTAAAAAGTTGATCTGTTGAAAATGATCGAGTTGTTTGATATAAATCAGAAACCTGGGAGCACTGGGGCACATTAAATCCCTTGGCAGTTTTAATTTCTCCAGTCAGTACTTTTATATTGTAGGTAACTGTCTCACTAACCAGGCATATGTGTGAAGGGAATTTTCACATCAAAATAAGTTTTTTTTATTGAACTCTTTTTCCTTGAGTACAATACTAGATATGCAGCTGCTTTTCCTGACTGTCACACGCGCATCTTCCTTTTGTTTTATTCTTCTTTGATTGAGCAAACACTTAGATGTGTAAAATGCAAGAAAAAGTCTCACTCCCCATTATTGCAAAGTATTTGTTCAAGAGTAAAGTTTTATTTAGGATTTTATTGTTTTGGTTAGAATAATATAGGGCTAGCTTAATTGCTAGATTGCTTGAATCCTGTTAAGACATGACAGGTCAGTGAGTCCAGAGCGTGTGTTTTTGTAGAACTGTTGTTTCTGATCTTGATTGGTGTTTAGTAGTATTTCAAGCTCCCATTGGACTTGAAGAACTTTTGTAGAAGGTATTTGGACCTCCTTCTTGAATTATCCCATCTTTCTGAAGGCCGTTATGATATAATACATCCCTGATACCATATCAGGCAGACTGAAGGATTTACTCTGAAGTTTGCGGTCTTGTAGTTGAGCTGGAACATTTTGGCAATTGTGAATGGGGCTTGTTATTTTGTGGAAGGATGATCCTCTCCTGTTTGCCTTATTTGTTTAGTTTTGTCATTCTAATATCATGAAAGGCTCCCCAAAACTTTTGAGCACATACTTTTGAAAACAATGTTATATATGTTTGATAATATTTGTGTGTGTGAGATCTATCTATCTACACACACACACACACACACACACACACACACACACACACACACACACACACGTATGTACGTAAATATGTGTGTATGTGTGTAGGTAGGTGTGTAGGTAGGTATTATTATTTAAACAAGGTAATTAAGACAACTAATTAATGATTAAATGGTAGGCTAACAGATATGTTAATGAAATCATTAAATAATTAAATGTGGGATATCAATTTATTATATTAAAATGAGTAGTTGCCAAAAGGCTTGTTTCTCTTGCGGCCTGTGCATAGGATTGCAAACCAGTGATGAAGTGCAGGATCTAGTCTGTGTTTGTGTGAGAGGTAAGTTTCTATTACAAACTATTGCCATAGGGCATCTGAACTTGTACAGCATAATAATTATGTCTCTTGACAACTCAGACCTGTTTTCTTCATTTTACTCTAAAGAAAAGTCCACATATTTCATTTTTCCTTGTCACCTATGGATGTGCAAAGGCATCTACCTGTCAGAGTATCTAAATATTCAGAAGCAATATGAGTAAACTATACTCTACTGATGTCACCTCTGAAACCACCCCGATAGAATTGTACATTAAGAATTTTCTGTATAAGAAAATAACCCATTATTTGAATTTATAATGAACTGAGAATGAACAATGTGAAGTCAATTAAAGAAAACTATTAGAAAATAGAAGGCATATCCTCCCCATTTTGTCTAATCACTGGGGTGGTAATAAAAGTGACAATTTATACAAGAGTTGCCATAATGTTTTCTTGAAAAGATATTAAAGCTATCAGGTATAATACTAATTATAAATTATAATTCTTCTCTACAAAATGGAAGTGAATTTAAGAATGCTGTCAAAATACTGAGATAGAGAAATAAATTATTTTAAAAATATATTTCTATGAACTTCTACAAGCCACAAACTTGATGCTGAGCTTCTTTGCATCAAATAACTGTACTTATAATTAAGACAAGGCACAGGGCATCTTTGGCCAGATATTGACATTGACAAATCAGTTACATTGACTTAAATCAGTTACAAAGATTGACAAAAAAATGAGTTCCTTAAAGATGTTTTTGCTTAAGACTTAGTGTTCACATTCGTATAACAGCTCTGAAGCCACATCTGCATTTCAAGTCATGCGTGATTTTGGTTGCAGTGGCTTGCCAATGAGAGAGGAATTAAAAAGAAATTCCCAGGTTGCTGGAGAATGGATGGAAATGGTATAGACAATTTTTTTGCGCTCTCAGGAAGTTGTATGAGTCATATCTTCCAAATCTTTTGGAAAAATGGAACATGCAAACTAAACTATTATAAGTGTCATAAAGAAATATATTTCTACCTCTGGAAAGGATATGATAAGAAAGGTCCTTTATAACATAACCTTAACAGAGTGGTATTGAGTTGACTTTTCCATTACCTATTTTTATATAAAATCCAGCAAATTAACTTTGTGTTATAGTAGCTCAGTAACACTGTACACACAAGGAATAGACTGAGAATAATGATCCTGCTGTCCTTGAAGTCATTGCGGGACTTGGTACTTACTTCAGTAAGCATAGGAAGTGGCTCTAACATTGTCATATCAAAACAAATGGTTCACACTGGTAAAGTGGCATTTACCTTTAGCAATAGACTGATGGAAGAAGGGAAAGAAGGGCCATTCTGCAATTAGTACACTCCTGCTCAGGAAAGTCCTTTCTGAACACTGGGTTGTGCCCTAAAGGACAAATATTGATAACTTTTCTATTATTCCTGTTAATATTCTTTCTTGTAGTGTTCATACAAAGTCACACAATGTTTTAAATGTCCCCATTAAGTTTGATGCATGAATTGTGTGAAAAACAGACTTTTTTTATTAGTTTTCCATTGATAGAACCCCATTGATTTTAGTGGAGTTAATCCTCATTTGCACTAATGGATGGAACATCAGATCCAATATCTAATGGTCTTTTTCAATCTTGTTAAGCTGCATTCCTCAGTAATATACTGTGATAGTGCATTACACAGTGTGAATATATTGTGTGGGTGGGGAACGCATTTCCTTTTATCCACTTACATCTGTTCCTGTATAAATGAGTTATTCTTAAAATGTGATGTTTGAGTTCATGGAAATGAGAGGGAAAACTCTAAAGGAAAACTAATTTACTATAGTAGGAAAACAAAAACAAAAGAAACCAGTACTGGAAGATTATGTATTGCATTCTGTATTTAAAGAAAATGTAATGGTGTAATGTATTTCTGGGAGAGACAGTAGTGCTTGCTGTTGTTTGCAGAAACTTTTTCCTTTTAAGAAGAAATCATCCTATGCTTGGCTAATTCTACCTCTGGAAAGGATAAGCTATGAAAAAGATTATTTTTCTTGAGCAGTTTAAGAAAAAATTATTCAGCTCTGGAAAAATCTAAATGTGAAGGGAAACATTTTCTCCTTATGTTCTGAATGAAATGTTTGCAATCCAAAATGACTGAAGCTGGAAAACATTTACATGCAATATTGAGATGAGGATTGCAGCACATTAGAAAATTTAAACTTGTAAAGTTCATGCTACAATGTTATCTTTGTTACATGGAGCATATAATAAGGTTGAAATGTCTGTGTATGGTTATGTTTTTGTTCTAAAGCCGTGCCTGCTTTTCATTTTACAGTCACTGGACGTTCTGCCAGAGTTCTAGTGCATGCTGCACTTTTAGCTCTAACGTCATCAGATAGCCACCTCCAAAACCAAAAACATATCATCCCATGATAGAGGGTCAGTCATCCATAGCCTGGGGCAAAAGGGGATGATGCCTTCCTAGGATACTAGGCTTTCCTTTGTACCCTAGACACTGTACATAATTTGGAGGGAATGTTCTTTTGCTCTTCAGCCAGAGAACTTAAAAAAGCAAAAATCAGTTGTGCAATAATATTTCTGCTCTGTAATGATTTGCTTGTTCAATTTATTTTTGAACATTTTAAATGGGATGCCTGTTTTAAAGGTTGAGTCTCCAGTAAGAATTAAATGATAGTAGCAGGCAAGAAATAGTAGCCTCACATGTACAATGCCTTTGTCACACTGATCTCAAGGAAGACTGCACTGTAAAACTGTCCTTTGCCACCTTTAGCTTATGTTGGGGCAGTAACTACAATTGCAAAGATGGTAATGATTAGGTTACAAAAAATGGCTAACTCTCGAAGGATTAATAGCTAATGTACAGCACTTAAATAGTATTTAATCATAAAACATCTTAATGTTCTGGAAAAATTGCTGATTTTGTGTCAGATATCTAAGAAGTCTTGCCAGTTTTTTTGAGTCTCTGCTCTATACCTAGCAAAAAGGACAGAATGGTAATATTATGTATTGGTTTCAAATAAAATGTCCAATGATACTGATTTCCAGTGACATAATCATTCACTAAATGAAAACATCTGATTATTCATTAAAAATAATGACATTATTAGATGCAATTTTTTTTAGTAAGATAAACAGAAATGACCTGTGAATCTAGTAGGAGAAGCTGTATTTATTTACAGTATTTTCTCTGGAAAGTATCACTGTAGTACCAAAGAATTTTACAAATATTAATGAATTTATCCTTAATGGGTAGTATTTTTTTAACCTATTGGCATAATGGAGATCGGAAGTGTTGATAGATTAAATGATTTATCCAAGACCAATAGTTACACTGTGGCAGAGCTAGGGACATAAATCAGGTCATCTAAGATCCTTTCCACAAGCTTCAGCCACAAGTTCCATTCTTCCTCTCAGTAATTACTATTGTGAGCATATTCTATTTTCCAGAGTGATTCACAGCTCCTCTAAACAAATGCACACAGCTTCTTCCCAATTTTATATAGAAATTCTCTTATTCCTATTGGAAGCGCTCCTCTTTAGATTTTATCTTTAGGCACTCGCACATACAAACAGTATCCGGGGCTTGTTGCTGGTGGTAGAGAAGGTAGGAGTCATGTACTGAGGCATAGGCAGTAACACTGTGCAAAGCTTTAGTCGATTTGGAGTGATTTGGATGATTGGAGGCTGAATCTATGAATCTGAATTGAATTGCTGGCAGCTTTAGGCTTTCTGAATCGATTTAGAAAAGATTTGGAGATTCAGCCATAGGGTATAATGGGGAATCAATGAAATATCTATTACTTTGTCTTTTGGCTGATTCAGATGAAACTTTCAGGGATGGTAGCCTCTGCTGCGTGCCAAGTTTCAGGGTGACAGGTGTAGGGGGTTCTAGGAAACAGCACCTCAAGCTGCTGACAAGTAAAATTTGTGACATAGGTGACAGTGTGTATATTAAGGCACAGTGGGTGAAAACTGCAGAGGTGGTAGCCTGCCAAGTTTCAAGAAGATAGGTGAAGGGGTTTCTGGGAATCTGCACCTCAAACTGCTGACAAGCAAAAGTAATGACATGGGTGACATCAAACTTTGGGGCAAAGCATCCACACCAACAATGCTGACACCATAGGTGACACCATCGGCATCGCCGTTGACACCAAACTTTGGGGCAAAGCATCCACACCAGAAGACAGGTGGCTGATCCAGGCTGATCTGGACAGGCTCAGCAAGTGGGCAGGTGAGAATCTGATGGTGTTCAACGCCGATAAATGCAAGGTTCTCCACCTTGAGAAGAAAAACCCACAGCATCCTTATAGGCTCAGCAGTGCTATGTTGGCTAGCGCTATGGAAAAAAGAGGTTTGGGGGTCATCACTGACCACAAGATGAACATGAGCCTGCAGTGCGTTGCTGCAGCTCGTAAAGCGACCAAAATGCTGGCTTGCATCCATAGATGCTTCTCAAGCAAATCCCAGGACGTCATTCTCCCCTTGTACTCGGCCTTAGTGAGACTAGCTGGAGTAGTGCGTCCAGTTTTGGGCTCCGCAATTCAAAAAGGATGTGGAGAAGCTTGAGAGAGTCCAGAGAAGAGCCACGCGCATGATCAGAGGTCAGGGAAGCAGACCCAACAATGACAGGCTGAGAGCCCTGAGGCTCTTTAGCCTGGAAAAGCGCAGGCTCATGGGTGATCTGATGGCCACATATAAGTTTAACAGGGGTGACCACCAGTATCTGGGGGAAAGTTTGTTTACCAGAGCACCCCAAAGGATGACGACTAGGTTGAATTGGTCATAAACTACTACAAGACCATTTCAGGCTGGACATAAGGAAGAATTTCTTTCCTGTCCAAGCCCCCAAGGTCTGGAACAGCCTGCCACCAGAGGTGGTTCAAGCGCCTATATTGAACACCTTCAGGAGCAAACTGGATGCTTATCTTGCTGGGATACTATGACCCCAGCTGACTTCCTGCCATTTGGGCAGGGGGCTGGATTCGATGATCTTCCGAGGTCCCTTCCAGCCCTAATGTTTATGAAATCTATGATATCTAGGTGACACTGTGTGTTAAGGCACAGTGGGTGAAAACTGAAGAGGTGGTAGCCCCTGCTGAGGCCACAAAGCCTGCTAAGTTTCAAGGAGATAGGTGCAGGGGTTTGGGGGAAACTGTACCTCAAGCTGTGGACAAGCAAAATTCGTGACATGGGTGACACTGTGTGTGTAAGTGTGCAGCAGGGTGAAAGCTGCAGGCCTGATAGCTCCTGCTGCGACCATGAAGCCTGCGAGCTGTTGAGGAGATAGTGGTGCAGGGCCCCAGAACCCTGCACCTAGGAGCTGACAGGCAAAACTCATGTCATGGGTGTCCCTAGAGGCAGGGCCATCTTCTGGGTCTGCTGGCCCATCACCATCCAGTCATGTCAGTAGTGACAGCAGTGAATGGTAGACACCATAGGCTATAGCCAGTGCCACCGCCATACCTAAAGGGAGCTCAGAGCGAGATGTCCCCTGCCTCCTGCAGAACAGTAGTAGGAGCAGGGAGGAGCCTAAGGAGAGGCTTGGGGTGTCACCCAGGTCAATGGAGGGCACACCCTGGTGGCCTTGACACCACACTTCACCCCCACTAGAGGTCTGGTCCAGCTCCACCAGTTCCCTGCAGCCCAGGGCCCAGGATCCGAGTTCTACCAGCCAAGCCGGCCATCTGTCACCAAGACCTGGTAAGTCCCATACATGGCATAGGGAACTGGGAGCCTCTCCCCACCACCCCCTTGCCCCTCCCTTCTCCCCTGCCCCACTCCTCCTTAGAGCCTGTCTGCCTGCATCCCTTTCATGTCACTACCCTCCCTTCCTCCTCTCTTGACCTCCACTTAGCCATTCTGGGACCTACTTCCCAGAAGGGCCAGAATAATATCCCCACCTTACCAGCACTCCCTGGCCATGCGGTGTAGGCTTCACCAAGGCCATGATCCCATGGGACCTCTGGTCTGTACTGCTGGGGTTACTGACTGAGGGCCCAGTCCTCTTGGAATACTGCTCTGCCCTGGTAAGGGGAGAAGCTGGGTGCTACAGCCTGGGCTGGCTGTGACACTTGTCCTCAGGCAGATCCATCCAGGCAGGGCCTTGTGAAGACCATGGGCAGCAGGCCATCTGGAGACACAGTGGGAGGGGACAGCCAAATCCCAGAATGGCCACAGCACTTGTCAGGGGGCCAAGCCCACATATCCCCAGCTTGGAGACCATCTACTTGGCTCTGTGCCCAAGAGTGAGGTGACTCCCTGGGGACCCATGTGAGGCTGGGCCCCACGTGTCCCATGCCACGTTGCTGTATCTGAAAATGACCCTTCTTTTACTCTCTCTCCAGACAAACCATCTGCCAAAGGAGAGGCCACTGCCCTGTGACCAGGAGCTGCCTGCTGCGTCTCACAGACACCAGGGATCATCTGGCTGTACCACCTGCAGCAGGAGCAGCACACTCTGTGGGAGAACTGGGAGCTGACAGGAGGAGGTGCTCTGGATGGAGTGGGCATGCCACTGGGGGGCTCAGAACATCCACAAACAAGTCCTGCAGGAACTCCACTACTTTTTTGTGTCCATGCCATGGCCATGGAGGAGGTGTGGGTCAGGAGGGTGGCCCTGATCACCCAGATCAACGGGGAGTGGCAACTGGTCCTAAAATGCTTAGAGGAGATGCACCAACTCTGGGCCTCCATTGTTATGGCCGTAGTGCATGAGCTCAGGGTCACCAAACACTGATGGCCTCCATTCCTACCCCAGCCATTCCTGCCACGGTGCCTTGGGCTCTGCCAACCCCACCACAACCTTGGGCTCTGCCTGCCCCTCCTCCCCCCGCCAGCCTTCACCTCAGCAAAGCCCAGCTGGGAGCAGGTTGGCTGAATGATGTCACAGCTGGCTCCCCATCAGGCCACACAGGTCCACTATGGCCATTAAGGGGCATGGGTCCTACCTCCCCCTCTCCCAGGCCCAGGCCAACCTGTGGCGTCTGCTGCACAGGAGTGACTGCCCTTTTTCCCAGAGTAGCCAGGCCCTGGGCTCCCGCACATGAGGTGGTCAGATTCAGGCTTGAGGTCAGGGTCAGGGCTGTAGGACAGCCAACCCCTGAGCCGCTTCTCCCTATGCCTTCTTCCCCTGAGTTTCTCCCACCCTTCCTGACCCTCTCTCATTCCCCTGGGCCACATCTCCACTGTTTTCATTGCTTTCTGGTTTGTGGTGTGTTTGTCCATGGGGGGCCTGGGTGAATGATATTTGGGTGGTAGAGGGTGTTGTGTGGGTTATTACGGGCATGATGCACTGCTGGTGTTCAGGAAATTTTGGGCAGCAAAGGGGAATAAAATTGTTCTTGTTTTCAACATGGCCACACTGCTCATGCTGTTGCAGTCCTGGCAGTGGGCAGGGATGGAGGCCCCTGGACAAGTGGCCTGGCACTGGTGGTGAGAGATCCAGTGCCCTGCTCAGAGAGGTGGGCCAGCAGGTGGGTGGTGATGGTGTCCTGCAGTCTGGCTCCCATGTGCCACTGCTGCAAGGGGTGGTCCTCACCCATGACCAGCTCTACAGCAGCTGCTGCTAGATGCACTGTGATACACAGCAGGCATCTTCCATCCACTGTGGCTCAAAGACCTCTCCCCAGGACTTGCACACATTATGCAGGACACATGCTGTGGGAATGGTTGCATTGCGACGCTGCCTTGAGGCAGGTGGCAAGGCCCCACCAGCACCCCTTCAGCCAGCCAAATACCCGTTGGATGGTGCGTTGGCAGCGGGCATGGGCCTCATTGTAGCTCTGCTGCCAAGCATCCAGAGGTTATGGGAAAGGGCACAACATCCAGGGGAGAAACAGGTATGCAGTATTTACCATGATCAGTGGTGGGATGGTGACATCCCCAGTGATCAGGGCTTGGATCCATGGGGAGAAGGTCCATGCCTCCATGAGTCCTGGAAGTGGTGAGTGGTGCAGCACAAGAACATCATGGGCACTCCTAGCCCAGCCAGTGTAAATATGGGCTAAGTGGCTGCGATTGTCTATGACCACTTCAAGACCACCAAGTAGGCATCATGGCAGTTGATGGGGATGTGGGTCTCATCAAATGCCCCAACACAGCTGAGGAACCCAAGGGCCACAAATCTGACCACTACCTTCCCAGGGTCAGCCAGCCAGATGACCTAGTCCACTAGGATGTCCTGAACAGCTCCACAAACATCCAGAATGGCCTGGCCAGTCGTGGACTTCCCCACCACTGGGGAGTGGACCATGAATCAGAGGCTGGTAGGCGTGGCCAGCTTCAAGATGACTATGGCCACACAATTCTCTGGGGTGAGAGCTGAACACATCATGGTGTCTTTACACTTGATGCTAGGGGCCACATGGACCACCAGGCACATAAATGCACTTCCAACATTCTGAAGGTCTGCAACCAGCATCCATCATCCCACCTGGGGAGGACTGTGTGCTTCCACCTATCTTTACTAGTGGCCCAGGTGTGGCAGTGGATGCAAGGGGCAATGACAGGATCTTCATTGTCATCCTCTTCCTTGCTTGGGTCTGGACTGGCAGCAGCAGGGGCTGGGTGTGGTCCTCCCCAGGGCCAGCTGGTACTCACAGCCCTGAGTTAGGCAGCAGACTCTGACCCCAAGCTGTCTGGATGCAGTGGTGCTGCTGTGCAGTCACAGTCTACTGGCAGATGGCCCAGAGGTGCAGGCAGGTTTGGTGCAGTCCCCATACCACAGCTCAGGTGGCCATACAGTCCACATCCAGGTCTGGCAGGTGTGCAGCCAAAGGGCCACAGGTTCAAGGGGGTGGATGCTGTCACAGGTTGCCGCAGGTCACAGCCAAGCAACAGTCTCTGCTGCCAGACTGCTGCAGCAGGTAGAGGGTACAGAGACTGCTCTAGGTCAGGGTTGTTGCAGCAGTCCAGCTGACACAGGGGGCTGGTGTCCCAGATATCAACTGGCCAAGCCTCAGAAGCTGCCGAGTGTAAGTAGCCATGAGCTGCTTACCAGGGCAGCTTATTATACTGTTGGAGCCAGCATGGGTACTGGCCCCAGTCTCTAGCTCCCCTTGGCTGCAGATCTGGGAGGAGCTAGGCAGGGTCAATTTGCCCCAAGCGGCACAATTTGTCCTACCCCAAAGTGCATGTTAAGGCACGTGTGGTGAAGGACAAATCTCTGGCACAAATCTGTGCCTGTTATTTGAGCTGCTGCAGCTGCACATGACTGTGTGTGTGGACGTGCCCCAGGAGTTTTGATGTCCAGACAGTAGGCCTGTGTGAATCAGCAGTGATCGGATCCGGCTTTGGATACAGCTGCTTCAGATGGCTGTGATCTGATCTGTAGCTCCAGACCAGGTTTCTGCCTCGATTTGGCTGAAGCGGCTCCGAAGCTTCGGAGCTGCCTTGGAGATCCAGCCATAGGGTGTAATGAGAAATCAATGAAATATCTAGAACTTTGTCGTTCCTTGTCTGATTTGAATGAAGCTTGCATTGATGGTAGCCTCTGCTGAACCCTGCCAAGTTTCAAGCTGAGAGCATTAACCCTGCCAAGTTTCATGAAGATCAGTGTAGGGGCTTGGGGGAACTGTGCTTGAAATTCTTGAAAGCCAAACTCATGTCATGACTGTGTGTTACACCACAGCGAGGTCAAAACTGCAGGGATGGCAGCTCTCACTGAGGCCACAAAGCCTACCAAGTTTAAAGAAGATTGTTGCACGAGTTTGGGGGGAACTGCATCTCAAGCTGCAGACAAGCAAAACTCATGCCATGGGTGACACTGCATGTGTTAAGGCGCAGCAGGGTGCAAGCTGCAGGGATGGTGGCCTCTGCTGTGATGCCTGCCAGCTGTGGAGGAGATGGGTGCAGGGGGATTCTGGGGCCCTGCTGCAGCTGCACATGACTGTGTGTGTGGACGTGCCCCAGGAGTTTTGATGTCCAGACAGTAGGCCTGTACAGCAGCTACTGTAGGCCAGTAGCTGCTGACAGACAAAACTCGTGCCAAGACTGTGTCTGTCTTGCCGCAGTTGATTGTCTATATTGAGTCTTTCCTCTCCTTAGTCTGGTTTTGTAGGTGCTAATTGATGCTCATTAAGTCATTATGTAGTAGCTAGGTCCTGTGTTTTGAGCTGGTCCTTGAGGCCCTGGTCCCTAAGTGAATCATGATAGACTAGTAAATGGTAACACAGTAGCTTAGCAGCCAGGCCTGCAGTAGTGTCTCCCTCCCTGCCCCAAGCCAGAGACAGTCAGTCCCACAAGCACCCATGGCACGAGTTTTACTTGTCTGCAGCTTGAGGGGCAGTTCCCCCTCAAACCCCTGCACTGATCTTCTTGAAACTTGGCAGGCTTTGTGGCCTCAGTAAGAGCCACCACCCCTGCCATTTTGACACTCCCCCGGCGTTGTAACACATAGATGTGACAGGAGTTTTGCTTTCAAGAAATTTGGGGTGCCATTCCCCTCAACCCCCTGCACAAATCTTCTTGAAACTTAGCAGGATTCATCGTCTCTGTAGAGTCTACCACTCCTGAAATTTTCATCCAAATTGGACAAAAACCAAAAAAAGTTAAAGATATTTTATTGTTTCCCCGTTATACTCTATGGCCGGATCTCCGAGGCAGCTCTGAAGCTCTTCGGGAGCTCTGAACCGCTTCAGGAAGCCTAGCGAGGTCAGTGCTTTGATCTGGATGTGCTGCTTTGGACCATGAAGCGTCTGCAGCTTCTCTGGATCTGAAGCTCTGTCCAAAGCCTCACACAGCCCTACCAAACAGCTTCGCCAGGAAACAGACAGGTAAGAAAATCCAATTAGGGCTGGGAGCCCTGAGTCAATCAGGACCCAGCAGTAGAAGGGCTTTCCTTTGTGTGGCCCATTCCTTGCCACTCCACCTTCTATTATGATCTGTGGTCTGGTGGAACGCCGATCCTCTGAGCCTGGCAGAGGGACTGGGTCCTGACAGCAGGAAGGACAAGGTAAATCTAAACATTTTGTGGGAGTCTCCTGAGCATATTCGATCCAATTTGGTCTCAAACCTGTGACAAACATCTCCAATCAGATTCCTACTTGTCAATAGTTATACTGCATGTCACTTAGCACTTCTGCACACCAAGAAGTTAGTGCTCTGTGTGCTGGTTATTTCATAATGACTGCCCAAAGAGAGATGCTTACTGCAGAACAAGTGGGATGTTGGTTACTCCACTTTGAACCTTACTTTGCACCTGTGCACTACAGGGAATTGATGCAGAATGACTGGTGCACTGCAGATTCATGTAGTTTCCTTCCATGGATGATCTCCCTGTCATATTCCTTGACCACTAATTTAGGTTCAGTGCCCCCATCCAAGTAAATGGTGTTTATTCCATCAGTGATCACATTCCTTTACTGTAACAAGTCTTATTAGTGTCCTTTCAATAGCAAAATATCGGCCGGGAAAGACAGAAAAAATGTGGTAGTATTCCTCTTACAATATAATTCAAAGCAGCAGCTTGGCTATGACAAAGTACATAAGCAAGAGATTTACTTTCCTTTCTTCCTGAGCTTTAAACATTTGATCCAAACCTGTATGAAGCCAATGGATAGATTCCCATTGACTGCATTGGGCTCTTGGTCATGCCTAAAATGGACAACTGCTTTAGAGTGTGTTAGTCTTTTGTAAACTGATTTAAGAATATCAAATGGGCCAGAATGGAGCTATGACCATGCCCATTTCTTTTACTGTTTCCAGAGAAATATGATTCCATAGTATGTTATGGTCAAACTGCTGCTGCTTGTTCTTTCTGTGCTATTTATATGTGTACAGCTGATATTAAGAGGTTTCTCCTTTTAAGATATTTTATAGTATTTGCAGAAACTTAATCTTTTCTCACATATTAAACAAAATCACCTCTCTAAAGGAAATGAATCGTAGGCCTCACCGTGTTAACAGTTTGAGCTGTTGTAGTGTTCTTAAAAACATTAAGCTTTATAAGATTTAAAATTATTCCCAGGGTAAACCATGAATATTTATAGGCAAAGAATGAGACTTCTCATTTTGACATTTCAGTGCTATGAAATTATTTTTTTGGCAGGCACGATTAAACCACAGTGGACTTCCAATAATATTTTGTAAGCTTATTCTTCAATTATGACCTAATTTAAGTCTCTGGATGATTTTAATAAAATCTACAAAGCTTGCAGCAAAACCCAAAATTATTTTCTTGCAATTTGTTTTTTACTTTGTATAAAGTATAAATGCAATGGTCTATGTGACTGTATTCTTTTAATGCATTTGACGGTGTGGAATTTCTGGTTTTTACTTTCATTTTTAAAAATGTGGATACAAAAAAGCCATGATGTAATGCTAATTTTATGGAAATTAAATTTTATGCTGCCCATTATTACTTGTGAATAACTTAAGTAATGGTAACTGTCAGAAGCAGGCTATTGGGATATTGGTTTGGCTTCCTAAAATTGTATATTCATGTTATATAAAATATTTGAGAATACTATGAAAAAGTAATTTTTAATACTCCGTCTTAACTGCAACTTGTTGACAACTCTGACAGTAATGAAGATTTCTACAAACTATATTTATGTGGTGCGGACCATTCTAAAAAATCTAACTTGTCCTTGTTAAAATACATCTCCATTTAAAATATAATGAAGAAAATATTTCTTCATGATCTACACAGGTTTAGGAGCATGTTGTGCTTGACATGATTCATTTAGAATTTTGATATGGGTGACACAATAATTTTGGCATGCAAAATATGGTAATTATAGCCAAGACTCATTTCTCTACACAGATTGAATTACAGAAATCTCATTTTGGGATATATACTAAACTAGACACAAAAGCAAAGCAAGCTGGTAAGATTACACTAAGCTAGGTTTATTACTGTTTTCAATGGCATATTTTCTGTAAAATTAAACTAAAAAATGCCTTAGCCCACTAGCTAATAAGAAAAGATAAGACTTTTACACAGTTGCTAGGTAATTCTGGATTAATACATAAGCAGAAGCAGTGGAGGAGGTAGATACAGTATCAGTCTGGAAAACACATTAAAATGGTTTTAATATTCTCTGTTGTGGCTATGCTCTTCTGGCCCCCTCTGGCCATGCATTATTGTATCCCATGTATGGCTCTTTGTAACTTAAAAATAAAATGAAGGCAATGTAAATAATATAATGTAAAATAACATATTATATTGTTAAAAAAATCAGGGGTAAACCTCAACTCCATGTTTCAGCTATCTGTCCTATAGGCATGATCCTGATTCCCTTGACCTCTGTAAGGACTGCTGGCATGAAGAATTGTAGCCTTGGGCATTAGGGGTGAGATTTTCAGAGGCATTTGAGAGGTATTTTAAATCCATTGAAACTCACTGAGAGTTCAGCACCTAAATCGAAAATCCCAGCTTAAATGAGGGGCAAATATACCACTACTAGTCAGAAAACTCCATCTGTTTGCAAGGTGTAGAAAATACCATTATTTCAGGAAAAGAGCTCAGTTCATGGGGTGGCAAAAAAATCATATATCACCTATGTTTTTGCTTTTTTTGGCAGGTTACATATTTGGGTAAGATGTCCACAACAGGGATGCCATTTTTGTCAGGCTGCACAGAGAAACCCGTCATTGAATTATGGAAGCAGCACACACTAGCCAGGGAAGATATTTACCCAGCTAATGCCCTTCTGGAAATTCGCCCCTTCCAAGTCTGGCTTCATCATCTGGACCTCAAAGGTGAGGCCACAATCCACATGGATACCTTTCAGGTGGCACGTATAGCCTACTGCACTGCCGACCACAACGTCAGCCCAAACATCTTTGCTTGGGTTTATAGGGAGATCAATGATGACTTGTCCTACCAGATGGACTGCCATGCTGTAGAGTGTGAGAGCAAACTAGAGGCTAAGAAGCTAGCTCATGCCATGATGGAAGCCTTTAAGAAGACTTTTCACAGCATGAAGAGTGATGGCCGAATTCACAGGAATAGTTCATCTGAAGAAGTGTCTCATGAATTTGAATCTGATGATGGCTGACTGAACTGGCTATTGGTTCAGCAAAGGCAGAAGCGGCTTAGGGAGTAGGATTTGATAGATAAATAAGCAACAATTGAAATTGGGAAAGAAAAGACTGCCAAACATGTGGCTGACCAGCTTTTAAAATCAAAAGAGGAATTCAGTACTGAAAGATATTCATTATTGAAGTAATTATGTTACATTGAAATCTGCTGCTGTTGTAAATGTGAGAAAAAGCTTTTCCCCCAATACTTCATCTCTCTAACCCCTTCCCCAATACCAACACTATAGGGCCTGTTATAGTTCAGGTATATACTTTGAGATTGATTCATTTCAGTCTGCCTTATAAAACTCATCAAGCAGTTATAATAGTTGATCCTATGGGATTCATAGCTTGGATCTGATATTGATGCACAACAGCAAGTAGAACAGGAAAGCTCTAGGCTCCCAAAGAATTTATCCCTTTCCCTGACATATTGCAAAATCCTTTGACCATACATAAGCTAAAACAACCATTCATAGTCTTTTAAGACTAACGGTCTGGCATTCTGCAGTTAATTCACATTTCACATTTTTCAATTTTTAAAAAAATGCTTATATTTACACATTATAACATATGCTATTTGTATTTTACTTATTTTACCTATTTTCTTAATGTGCCTGCAGCCAGTCATCTCATGTTTAGCACCATTAGATCCAGTTTCAGACTCTATACTGCAGGATACCAAAAAAGGGAAAAATCCATGATGGCCAGTAATACAGTGAACCATCATTATTATCTGTCATTTTCAAACTCGGATTTATTCCATAAGATGTTGGGCCACTGCTGAGAGTTAAGTGACATGTTCTTAAGACTCTTGGTCTTTTACCTGTTGAACTGTGATTTAGGATCAACCTCAGGTCTCAAGTGGTATGAAAATGATAGTGTAAACTCCACAGCAGTCAACATCCACCAATTTATTGCCAATAATTTGACATAGCTGGTACTGCCTATTCACAAAATCTGGGGCTGTGTTACCATAAAAATCAAAGTTTCTTTGATAGTTAAAAGACACTGGTCATTTTGAGTCAGGTTTGAAATGACTGTTTTGGCTGGGGATCTCACATTAAGAATCCCTGCACACTTCCTGCTCCACAGACAAAAAAAATCATAACTTGCATAAATGCAAGTATTTAATAAAACTCAGATAAGAGGAGAAACTTGTTTCACTAAATGTTTTTAAGGCCAAGAGCAGATTAATAGTTTGCAGGTAATGCTGCTCCTTTATACAATTTTATTGTTAATCATGGTAATGTTAGGGGCACTAGGGCACCTTACAGAAGCCTTAAAAGAAAGCTAATGAAAGCAGATAGGTATATGTTTGTGTTTTGTGTGTATACGTATATTGTGTGTGAGAGTGTATGTGTGCCTGTGTGTGTGTCCAGTGCAAAAGCATGTAGATTAAGCATGGAGACATATTGAGGAGGACCCAGACTTCTTGAAATATGCTTGCTGCTTTACAATATATGTAAACTATTCTCCAGCATAAATGCATTCATACTTTAATAAAAATATGTTTGAGTTAAAGCCTGAGAGTTTTATGCTCTGTTTCCAATGTACACTCCATGTTTTTGTTTGAAGTATCATGTTTGCTTGTTAATATATGTTTAAAAAAATGCTAGCTAAATAATTTTAAATGTATCATAGATGTTATTTTATTTCAATGTAATACTTTGCACTAGTTTCTTTTCAGGATAGTGGGATGTTTATTGCTTCCTGTCAATTATTTTAGTAGAATTATTACTGTCTATGACCAGTTTCTTTTTACTTTTATTTTAATGTTTAAACTTCTCGCTTGGCCCCGGGTGACAGAGCTTTTTTTCAGAAAGTGAGTTTAGTTTAAGAGCCTAAGACTAAGTACAGACAGTCAAAAAGCCCAAGGCTGAATTGATTCAATCTTTACAGGTTAGTTTTAGGTGCATAGATTGACTCAATGAGAAAGTGAACAGACATTCATTTTTGATTCCAGAAATGCAGCCACATGCCTGCAGTGGCCTGCCTTCCTGCTCTGCTGCAGCATACAGCTTGAATCTAGAGGGGATCTGGACAGAAGTTCAATAAACTAATTTAAGCTAATCAGTTAAGTCTGATTCTACATCCATCCAGGTTTATCTTAAACTGGTTTGGGCCATTTTAAAATTGGTTTATATGCACAGATCTTCTGTTGTGTTACATATTTAAACTGGTTTCCAATCATTTATACCACTTTATGTGCAATTTCTGTCCCTAGCCTAATTGAACAAATTAGCCTAATCTTTAACAAATTATTTGCCTTCGTTTTCTTGGACAGGGAACAGGATATCTCTCCCACCACTGGTAGGGGCAATTTTAAGAATAGCACTGCCATGCCTTGGGTCTAAGCAGAAGTAGTTAGAGAACTTCTGGAAGGGCTGGATGTTTTTAAATCTGCGGTCCCTGATGCCCTCCACCTAAGGGTGCTGAAGGAGCTGGTGGGGATCATTGCTGTGCCCTTGGCCTGGCTGTGTGAGCGATCGTGGTCCACAGGCCAGGTGCCCGGAGATTGGAAACTAGCTAATGTGGTCCCCATCTATAAGAAAGGGAGAAAGGAAGACCCAGGAAACTATAGGCCCATAAGCCTCACATCAGTCTTGGGGAAAATCCTTGAAAAACTGATCAAGGAGCACATCTGTGGGGGGCCAGCAGGGGAGATCATGCCCAGGGGAAATCACCATGGGTTCATCAAAGGCAGGTCCTGCCAGACCAACCTGATGGCCTTTTATGACAGGGTAGCTAAATCCCTGGATGATGGCATCGCCATGGACGTAGTCTTTCTGGACTTTAAGAAGGCCTTTGACACTGTTTCTCACCCCATTCTCATTAATAAACTGTGATGCCTACACAATTGGATAGGTCAAAAATTGGCTGATGGGGTGCACCCAGAGAGTGGTGGTGGATGGGTCATATTCAGCCTGGCGGGATGTGAACAGTGGGGTCCCCCAGGCCTTGGTCCTGGGGCCTATACTGTTCAACATCTTCATCAGCGATTCGGATGAGGGGGTGGAAAACATGTTGTCCAAGTTTTGCTGATGGCACCAAGATGTGGGGATAGGTAGAGATGCTCAGAGGGAGAGAGAGGATGAAATTAGACTACAGAAGTGGGTGGATGGTAATAGGATGAGCTTCAGTGTAGATAAATGCAGGGTGCTGCACCTGGGGAGAAGGAATCCACAGCGTACATACAAGCTGGGGAGCTTTCCCCTTGTGAGCACAGAGGTAGAAAGGGATCTTGGAGTCATTACTGACTCCAAGATGAACATGAGCTGCCAATGCCAGACTGCAGCCAGCAAAGCCAACCGCACCTTGTCGTGCATCCAAAGATGCATCTCAAGCTGGTCCAGAGAGGTGATACTCCCCCTCTACGTGACATTGGTCTGGCCTCAACTGGAGTACTGCATCCAGTTCTGGACACTGCACTTTAAGAAGGATGTGGCCTGCTTTGAAAGGGTTCAGAGGAGGGCCACCCACTTGGTTGGAAGGCAACAGGGCAGGCCCTATGAGGAGAGGCTGAGGGACCTGAACCTGTTCAGCCTCAGCAAGTGGAAACTGAGTGGGGATTTGGTGGCTGCCTACAAACTTGTCAGGGGAGATCAGCAGCAAATAGGAAAGGGTCGTATTCCTCCCAGCAGCATCTGGGGTGACAAGGAACAATGGCCAGAAGCTGCTGGAGAATAGATTCAGGTTAGAGATTAGGAGGCACTATTTTACTGTCAGGGTAGCTAGGATCTGGAACCAACTTCCTAGGGAAGTGGTCCTCGCTCCTACCTTGTGTAAATTCAAAAAGAGGTTGGATGAACACCTGTCTGGGGTCATGTGATCCCAGCATGTGCTCCAACCAGTGGCGGGGGGGGGTTAGGCTAGATGATCTATTCAAGTCCCTTCTGACCCCTAACTATTATGAAACTATGAACAGAAAATGTATCCTGCATTCTGAAGATAAACTGTAGGATGGCTCAGGTCTGGGATGGTGTTAAAAAAGCAAGTTTTCAGAATAATTTGTCATTTTTTTTTTTCAGTTCCAGTTGCAAAGAGAGGGTCAGGGGCACAGAGCTCAGAACCTTGATTCAGAAGGGTCAAATTATGGTCCTCAAAGATGAAATTTCCTTCCCTTGTAAGGCTGGTAAGAAGTTGGGTGCATATATATGTAGCCTGTATCTTTGTTGTAAACATGTCTGTTGTACAGGTATCTCTTGTATTGATGAAAGACAACATTCCCTTAGCCTTGAGGCAAATTCTGTTATCTTCCACAGAATGGTCACTTTTAGGAATTTTTTACTATTTGGGAAGTTTTCCAGCCAAAATCTGCCAGTCAGGTTCTTAAGTCCATTGTTTTATCCCCTTTGCAGCAAACCAAGTGCCTCTCTGCACATTTTCCTCTTGATTGCATGACTGTTGTCTACATATCGTATACCTTTTTTGCACCTGGACAGATTCAAACAGCAAGATCTAGCATAATTAGAGAGGTGTTTATTAAAACCTTTCTTGATTAAGCAGCAGCTTCTCTAGTGTTATGCCTTGGAGCCAGATTTTTACTAAATGGAGGCCTGATTCAAGAGTGGTGTATGTTTGTATTTTGCATCATTACTCATAACGTATCAGAAGATGGTTGCCAATTTTACAGATTTAAGTTACAAATTATAGCTGATATAATTATAATTAAATCTGGGTATGCTCAGGATGTTCAGAACTAGAAGACCTTGCTGTGAGCTCTACATTGTACCCTAATTAACAGCACAAGGTTTAAATTTTCTGACATTCATTTGTTTTTGGGAAAGTTTAATATCAATTGTTGTATTTAATAGTCTGCAGTTGTCCCAAAGGAGTTCTTAGGGCTATCCCATGTCAATAAAATTTTCATATGCACATGAAGGTAATATATACTGTTTACTATTTATTTATCAATTTTCTGTATATTGTAGAGATGTTTATTGTGGCTGTTTATTTTCTGTTTTGAATAATAATTATTTTTAAAATAGCTAAAACCAAAGGCCTGGTCCCCATGGCTGATTCAACCTTTCAACAAACAACAGACTAGGCTAGAATTGGGGGAAAATGCTTATCATTACAGTTTTATTTGCACCATTTCTTCTGAACAGAATTTCTTTCCCCTAAACACCAACATTTCCTAGGATTAAATTATCCCAAGACTATGTTTCTAAACCTCTGAAAACAGTTCTGACTTAACTAAAGCAATGCCTGCAGTGCCCTGATCCCCAATAACCAGAAAGAAGATCAGGGGCTTGTTCAAACAGTTTTACTCCTTATTGCCCCTTAACATACTACACTGTTTCAAATCTTACCCCCACCCACCCCATTTAAGCATATTTAACAACTTCCCATGAAAGAGGAGATGCATCTCTTTCAGCTTAAAGTAGGTAGTTGCAATTGTCAGAACATCCATCTTCAGGTGTGTCTGCCAGCAAACTCCCTATACCAAAATGTCTTGTCTGAGAGTTATTATGTAAAGAACACTGATGGCTGTGAACTTTTCACCTCTGAAAAAGAGGATGATTTTAGCACTTTGAATACACAGCCACAGTCCTGCATTCAATTACAGGAACATGGAAAAACAGACCATTCCTTTGCTCAATATAGCATGGACTCCCACCATCTCACAACTCTTCCCCCGCAGACTTCATTCCAAGAAGTGACCAACTTCAGGCGCTTGTTGAAAATCCTGTTAATCTACATTGTCAGGGATCTGAATACCTTTGAAATTCTTGGGACAAATTTTCATTGAACGTGGTGAGTGTTAGGCACCTAACCAGCTTTTGAAAATCTCACAATGACTGCATTCATATGTGCGTGGATGTTTGTTTCCAGGGGACAACTAGCAGCAGGACACCTTGTGCTGCTGCTAGTTGTCCCCAGGGAACACCTGTGCCAGTGCCCTCTGGCACATGGCAGATTACCCTGGGTGGGGCTGGGGAGGCTGGGGCCAGCACTGGGCTTACCCCAGCAGCCTTAGCTGGGGTCCTGGGGGCCTTCTGGGGCTGCAGTGCCAGGGATCCTGCTGCTCAGAGCTTGGCCGGCAGCTGGAGCCTGGCTCCAGCCCACCACACTCTAGTTTTGAGCAATGCACTCTGCCTGTGCATGCACTCTTCCATTTTTTTGGGTCTTTTGGGTTTTGTTTTTCTTGGGGGGGAGCTGGAAATCCAGGGATTAGCCCCCCCATTCCTTGCAGTGCACAGAGCAGCTAAATGTGTGGTACGTGGTGTTGTAGACATGTCTGTGATGCCAAATACCACATGGCTATGCTCGTCTGGACATGGCTTATGTGCTTATTGGCATCTTAAAGGGCCAGAATGCCTTTGAAAATCTGTAGTGTAAGAGTAATGTTGTAGCCATGATGGTCCAGAAATTATGCAAGGGAGTGTTTTTGCAATTTCTTTGGGTGATATCTTCTTTTTATTGGAACAACTGTGTAGTTGGGATAAAGTTAGACAAGTGACCTGAGGAAGAATGTCTTGCATTCTAAAGCTTGTCTAACTTTATCCCAACTACATAGTTGGTTCAATAAAAGATATCACTCTAATAAATCCTTACCTCTATTTGAAAATCTGGTCATGTGCTTGCCTCAATCAGAATTTATTAGACCATGTTACTTTTTGCTTGTCATTATACATTTTCAGGTATACATATGGGGGAAAGGGGAGCAGAGGGATTTTTTTTTTTTTTTTTTTTAGAGGTACTACTTCTATGAATTGATGCCCGTTTACACCAGATGAGGTTCTAGAGATAAAGCATTGCCATCTGAACCTTTTGAACCCCTATCATTACTTTTAAATTTTAGCTTTTGGAGGCAAATTAATACAGGAGAATTTAACTTATACTAAAAAACATAAGGTAATTGGCTTCATGGTTCTGGAGGAAAAGTTGAAAACATAGAAACTCAAATACCCCAAAACAAATAAAAAGGATTCTAGATTTATTTTGATAATCTGTTTAAAGGGGAGAGGTCATGACACAACATTTTTGAATGTTATCAATACTGTTTGAATATGGTGGTGATACAGTAATGCTATGTGAGTTTGAAGAGAGTCTATTCAAACGGATTTTTGCAAGCCCTGCATAGAAACCAAAGCAACTGATGATGCATAGGATTGAACTGTGGTGTTAGATAGGTAATGCGGCTAATGAACAGAACTCTGTTCTGCAAAGCAGGAAACCTGGAGTCAATTCTTGTCTTCTTGTCTCTGGAGTTGGTATGCTCAGTTGGTCTACTTAAGAGTCACTTCTCTCCGCTTACTCAATTTTCCTCATCTGTAAAATACAAATGAGAGTAACTTCTTTTAGCAAATGTCTTGAAACTACTGTTGACAATTTTACTTAAGTTTTAGTTATGATAATATTGATGATTGGGTATCTGCAAAATAGTCTGGGCTTTTATTTTTTAATGTCCTATGAACAAAATTATAAATCTCTAAAGGTATCTTTATGCCTATGTAGCAGGGCACCTCGCTGCCCTGCTCCCAGAGGAGGGAGAACTGCTAAAGAAGGAGCCCTAGCATCTATTAGGCAGCACAGCTGTGGGTTGCCAGGGCAACTAATGAAGGTCAGCTGACCAAAAGGGGCAGGGCCTGGCTCTTATAAAGCCTGGAGCTGAGGCCAGGCTGGCAGTTCCCTGCCAGCAGCTAGAGGGGCAGGAGCTGCGGGAGAGACAATGTGACTGCGGCTCACAAGAGCTCCGGAGGCTGCAGCAATGATGTTATGGCATAGCCAGTAGGCTTATGTTGTTGTGGCCGGGTGCCTTATGTTTTCAGTTATAGCCAGAAGCTTGTGTTTGTGGTGTTGTTGTTATGTATGACTGGTGGTTTGGGTGAGGCGATAAGGGGTTGGAGGAGGCCTCATAAGGGCCCACAAGGTGTGGGGCCCTAGTGCCCAGGAAGAGGCGCGATTCAGTGCCCTTGGGGGCGCAGTGTTCTAATAGCGCCGGAGAAGGTGCAGCAGTGCGCCAGTGTGGGCGCCTAGACGGGGTGCATAGACCCCAGCCTGGGGAGGGGCATTTGGAGAACCCAAGTTGGGCACAGCAAGCCCCAGCGAGGAGGCAGCACTGAGAAGGGGTCCAAGTTGGACTCAGTGAGCCTAGAGAGGGGCAACATTGAGAGGCCCAAGTTGGGCATAGCAAGCCCCAGAAAGGGGGCAGCATTGAGGAGCCCTACAAAGGGGGCTATTTTATTGAGAAGCCCAAGGTCAGGCACTGGGAGTCCCTGACAGGGGGCCGCATTAATTAGAGAGCCCAAGTTGGGCACAGCAGGCCCCAGCATGGCGAGCCCCAGAAGGGGGAGTGCCACATTGAGGAGCCCAGGGAGGGCATGGCGAGCCCCGGAGGGGGGGAAGTGCCACACGGAGCAGCCTGAGAGGGGCAATGATTGAGAGGCCTGAGAGGGGGCCACACTGGAAGCCCAGGTTGGGCACAGCCAGCCTGAGGAAGGGGGCAATATTGTGTAGCCCAAGTTCGAGCAGTGGAAGTCCCCGATAGGGGGCCGCATATGTTGAGAGGAGCCCAAGTTGGGCACAGTCAGCTCCAGGAAGGGGGCAGCATTTGTTAAGGAGCCCAGGTTTGGTACAGTCAGCCCCAAGGAGGGGGCAGTATTGAGGCCCTAGACAGGGGGCAGCATACGGAGCAGCCCTATGTTGGGGAGGTACTCCCCTCTCTGGGCTCGCCATATCTAGGAGCCCAGTGTGGGCGCATAGAGTCCAGGAAAGGGACAAAACGTGAGACGGTTCAGGGAGAACGAGAGAGGGCTGCGATAAGACAAGACCGAATTGATATCTGAGAGGCTTGGGCTGCAGTATTGGGGAGGAAGGAGCTGCAGATAGTGCCCCCCAGTGGAGGGACAGTACAAGGACAAGGGCAGCCTCCTGCTAATGAACCAATTAACATCAAAGACGTGGCAGGCGAGATAAGGCAGGCGGTTGCCCAGAGACGGGTGCAGGGGCCATATTAAGGGCAGCCCTGAGTGACACCCTGTCACAGCCTGTTATGTGTTATGCAGATCTTACATATATAAGTAGTGTGCCGATTAACTCTCTGACATTCATTATGGTTGGTTCATTTAGAATTTTTTTCTGCACTGCATCTCTCACATTTTTCAGAAATATTATTCAGTAATCTGTTTCTCAGCTGTTTTTCAGAATGCTTAAATATAGGGCACCAAGTATTTTTTGCATTACTGAAGCAAAGCAAATGGTCCCAGCTGGCTGAAAGAAAATGATTTGGTCCATTAATGCCAATGTTGAGAAATGTCAGTTACAGTCATGCATGAAACATCATAATTCGGTTCCTCTTTAACTGGTTTGATTTCTCAATAAGCAAGAACATATCAGAGATTATTTCCTCTAAAATATATTATATATATTTTGATAACTGAATAATCTCTGCTATGTTCTTCATGCAGTCATTGTGAGATTGTGAGATATATGTATGTATTTTTTTTAAATAAGGCCTTGGTAATATTCAAATTAAATCTGAATAGAAACCAGCTATAGAGCTGTTACACATTTTCAAGCACTACCTTTATAGTTGATTGGCTCTTTTTATACCTGGATGGTCATTTTTATCATGTGATAATTACTTTGCATGTATACCTAGTCTAAATTTATTGTACTTAACCACTTAATTGTGTGATAATTACTTTGCATATGTGGCCAGTCTAAATTTACTTCATGATTAAACCAGTTAATTGCCTAATATATGTAGTGTGTAGCAGGGGCCTAAAAATGATGCAGTGTTGGAACCTAGCAGTTTATATTGTAACTAAAACTGATGGCAGGGCAGAATAGCTTTAAAAACCAAAGCAAAACAAAAAAAAATATTTAATCTATAGATCTTCTGTCAGTTGTACCAATAAAAAGTGATTGTTCTGTTTTTAATAATAACAAAAATGACCTCCCCCCAACAAAACACCAAAAAACACCTTAAGATCTTCAGATCAATGAGCAGCCCTCCCATTTTCAACTCAGTGCCCTCTGTCTGCTACGGGTGCTCAGGAATATTTTGCTGCTACATCAGAAAAGATGGTGTCCTAAAATTATCTATAATTCACAGGTAAAAAACTTTAGGTGAATTATAGGGATTTAAATGAGAGTAGCATTTAGATTGTTAAGCACTCGCCCTTGTCATTATCAAGAACAGTCATTAGCCATACTTTTTTTCATCAATGTTTTTTATAACAGCAAGGAAAGAGACTAATCAGTCATGATTTTCTGTAGAATCTGAAGGCTGAGAGAGCTTATCTAATGGGGGAAAATTATCTTATACTTTTAATACTGAATGTCTTCCATGGCTCTCAGTTGGTTCCTGTATATCAAGGGTGTCAAACTTTGGAGTGCCTGGAAGGCGGCTTAACGCCCTGTGGAGCACACCAATGGGGGTCTCACACTCATGGGCCACTCAGGGTGAACCAGGGGCCATACACTATGTGGACATACCCCTCCCCCTTGCACTGCACTCCTAGGCCCCCTGCCCTGATGCACTGGCACTCCCTTCCCACTCACTATTGCACTGCATGCATGCCCACATCCCCTTTCCCCATTGCCCAGGATCCTCCTCCCCCTGTTGCTCTGGCCTCTCTACAGCATGCTGCACTGCATTACCCTTCCCTCTAGAGGAGGGAGGGTGAACTGGGAGACTCTGGCTGAGTCTACATAAGACAATGACTGTACACTGCACAGTAGCCTGACTCTACTGTACAGTAGCATCACATAACAGAAACTATGTCATGATACTACTGCACAGTAGTCTCCAGGCTACTGTTCATTCAGTGTCACAAAAACACCATTTGTTGGCACTACTATGCAGTAATGCAGGTTACTGTCCAGTCATTTAGTACTGGGCAGTATTTAGTAGTATTTAGTCATGTAGAGAGCAGTCACAAACTGGGAGCCCAGGGTAACCCCTCATGGGCTGTATGGAGCTTG
Organism: Caiman crocodilus; assembly: GCA_030014935.1. Taxonomy (NCBI): domain Eukaryota; kingdom Metazoa; phylum Chordata; order Crocodylia; family Alligatoridae; genus Caiman; species Caiman crocodilus. Next base: position 33,284,184 of record JAGPOW010001918.1, read on the forward strand.
CAGTCTACCAGTTGGGCTGTCCTGATATAGATTAACAGCAGTTGAGGTAGAAGAAAAAAACGTTGTGGAACAGCCTCTTTCAGTGCATAACATGACAAGAAGCCGTTGTGAATTTCTAATGGATTGTATTTAACATTCTTAATTGACACAAGTGAAAGGTTTGTGACTCAGATGCTTTGGAGTAAAGAAAACAATTCCATATCAGTTTCTCAAATTATTTTAGTCACCATATTCTTCTAAAATCTGGGGTTCCAATACTGGATTAGTTCCATCGCATATTATCTAAAATATGCAGTTCAGCACACAGCCTTCTCTTTGAAATGATCACCTCTTGAAATACATGCTTAATAGTTTCATACACATTTTTAGGGCTGTGAAATGTACATATATAGTTCACAGATGCATTCAGATAAAGAGACTAACACTATATAGAATGTCTATATATAAAAACAAAAGTATGCATTGAAAATTGAATGCATACATAACAACATGAAAGGTAATTTTTTTCCCTCAAAGCAAAACAAACAAACAAATCTGAAATGCTACTTACAAATTGCCTTCAGATTTTCTTACACCAAAATATTATAAGTTTTCTACCAGCTTTCAGATTCTCTCCTGTGTCTTTTAGTTGCTTTGTCCCATTTGAAATAGGGCTACATAGTGTTCCCGAAATCCATACTTACTCTGCACACAGATGTTCAGGGAAGTTAGGGGGAGGTTAGATTGTGTTAAAAATGGACACCCGTTCTAACTTAGTTCACCCATGTGCAGGCCTTACATTTAGATCCCTGGTTAGGTTTGTCTAAGTGCAAATGATACAGAAGTTTAGGAAGGTTAGATTGGTCTAAAAATGGCCAGCCCAATCAAAGTTAACTGTGGGCATGTCTACATGTGGCCCCCATGACAGTTGTTACTGCACTGCCATTTAGTACTTTCTTTAAGAAGTATTAAATGATAGCACAGTAACAGCTCTTACTCCACCGTACCAGAAGCGCAGTTATTTTTAGCAGCTGTGTAGCCATAGTGATGCGCTATAGTGTGGCTACAGCAAGATAGTGGTGGCATCATGGTTTGTGCCTGCCAATGCTACGTTGCCATAGCAACAAGCTATAGCAATATAGCATTTTGTGTAGATGCGCCATGTACCTTGGAAGCAGTCTAACTTAAATTAGGTCTGGTGAAACCAATCTAATTGAACTTCTGTACAGTTCTCAGGGCACCCTGGGGCTGAGAGCCCAGCCACTGGCCTCAGCCTTGGTGCTTTGCTTTTCCTACCTTTCTCCAGCACTGGATTATATTTAGCTCCCCAACCCCTTGAAACACCCCACCCCCCAGATGGATTACATCCCCATCTGTGGATGAGCTAGCTCCCCTCCACACCTCGAGCCTGCAAAAAACCCCATCCCACAAATCACTCTAGTGCCAGAATCCAATGGAAATAAGTTGGGGTGGGAGGAAGGGTAGGCAGGATGTGGGGTTCAGTTGGCCAGAGGGGTGTTGTTCATCTCGGGATGGAGGGTGTCACCCTCACTGGAGGAGGGGGAAAGAGTGGTCCCATCCTACCAATCCCCCCACAACAGAACTGCCAGCCCCCTGATCTGGTGAATGCCAGTAAAACTGGCCATGGGAGAGGTTGGCAGGATTGGGGGCAGTTTGGCAGCAATGGTGGGGGGCGGTATTGGGGGATCCTGGGAGGCTGTGACAGGATCAGAGAGCCCCTCCAATCGCACCTGCCCCCCTGATCCCATCAAACCCTCCTGGACCTCCCAATCCTCCCCCACCACAGACCTTAGTTACACCCCAATCCCTCCAAACCTCCTCACGGATGTTGCTTGCCCCAAGCCCCATGGACCCTGCTTGCCCCTGATGGTACCAAGCCCCCATGAATGCTGCTTGCCTTCCCAATCTTGCTAAACCCTCCCAAACACCACCCCTGAATTTTGCTTGTCACCCCAATACTTCCAATACCCCCCCAGGCCCTGCTTGCCCCCTGATCCTGCCAAATCCTCCTGGATCCTACCAATCACCCCCTTGGGCCCCACTTGCCACCCCAAGCCCCCCTATGGATGCTTCTTGCCCCCCACTCCATCATGCCATTATAAACTTGTTCTAACCTCCCTGAATGTCTATACATAGGAGGTTAGCCATAACTTATGTTCCCTGCTGTGCACAGAAGCGGGTTCAGTTGTCATTTGGCAGTTCGGACTTTGCAGGGGCCTCTCTGTACAGCCTGAAGTCCATACTGGTGTAGTCAGAGTGCCAGGGCTGGGAAAACGCATGTTGGCCCTGTTCTAGTCGCATGTAGGTTTCCAAGGTAATTTGACACAAAACTAGGCTGTGCTCTGCTTGGCACAGGTTCTCCTGTCCCATGCTTCTGAGGTAAACTTCAGCCAAGGAGAGTTCTTTACATGTGTACTACATTAATGACATTGGTTTCCTGCTCATCTCTTCTATTTTGTGAGACTAATGTTTTAAGGGAATATTTTGCCCTCATATATGTATGTGCAACTCCATTGTTCTCATCTATCCTAGTTTTAGTTTTTACAGAAGATTTGGGTTAAACAGGGACACTCTGTTTGGTTTGTATGGAGGACTTCCCTGAAAAAACTCAAGTCACAAAGTCAATTAATTATTCCAGATGTGCTGATGCTAGATAACTAAACTGTAGAGACCCAGTTCAGAAGATGAGGAATTCCCTGTTCTAGGAACCTTGCTACTGTACTGCATTGTAATTTATAGTATTGTTCTATGCAAAGGACTTCTGCTTTAGAAGTGTAATTAACTTTGATCTGGATTTTTCAAAGAGAGGTAAAAAACCCCCCATTTGTTTGGAAATAAGTATGCTTAAAGCCATTTGTGTGCTTAGATACTTTGTACTGTATGGCTCTTGCGGTGCATTCTTTAAAAGCAATTGTGAAATATTTGGAAAGCAATCACATTAAACACATGCTGACCATGTACTATAAATAGGATCAAAGCTTGATATATCATAAGCTAGTAAAATTGCACAAAGAGGTTGAAGGACATTGTTAAAGGCTCAAAAGAAAAGTAAAATTCCACAGGGTAATAGAGAGAAAACAGAAGTTAATTGGTTTGAATTAAGTACTTTACTGTCCAAGCATAACCTGGATGCTTGGATCTCTGGGCATTAGGTTGTTCATTCCCCAAACCAACTTCTTTACTGAAGTTAGATAGCTGATGTTGATGGCTTCCTGTGACCCATTTCACTGAGATCTGTGCAATCAAATGATAAAGAAGGCTTTGTTGAAATGAACAACTCTTGGCCTGCTCATCACTCTGTTTGCTTCCACTGGATGAACTGTACAGGCAAAGAATTAGTGATGGCAATAGTTTCGATGACAGCCCTAATTTAGAATACTCCCTCAATAAATAGTGACTTATTGCATTTATATGCAGTTTCCTATGCCTCCATTTTCTTTTGAAAAAAACAAGTCTCCTTAAGAGTTGATCTGTCCAGCCTTTGGGGATTTCTTAGTATATGGGATCAAAGTCATGGATTAGATTCTTTCTTCATCTATAATAGTTCTACTCTTATAAAACTTCATTAATTTAAATAGAGTTTTTATTCTTGATTTAAACCAGTGAAAGGAAAAGGAGTATCAGACACCAGATCACTGCAAGTGATAGACGTTCTGATACAAATCCTTCTTTTGAAAAAATAGAAGTGAGGAAATAAAAATTCTGGGAACTGATTCTATTGCCTAGATAGATTATATCATATCATACAACTGAGGAACCCATTAAAATGTGTGGAATAGCAACCACTTTCTAGAAAATCCTAGCAATGCACAAGCTATATGAAAATAGTTGTATTGGAACAGTATAACACAAATACACAGTCCAAAAGAAAATGGATTTGGCCTAAGTCCAAAACAGTTGATTTGGTCCAAGAAATAATTGGACCAGTATACATTTTTCAGTAGTTTTCAGTAAGTTCTTTGATGCCTTCATTGGAGGAACAGATGCAAAAAGGGACATTATACAGGTGTTTTCAGCATGAGAAAAATCTTCCTTTGTAAGTACAGTTACCAATATGGTGAGGCATGAAAATCTTCCGTGATATAACATAATACCATGATTGCATTCCTATAAGGCTGGATTTTATCTAGGGATGGCTTGACATTCTGAATATTGTGAATCCCACACAGCATCACCTCAGGGAATAAATAAAGCACGTCACTACACAGAATGCAGTGACTTTTTATGATAGAAGCATAAACTGGAAGAAATCCAAGGAAGGTCGTACAGTCTGACCCCTTCCTCAAAGCAGGATCACCTTTAATCTATCCTAGACAAGTGCTTGTCTAATTTGTTCTCAAAGTTTGTGATCAACTTGCAAGTACATCTACCAGACACAATGCTGAAAACATTAAAAAAAATCCCTAGCTTGACAGAGGTAAAGTAGGGGAACAATGGCACGGACAATGTCTTCCTGCTGCAAAGATGGAAAGTTGCTGTTAATGTGCTCAAGAGATCCAAAGGAGGCCATGTCCCCCAGTACAGAGGAAGATAGCATTCCCCCATCACCCCACACACAGAGCAATCTGATCATGGAGTAAAATTGTTTTTTGACCCCAAATGTGATCTGATCTTGAGCAGAGGACCAAGACCCTTTGTCTAGGAAACTCTGGGGTTTTTAACCCTAACAGGAACTTAGGCACAAATCCCCAGCCTTGGCTGAAGCTAAAACAGCCAATACATCTGAAAAAATGCAAATAAAATAACGAAGCCCTCCAAAACAAGCAAACAAACAAACCCCATTTTCCCTGCACCCCCACCACTCCTTTGAAAGTCATAGCAACAGGAAGGAGAAAAATTCCTTCCTAGCTCCATGTGGCAACCAACAGACCCAATAAGCTTGGGGTAACTGAACAACTTCTACACCACACCACAATCTGGGCACATATACAACTCCGCATATCACACACCCTGACGGGCGTATCAGAACTTCCCTTTCTAGAGTCTTATCCCCTCTGTACACTTTTCACAGCTTCTTTAATCTTCTTTCTTAACCAAAACAGGTGTGCAGTTCCACTTCATTCTCTTGCTGCTGAGTATGGGCCTTTTCAATTCCATCAGCTCCTGACTGGCAAACTCTTCTACTGGTCTCTGAGCAATATGTGTATGAAGAACCCCTTGGCTTTTACTGTCATTTGCTACTATAGAGAAATGTGCTTCTAGTTACATTAGCCATTACATCCTCACTGATATTCCTGTACATTTTGCTATCATCAAGGAGAAATAACACGTTTGTTTTCTTGTGTAATTAATATAAAATGTATAATTTTTTCGTCAACAATTTAGGGTCCCCTCCCCCCCAGGACCTTCTGATGTGCATAGCTTTCAGCTTTAAAGACTGTGACATGGTGAAGTTGGCTTTCCAGGTAATTGCGGCATTATTTAATCTTGGCTAAGAGTCTTAAGCCTATGAAACATTTTAAATAAGCTATTGCTTTCTCTTTGGTGAACTCTCTTTTAGATATGTTTATAGAAATAAATGTTAAATTAAACAAAATTAAATTTTTAAATGTGGCTGTAAAGAATCCATGAGGTGCCAAAATATATTTGATGCTTACCTTCTGGACTGCAGAACTTAGCTTTCTGCATGTGTATAGAAGTATCCAAAGTTTAAATAGCTAGGCACCTAATTCCTGCCTAAGCTTCCCTGAGATCCAGATATGCGGAAGAGTGGCACTTAACACTCTGCCAAGAAGGAGCTAATCTTGTTGGTATGCCCTGATGATGCCTACTGTATTTTGTCCACCATAAAGCACAACAGCAACAATTGCTGTGATTTGATATTAAGGCCAAAAGAGACAGAATTCACATTTTATAGGATAGTAGACATTATAAAATACTTCTAGAATAGTCTGCATTCATCCACAAAGTGAGACTTGGGTTCTAAAATCTCCTCTACCTGAAAAGATTCAAATCCACATCTTCCACCTCCCAGTAGACTGCCCTAACCACCAGGCTGTAGAAAAGACTTGATGGACACATCTGGATGAGTGCAGCCATGCAGTATCTGGTGCCACAGCCACTTCTCTGGTGCCACAAACTGCACCTTTGGGTGTTCTTGATACTGCAAGGTAGCAGAATGAGGGGAAAGGGTGTTGACCCCAGGAAATCATAGAATCATAGAAGTAGAATCAGAAGGGACCTTGTAGATCTTCTAGTCTAACCCCCTGCCTGGGCAGAGGGAAACTGTGCTCAAGTGACCCCAGCCAGGTAGGCATTGAGCCACTTCTTAAAGACCCCCAGGGTAGAAGCCAGCACCACTTCCATTGGAAGTTGGTTCCAGATCCTAGCCGCCCTAACTGTGAAGTAGTTCCTACGGATGTCTAATCTGAACCTGCTCTCCAACAACTTGTGGCCGTTATCCCTTGTTATCCCGGGGGATGCTAGGGGAAACAAGGTCTCCCCCAAAACCCTTCTAGTCCCCCCTAGTGAGTTTATAGACGGTCACAATGTCCCACCTCAGCCTTCTCTTGTGAAGGCTGAACAGGTTCAGGTCCCATAGCCTCTCATTGTAGGGTCTGCCCTGCTGTCCCTGGATCATGCGGGTGGCCCTCCT
>JAGPOW010001918.1:33300752-33359892 GCA_030014935.1 Caiman crocodilus
GGGGTGAGAGACCATGTCAAACGCCTTCCTGAAGTCTAAAAAGACTATGTCAACAGGGACGCCCGCATCCATGGATTTGGTCACCTGGTCATAGAAGGCAACCAGGTTGGTCTGACAGAACCTGCTCTTAACAAACCTGTGCTGGTTGCCCTTCAGCATAAAGTCCTCTGCCGGTCCCTCACAGATGTGGGACTTGAGAATTTTCTCAAATATCTTTCCTGGGACCGAGGTGAGATTGACAGGTCTGTAGTTCTCCGGGTCCTCCTTCCTCCCCTTCTTCAAGATGGGAACCACATTGGCCACCTTCCAGTCCTCTGGCACTTGTCCAGAGCTCCAAGAGTGCTTGTATAACCGAGCCAAGAGCTCAGCAATCACCCCACCAGCTCCCTCAACACCCTTGGGTGCAGGTCATCTGGACCCGCCGACTTAAAGACATCCAGCCCTTCCAGAAGCCCTTCCATCAGGTCTACCCTCACCCTTGGCCTAGCAGTGATTCCCGAGGGGGAATACAGGCTTCCAGAGGGAGGGAAGTCCTGATACCCCCTCAGGAAGACCAAGGCAAAGAACCCATTGAAGATCTCAGCCTTCCCATCGGCTGCGAGCACCAGGTTGCCCGACGAATCCCTCAGGGGCCCGACGTTGCCCGGGGCTCTCTTTTTGCTCCCAACATACTTGAAAAAGGACTTCCTGTTGTCCTTGATTGTAGTTGCCCGGCGGAGCTCTACTCCCACCTTGGCCTTCCTAATAGTCCTCCTGCACTCCCAAGCACAAGAGAAGTACTCCTCTTTGGAGACTGCTCCTCTCTTCCAAAGATTGTATGCTTCCTGCTTAGCCCTCAGGGTCCCCTGAATATCCCTATTAAGCCCCCTGAGCTCGGAGGATTGTCTCCTTAAGGGACATCCACCTTTCGTGGATGCCTATGTCCTCAACCCTATAGTCCCACAGTGTCTTCTCAACCAGTCTCCTGAGTTTCCTGAAATTGGCCCTTTTGAAATCTGGGACCCTAGTCATAGTGTGGGCCCTATCTACACTGCGCCGGACAGCAACTTCTATCAGGCAATGATCACTATCTTCCAGGGAGTCCCGTACCTGGAGATCTCTAACCAGATTGTCCCCCAAGGCCAGGATCAGATCCAGCAGAGCATCCCCCCTGCACCTCCTGGACCAAGTGGAGGTCCTGCAGTTCCGTCAGGAACCTCCGGGACCTCTCAGACTTGGCTGACTGCTCCTTCCAGCAGATGTCTGGGTAATTGAAGTCACCCATGACAATGATATCCCTTGTCCTAGCCACCTCCTTGAGCTGGCCAGCAATTTGGAGGTCCAGCTCCTCCCTCTGGTTGGGTTATCTGTAGCAGACACCCACCATTCAGTCCCATTCCCCTTGTCCTCCTTGCAGCCTGACCCAAATCGATTCCACCTGGTCCTCAGTCGCCCCCAAGTTGATGCTCGATGCAGAGAAATGCTCTTTGACATAGAGTGCAACCCCTCTGCCTCTTTTCCCCATCCTGTCCTTCCAGAAAAGGGCATATCCATCGATGCCTACAGCCCAGTCATGGGTCAGGTCCCACCAAGTTTCTGTGAGCCCAACCAAATCTGGGTCTTCCACAGCCACCAGGAGAGACAGCTCCTCCTGCTTACGTCCCATGCTGCGAGCATTTGTATAGAGGCATTTAAGGCTACCCACTGCCGCCTCTCCCTCTCCATTTGTTTCCCCCAAGCTACAACCACATATTCTTGCCCGACTTACCTGGCTCAGCAGCAGAGTGTCGTCTCCTCTCCCAGCAGGCCCGTCCCCCAGCAAAGCTAGTTTAAAGCACAAGATCAGCCAACCTAGAAGAAAAGAAACACTTACCTTTAGGCATTAGGTGAAGTCCATCTTACACCAGCATGGTCTGCGTAGAGAAATGTGGGCTATGATCGAAGAATCCGAAGCCCGCATCATAACACCAAGCCCAAAGGCGCTGGTTTACAGCTGCAATACAAGCCTCATGTTGTGTTTCCATGGTTCTGCCTTTTCACTGTATAAGTATTGCTATTCAGCTTTTTCATCTGTAAAATGATGACACTAGTAGCTACCTTCAGCTCAGGCATATGGGGAGAATATCGTTAAACTGCATTATAAAGAAGTGCTAAATAAATACACGTGTTTATAAAGGCCACTTGCTCAGTGGCAGAGGTGAGAACAGAGTGCAGCAATATAGGTTTGCAAACTTCAGCTTAATCTGCTAAATAAGTACAATTTTTTACTCAAAAGCAGCTCTTCTCTTCTCTTCTTCTCTTCTCTTCACATGCTCCATTGTCCCCAAAAACCCATTTCCAAAGCTTCCATGGAAAAGCAAGATTTTGGATATGTGAAATAAGAGCAAGTAACTAGAAGAAATCTTCATATTAATTTTTCCAAAAAAAGTCAATCATTTGTGATGTTCTGAGGCCAAATTCAGAAGAACATTTATTTGAGAAGAATAAAAGCTACAGTCATTTCCCAGCTCATAAACCTGCCAAAGCATATTCTGTCACTATGCTCCATGACTTTCACTGGAGGGTAAGCAAAGCTTAGAGACTTCCAGTTAGTACTGCTGCTAAGTGTATAGTATCTGTTCACTTCCCAGCTGCTCCAACAAGACTCCTTCATTACGACTGGTTATGCCCATGATATGTGGTCAGAACCATACTTGTGTGAATGGATACAACTATGTTGTATGACTGAAACCACATTGGCTATATCAGGTTGCGTATTATTGTAGTACTGGGATTGATGCTGATAGCTGGCACTATACAACTGGCATCAGACAGTCATACCCCCTATATCTGCTGTTTATGGTATTGCAGTACAGAAGGCTTGTCTCAGTTTTTTCTAGGAATCTAGCAAATGACCTGGAAGTGCAATTCAGTATTGTTCAGAGACAAAGCAAAAACATCCCACCAAAACACGTTTTCATTGGATCAGTGCCATAATATCACTTGTAATGGACATCTTTTATGACTTTTATGTCTTGTGTGCTTTCTGTGGAGGAGGACAGATCATAAAAGCAAACACCATGTGCAGTTTATTACAACAATTACATTCTTGAAACTTGTGCATTCTTAGTCTTTGTCACTTTTGGCATATCTTTTCTGCCTGCTTTCCCTCAGGGATAGCAACATGGTGGGGAAAGAAGATTGGGACTTTTGTGATAATGATCAAAGCTAATTGTAGCTTGGCAGGCAAAATGCCATATGCTACAACATTAGTAAAAAGTTCAGGAACATATTTCAAGTGTAAAAGTACAATCTAGGAGCCAAATTTTGCTCTTAGTCACACTGGTAGAAATCTTATAGCTTGAAATTATTGATGTTATCCTGGAGCAGAATTTGGCCCTAGGACTGTATTAACTGTGCTTCTCACAGATCAAAAAAGTGAAATGATGGAATTTGAGTCATACAATGCCTTTAGAATACTAACGAGAATAATTTGAACTACATTTCTGGGCTTCTCTATACCAGATTTTGGCTACAATGCAACACAGCTAAGAGAAACAGTTTAGAGAAAGGAACTGATATTTCATATATTGCATTTCCCATTTCTTTTGAATTCTTTCAGTTCATGCAAGGATCATATTTAAAATGAAAACAAATACTCTTATGGAGGTTATGTCCATCAATATTCACCTATAAGCTTCCCCTTGAAAACATGAGGTTAACTCGTGATGACATACAGTCACTCTAGCCTCTTGCTGACTCTTTAATAGACAATAACTATGTAAAAATACACTCTAATATTAATGGGATATACCTACAATCAAATGATTCACTCGGCACCTAGCCACAGCAGTTGGATGACCAAGAGAGAGCTCTATGAAAAGTTAGGAGAACTTTTTATTTAACCAGAAACACTTTAATTGGTGGCTATTTGTGGGACAGCTCTTAACTGGCTTCACTCTATTTGAGCAGGTCCCAGAAGATGATGATGTTCTCTGGGGATTTGTCCTGTGCAGCTCTCCAGGATTTCATCTTGTCACACCCTCCTCTTCAAATGTGTCTATGATGTTTCTGGAAGAGACTGTGTGAAGATTTGGAGTGAGCCACCATTGGTATGCTGGTAACTAGGGGTATACAAAGCAGGCAGTATTCCATTTGGATTCAGACTTGGCCTGATTCGATTTGCTAATTTGGATTACCATCCTAACATGATTTGGCCAAATCTGAATCTGAAGATTTGATTCTGATTCAGAGAATCAGCGATTCAGCCACAGACACAGCTTTATATGTTTTTTCTATGTACCTTGAGGCACCAGGCGTGGCTTGTGAACACTGAGATGGTGGGGTGGATGGAGTGTCCCATAGAAGCGTTGAGGGGTCTGCCGCTGAGTGTATGGTGGCCCTTCCTTCCCCTGCACCTCTCTGGCTCAGTGCTTGGCTGCGGGGGGGACCCTAGGTGCCCCCCCTGACCCAGAAGGCACCAATCACCAAGTCCACTGTTGAGCATGTGGGGGCCCCCCCATGCTTCCGTGGGATGTTCCATCGGCGCCATCATATCGGTGTTCACAAGCTGCGTGTGGTAGCTCAAGGTAGTAGAAAAAAACATATAAAGCTGTGTCTATGGCCAAAGCATTGAATCTCTCTGAATCAGTCTGGAGGCTTCTGATTCAATTTGGAGAGTTTAATGGGTCTCCTGTTTTAATCTGGATTCAGGGATTCGGCCACTGAATTGGGCTGAATCTCCAAATCAAATCAGCAACTGAAGCTTCACACAGCCCTACTGGTAACACCAAGCTGGTAAAACCCAGCTCCATCTCTGTCACCATTAGTATGCTGGTAACACCCACGCCCCACATTCTCAGTGCTTTCCAAGTGTCTGATTGCAGTTGCGGATGGGATGTGGGTAAACAAAATGATGCTGAATCAGACAAGATCATGGCACATCTAATGATTCAGGGGATAGGGGTACTTACCATTGATGGGGTTCAGCCTGCAGTTGTCATTTAATTTTACAGCCTCGGGATGTTCCTGGATCCCTTGCTGCACCTTAATTTTCAGGTTGTGATGGTGTCTAGGAACATGTTTCACCAGCTGTTTTTGGTGAGAAGTCTGAGACCCTTTCTTCCAGATTTGGTTTTGGCCACTAGCATCCAGGCTTTTGTAATCTTGAGGTTAGGCTGTGGCCATGCACTTTATGTGGGGTTACCCTAAATGACTGTTTGGAAGCCACAGCTGGTTCAGAATATAACAGCTTCCCTTTTGATGGGGTTGGATTGCCAGGAGCACATTAGTCCAGTGCTCCAGAGTCTGTATGGCTTCCAATACTTTTCTAGGCACAATTCAGGGTGCTGATTTTTGAACCCTAAGGCCCTAAATAGTCTAGGCCCTAAATATCTAAGTGACCACCTACTCTTGTATGTTTCTCCCTTTATTGTTAAGGTCAGCAGAGAACAACTTGCAAGTACCATCTGTGGGTCAAGTTTGCTTAGTGAAAACATGTGGGAGGTCATTTTCAGTAGCAGGTTCTCTGTTCTGGAACTCTCTCCTCCTTGAGGCCCACCAGAGCCCAAATCTGGACATATTTCCAAAATGCCGCATGACCTTTTGACTTGGACAGGCATTTAAAAAAAAAAAGGTAAAGTTGGAATATTGAGGAATTTTTATTATATACCTTATCATTCTTATTTTAATATTTTATCTGCTTTTATAACATATCTTGTCTTTTATTATAAACTGCCTTAAGCCTGTATTGGGAAGGGCAGTATATAAATCTCATAAACACAGAAATTAATAAATAGTTCATTGGAAATAATGTTGCAGGTTATAACCTGATTTGCCAATTCAGATTTCAGGCACTAGCAAATAAGTGCACATTATCTAAAGAAAACACAAGCTGGTCACTGCACGATCACATTATTTACTTATTACTGGCTTGATTCTAGGGAATCTACTCCTGCAAATATGACACTAAATGGGAACTGCAGTATCAGGCACTACTCTAATAATAATACAATAGGTGAATAGCCATGAATGTACGCTGAAGTTGACAAAAAGCAGAGGTAATAGATCCATAGCTCAGGACATGTTAAATCTGTTGTTTGTTGGTGGATATTTATCAGTTTATTGAATTTCAAAGTGAGGTCCTCGGGTATAATCTTTATGCTACAACAGGAGACAATGAATGTAATAATTCTTACTTATTTTGCAGTCACTAATTTTCTCAATAAAATTTGGCATCACTCTTAGAAACAGAGTGATAGAATACCTTTCAAACCAGGCTGCAGTATACAGAGCTGTTGTCTTTTGCACTTACCGAAGAAACCATAAATATAACAAAAAAAGCAATCTGGATAATATAATGTCATGGAGTTTTCAGCTGACACCTTGAAATCTTAAAAAAGAAAGCACAATGAACTTTGAAAGGGTCTAGTTCTTGTACTAAAACAAACACAAAAACTTAGGTCTGAATTACAGTTGGATTCATTGCATAACTAGCAGATCTTAGAGTGGACTGGAGTCGCATCTTACGTTTAGACTATACTAAATCTATGTCATGTTAAGCAGTATTAAAGTTAGAATGTTTTATGAGAATTGCACATCAAGGCTGTATACAAATGAGCGTGGCTGTGTACCACACACTATACATTCAGCTCTTCTCTGCACTGCAAGGGAGCAGCAGGTAGGGGGCAGGTAAGGGGATTGACCCCTGGAAACCTAAGGATGAAAAAAAACAAACGCTAATAAAAAGTGAAGTGATCCACTTGGGGGCAGTGTGTGCCACTGTAAACCGGAGCTATGCTCTGGCTACTGATGAGGCTCCGACTGGCAGGATTCCTGCTGCTGTAGCCCCAGAAGGCCCCCAGGTAAGGCTGCTGGGACCAGCCCAGTGTTGGCACTGCCTCTCCTACTCCTCCTGGGTTAATCTGCCATGTGCCAGAGGGCACGTGGCACAGGCATTACATGGGGACACTAGCAGCAGCACAAGGTGTGCCAATGCTAGTTGTCTCCAGGGAACCAAACATCCACATTCGTGTGGATGTGGCCTCAGGATTAATACCATTTCTTGCCTGTACTGCAAGGGAGTGCACAGCTTTGCACTACAAGGGTGTGCACAGAACGCTGTACGGCTCTGACTTGCCACAAGAGTGCTGGCAAACAGAGGAGCCAGGACACCTGGGTTCTATCTGTGCTTATAGAGAGGGGGTGCGGGGAGTGGTGTATCCTGGGAGGCTGGAGGACTGAAAATTGCTCATTTTATCTCTCTGAAGCAAGCTGAAGTTACCTGAACTTGAGCTAGGTATCATCACAGATCAGAGTTAACCCTTGCCTGAATTAGTATAACTTTGGTGTTCAAAGGGCACCTAGCTGGAGCAGCTATTCACATTTTAAGTGCCCTTAGTATGTAACTTCACCTTAAATCGTGTATTTGGCTTGTCATAACAAATCCTACCAAACTTATGTCAATAATGAAGTGTCAAGACTAAGACACTTTGGATAATTGAACGTTCTCCAAGTCTAAAGAGGAGAGAGTCATAGATCAACTGGTTGGCTCCAGGGCTGTGGAAGAACCTTAGGAATGGAGAGGCCCTTTAAGAAAAAATGGATGTTTGCCCCAGGTGCCGAAAGTGCGATCAGGGATATGATGACAGGCCTGGTGGAGTGTGGTAGGTCAGGTGACTGAGGGGGAACGTGGTTACCAGCTTCACAAGTTCAGGACCATCATAAAGGCCTCAGTCCTGCTCTGACCTGTCATGGGGAAGAAGCTCTAGACCTGAGGGGGCCAAAGGAAGCTCAAAAACTCAAAGAGTTGAAATTGTTATTTTTTTAAATACATTTATTCTTTACCATTGTGGTGTGACCAAGCTGCGTGCAAGTGTGGCCACTCATGCTTTAAAACCATGCCGCACACAATATTAATGCTGCACATACACCCAGGCTGGGGGTGAATTTTAGTTTGAAAACAGTTTGCTTATATCGGTGTTTAAGTTGAAAACTGGAGGACCTGGAGCAGCTGAAAGGAGTGGTTTGGAGGCCACAGTGTGCCTGGAATGGTACTCGGGGAGTGTGCAGGGCTAATTTGGGAACACCTGCCAAGAATGTTGGCCCCCTCTGGGCTACAGGATGCTGTGGTTAGTGCTGTAATATTTCACCTGACTTGAAATCATCCTAAGAAAACTATGATTGGTGATTCAATTCTAGACTTTAGCAGACAGTACTTCACAACACAGTCTTATAACTCACTACAGCCTTTTGACAATCAAGTCCCTGGGCTCGTATTGCAAGCATGCTACAGGTCATGGTTTGTGGTGTGCTAGCATAAGTTAGTACAGCCTCTACCAAAAGAGAAGTTCAAGTTATTTCTGCCAGCTCTTCATTTTTGCCAATAATTAAAATAACGAAACTGAGTCAAAATTTTAAAATGAAAATAAAGAGCAAACCAATTGCCTGCATACCATCTGCATGTCATAAAACAACTATAAAACAGCATGTATTGGTACTGCAATTTAGAGTTCAATTTGGATAATTAAGTTTACTATGTAATAATATTTACTTTATAATAATATTTTAGCAACATTTAAGTGATTTAATAAGTGCTAAGTTTGCTGATCTTTTTGGAGGATGGGATACTCATTAGAAATGAATATGTTGTATAAAGTTGCACTGTGATTTTTCATTTGCTATATTGACTCATATCAAGCCTATAATTAAGTGCTCTTAGTTGGCAAGTGACTTGAATGGCCATTGGTTGAGCCTCAGTCTGCCTAAAAGGGCATTTTCAGGCCAACTTAAAAAAAGTAATATGTTACTAGTGTGCATTAAATTGTAGTACCATATATTTTCACTTCCCATTACAGGTTGTTTTAGCACTATTAATAGAGAAGTTATTTCTTTCAAAGGTGTAAGAAAATGGTGTTTCAAAACTGTCATAATCTAACAAAATATAGAAGCACTCAAAGTAATACAGGCAGGGCGTAAGTTTGGCCCTGCCTTTTACTTCCCAGCCCTGTGTGGGACATCAGCATGTAGCATTTTTTCTGATACCATCATTCCATCCCATCCAAGCTAGTATAGGTATATCATACTAATTCCTTTTCCTGTTAAAATCCTCCTTTGGCCATTAAACCTATAAATGAAACCAATTCGTAATGCTGAGGCAGTGGTAACAATTTGCTAAATTGTTCATTGGTTAACCACAGCTTTAAGGATAAGTATACTCTGATTCACAATTGGCTTCCATTATAATTTCATGACAAGAATTTCTCCGTAAGCAGCTAATAGGGACAGCACATTGTTTATGATAATGCCAACAGAAAACTCGAGGCAAATTGTGCAATTTCACCTTTGCATGGGTAACAGGCCAAAAACTATTGTATGCACATCAAAAATAGAGAGTACTTAGTTTTTTCTGTTAGATGTAAAATGTAAGAATTCACAATAAAATATGAGATGAATATCTTTGATAACATAAAAGTTATCACACCATAGAAAGGCCAATGGTCCATTCTGTTACCTTGTCTCTGACTATTACCAATGGTAGATGTTTCAGAAGATGGCAAAATAAATCCTGTAATGTCATAGCCTGTTTATCCCATTATTTCACCCTGAAACCTGAGTGCATATGTCTCTTATAAATTATTCCATTATTTAATGTTATCCAACATTTTAATTTGACATGGAAATGTTTAATATTTTTGGAATCCTGCCAAAGTATTGTCTTCAATGTTAGCACGTGCAATGAGTTAACAGATTAAGTATATACTGTGTAACATTTCTTTTATCAGTTTGATTTTTCAGATTTTTTTAAACGTTAATTATCTTAAAATTTGTAGACTTCTTTGAAACTAAAAGCTGCAAGCTTTGTTTTATTGAACTAGTGCATAATGAAATTTCTTTGAATGCAGAAAATTATAACCCATCTGAAATCTCTTACATACAATGTCTGTCATTGCTACCCTACCCCCTCCTCTTCCACTTCAGGGGGGGAATAGAGGCATAGATCTTGTCAACACCTCTGTTTACCAGGCCCTCCAGTGGCAAGTCACTGTTGTACAGGTATGAGATGGTGTTAAGCCTTTAACCTGTCACTGTTCTGAATCTGTTCTAACGTTAAGACAGCATAATATTTTGCAGATTTAAAATGTTTTAAAGGCAACCTGTAGCAGTACCCGAACATTGTTTTTAACTGATTTACTTAAGAGGATACAAATTCCTATGTATGTGGGCACACTTTCACCCTGGCTTATATTAATCTAGTATAAAATGCAAGGAATTGATTTGATCTAAATGATATCAAGCACATCAAATAAAAAGTCTATACAAGCACTTTTCACTTGATTTAAATATTTTCTTAAAAACAATCTTTAGGTAATTTGGTGGAAGTTGTGCATGGAAGTCAGGCCTCAGTTTCCAACTGATTAACTGCAGTGCCATAGCAAAGCGGGGAGGAGGGGCCAGTGCGGCGACTGCCTGGAGTGTTAAAGCAAAAGGGTGCCAACAGACCCTGTCCAGCCAGGGTGGGGAGCAGAATGGAACTGGGGATGCAGGGATGGGGGAAGGGCAGCTCTCACTGCTGCTTGCAATCCTGGGTGAGTGTGGGAGGGGCGTGTGCCCCCTAGATCTGTGCATGGGGGGAAAGCAGGCTGCTCCTGAGGGCTTTGTCCCAGGCACCAAACTTCCTTGCCGTGGCACTGCTTAATAGTGTGCTACAGATTTAACATACTGATTTATTTCTCTTATTTTTTTATCTTACTCTTTCCAGATATAGGGGATCTAAAAAGTAGGTGTTAATGCAGCTTCAGCTATCAGGGAACTCTAAAGTTAAGGTTGCTACTAACATTGCATATAGCACAAGCATCAACTATTTCTGTGTTCCTTGTTAACTGGAAAAGTTTAATGCATTTGCTATAGCTATGTTTTTTCCCAGCCCTACAGTGTTTGTACTCCAGGTCTTCTACCTAACATCTCATAAGTTTTCATCTTGCCAGATAGATAAAGAGTTTTTTGCACCTTCATTGTGTCACTCATCTGCCACTTAAAGCATATGCATTTCATGGAATCCCTCCCTATCTGTTGAAATAGTGATGTGGTGCTGCCTCTAAAAGAAAGGAGTAAGAGGTCACTTGGGCAGCAAAATCACAGCTGAACTTTCAGGACAACCCGTGTGACACTTACGTTAAATCTTTTGGCTGCCATTAAAATAAGGGAGCACAGGACACCAGGAGGACAGGAGGGTCCGGGCTGGGGCTGCTGGGGCTGTTGGCCTTCCCCACGCTGTGTGGGCAGGGCCCCAGTCAGCTGGACACATCCAGATGGCAGGTGGTAAGTGCCGGGGGGGTGTTGTTTCGTTAGACTATGGGGCGGGGGGCAGGGATGGGGGGCTTGGAGGGATGGGGCCAGCCAGGGGGCCTTGGGGGGGACTGGTGCGGGGAGGGGCAGCCCCAGCAGCGATCGAGGGCTTTGGGGGGGGCTGGTGAGGGGAGGGACCAGCCAGTGGTCAGTGGCTTGGGGGCTGGGGGTGTGGGGAGGGCTGTCAGAGAGTCCCCCCATAGTCCCCTCCCCCCTTCTCCAGCCCTCTCAACCCTTTACTCACCAGCACTGGAGCCCTGGTGCTGAAATGTGTGGCCTGGCTGGCTGTGTGTTTCAGCATGAGGGCGAGGGGCAACCATAGAGATGCTCTGGCAGCCAGAGCATCTCCATGGAGGACCCAGCCTCTGGTTGCCTCAGAAGGGCATAGTCTGGGACTATGCCTTGCCCAGCTTTTTTAAATTTCTTTTTTTTTTTTAAACCCCTGGATATCCAGGGATCTAATTTTCTCCCGACACTGCAAATTTGCATCGTGGGGAACATTTTTTCATTCCCACACGTGCCTATTGCCCCTCCTCAAGGGCGTTTGAGGCGGGGCAAGAAGCACATGTGCACTCGTCTGGACACGTCCTGCATGTCTTCTGGTCCCCTGTCATGGAGCTACAAACCAGGAAGCCTTGGAAGTTCTGACCCGGACTCTTTCAGTGTTTTGTGTTTCACTACTTCACCAGAATGCAAAATCTCCCTGCAATGTCCCCTCGTGTTTGTCCCACTCACCTTTGTAATTGATGTCTCTCTGCAGGATTTGGTCCAGACAATAAGTTGGACCAAATGGTTTTATAAAAAATGTCAAGAAAAGAAATCTCTTGCATCTGTCTAACTATTGCAGGCAAGAGTATTGTGTACTAATTATTTTCCTTAGTTTCTTTGGGACCTTCCTTTATTGATATTTCATATTTGTCTTAATATAAGTCTTTATAGCTTCAGCTGGGAAAAACATGTTTCACCAGTACTGGAGTTCTATAGCATCAGGCTTAGGCTTAGAGTGTATTAGTATTATTTTTTTTCCTGTAGAGCAGTAGTCCCCAACGTTTTTTTCTGTGACCCGCTGCTAGGAGCAGAGTGCGGCGGCGGTGGCAGCGGCCTGGAGGTGGGGGTAGGGGAGCTTCCAGCATGCGGCACAGCTAGTTTTTTGTGTGTGGTGCTGCCGGCATTGCCCCTCCAACTCTCATTTGGGTCACGACCTGGGGTTCAAAACCACTGCTGCAGAGATTATACTCCTTAAATTTCTTCATTTAGTGATCATCTTTATTATCTTGTACTAATTTTCCAAAACCCTCCCCTCCAGTAACAGAGGAGGTTTCTGTGTATCATCGTGAGGTATTGAGTATTACGTCTGGAAGCAGGCCTATGCTTTCAGGATCCTGATAGTATGCCACCCGCTACAGCCTGGGAAATGCATTAGTATCTGATAATAGCCTAATATCACCTTGCCCATTTGTTACATTGTTTGATATTCCCTAAATGTAAAGGGGAACATGCTGAGGGACAGCAACAGACATCACATATGAAAAAATAACCCTTAGATGTATCTTTATCAAAGGAGGGCAGCCAAATAGGGTGACATCACGGTTGGCCTTCTAGTCAGGCTGATTCATAAACAGGACTTCACAAAAGTCTGCTTAGCATACTATATTTAATTTATCACACATAAATATACTTGGGCAGGGAAGAGGAAAGGAAGTCCTCAGGCTGGTTATTGAGACACAAGATCACATTGCAGTTGTCAGTTCTAAATAGTAGTGTATTCTTTCAGTTCCTGACATAGAAGAGGATGCTATTCCCTTATAAATAACAGGGAAGTAAATCCCAAGCAGGGTGATGCATGATCAATGTCTGAACCACCTTTGCCCAATAAAGGAAGAACACCCAAATCCTGGCCACAAATGAAAAACTTGTATGCTAAAGTTCTATTCCATTTAAAAAAAAATCTGAAAGATCATTGCAAAGTCAAGCACTCAAAAGTTAAGAAATGTCAGGGATAACATTACTTATCCAGCCTGAACTCACTCCCTTCCCACTCCTTTCTGCATTATGCTAAATCTTTTTGTGAGCATGTTTATTTTTCCACAGTATGCAGGACGAACAGTGCTGAGACTCTATCCAGAAGGAGGCTGGTTTCTGTAGGATCCCTCTCTCATTTCAGTTTTGCCTCAAATGATGCAGGAGACAAGAAGAAGAGAAAGGGTGGTTAATGTGGGGATGGGCGAGGAGTGAAACACCACCCTGGGAATAACAGAGCCAGGTGAGCAGCTATAAAACCCAAACTGCCAGCACCATTAACTGAATACAGACAAAGACATTTGCTTCTTAGGTGAAATTCTGTCTCTGTGACGTCAAAGGTAAAAGTCCTATAGACCAGGGACCAGCACCCCATGGCCAACAGAACCATTGGACCCTCCCTACAGACATGGGGCTTCAGTGGCATTCAGTAGTGGGAGGGCTCCAACTGTGGATGCTGTCTTCTTGCCACCCTGGAGATGAGCAGCAGCAGTGACTCCCATCTCTGCCCCAGGGTAGGTAATTCCAGCCCTCAGCTGGAAAAGGTTGCCCATCTTTGCCACTGACTGTCAGAAGGCTGGGATTTCATCCCTTGAGTTTTCTCCAGGCACAAGCATTATGGACTTTCTTACTTGCATTTGCCCCCCTTCAATCCCAACAGTCACTTTACTTCAGCTTCACTCTACCTCCGCTCCTGCCACTCTCATCTTCCCTGCTCTGCTCCTCATTCCTCTTTTCCTCCCCCCTGCCCTGTTAAGCTTATTTCCTCCTGACTAAACCCTTGCTTCTCCCCACAAAATGTGACCAAATTAACAGGTTTGTTGCTCCCATCGTATTGTTCACTTTGTGTGGTTGGCATAGCCCTTCTCTTGCTCTGAGTCTGCCTTGTCTGTTTTGATTGCCAGCCATTTCATTTTATTTTATCCAGAAGCAAACAACACAGCCAGGTGCCCAGGGCAGCTATGAAACATGAGGGGCAGTGGCAGTTTCTGGCTGGCACTGTGCTGCTTATGCAATATTGTGGCTGTGGCATCAGTGTTTTTTTCCATTCCCTCCCACCCCTCCAAGTGGGCAGCCAGGGGTAGATGCCCCAGTCGCCCCTCCCTAGTTCTGCTACTGATTTCATCACTCTATGTTAGCACAGTGCCTAAGACAATGCAACTACATTTGTTGTTGTGGACCTTCGTTAGGCAGTAACAAGGGGAATACCTAATATTATCTCAGAATCTTCTCTTTCCTCTATTTCAATAGAGCACCAATTTTCAAAAAAATAAAATAAAGAAAAAGAAGAAAGAAAACTAGTCAACGCAAGGAATCACAAAAGCACAGCATTCACTTTTACCTTCTGTTTTAGTGTTTTGTATCAGTTTGCTTTTTCACAAAGTACAGTCTACAGTGAATTCTATAGATTACTTTTCTTTCCTTTTTCTCATAGATAGAGGATGATCTGCTCCAGATCATTTCAGTGGTGGTGAGAATTAGTGCTGAGTTATGCAGGTAATTGGGGGGCTGGGGGAAGACTTGTTAAAGAGGAAGGTCTTGGAGTATAAGCTAAAAGTAGACCCTTGATTAGTCTAATCTCATCTGGAACTTTGTTGTACAGCTGGATCCTTTCAACTGAAAATGCCTTTGGCTTTCATGCACTTCTGGGCAAACCGTATCAAAGCCATACATGTCCAATAACACTTGCAACTGGCCATGATGTGGAAGTAAACCCCTCTCTTGAGGGTGCTCAAAATCCAGGCCTGAATTTTTAAATGGTTCCTTCCTTTACAAACACCAAACAAACCCTGTGAATGACTGCAAATGTGGAGACATTTGCAATCCAGATCCATAGCTTGTGTTTTGGGCTCCTTTGTAGTTTCAGCTATTTCATAGTTGATAGACTGACAAGTCTTGTCCTCAAATTTGTAAGTCAGCACACTTTTCATGAAATTCCTAATGTAATGCGCGTGTTACTATACCAGTTTTACAATCTGATGTAGACAAGCGTATTGACACAATGAAGAAAATCATCCCAACACATAGAACAGGATCGAAGTAGGAAAAAGTATAATGCCATGTTAGTTTATGCAGCAGATGCCATACAAATTCCAGCATTATTCATTTTTAATAAATACCTCATTACAGAACATCCCAGGGTTTTGTATAGATAACAGCTGCTTGCCTTTCCTGCAAAAATGTTCCAGAGTGTTTTGCTGCTTAAGTGAGTCTGTTTTTTAGATCACTGCTCTTAATTTGGAATATCCATGTTCTAAACTAGAACTTTCCATAACAGGTGATAATCATTTTCTTTGTAAAAATGTCAACAAATGTTTTATATAGTTATGAACCAAACATTTTTATCCATTGTAATTGATACCAGATTTCTCTCTTTTTTTTGAATTGGCAAGAAAGTGGTTAATCTGGAGTATATTATTGTCAATTGATTTGGCATTTCTTCTTGTTTTTGCATGCTTTGACAGAACATTTGAGTCCATGTATTTGTCTTACATTACAGATAAATGCATGCTGCCAGCTTATCTGCCTAAAATATTGCCTTCCTAAATATTTTACTCTTATGTTGCATGATTTTATTAATACAAGATTTAATAAAACACTTCCCCCCCAAAAAGACTGTCTCGAAAAGGAAATACGTTCAATTCTGTCTACCATACATTCTATTTAGTTTCTTTATTGTGCTCATCATTTTGAAGAATTAGCCTATACTTTTTATTTGCATATAGTACGCAATGGGTATGTTTACATATGCATCTGCCTGCACAGTGGTTACTGCACAGACATTTAGTACTTGCTTTAGCTAAACAAAATGCAAATACTAAATGATTAAATTTAGCAAGTACTAAATGATTGCGTAGTAACTGTTACTACTGCTCAGTATGTCTCAGTGCTGTATGGGTTGTTTCCAACCCTACTGCACAGTAGCTATGAACGCAACAGTGGCCGCGTCACAGTTTGTGCCTGCCAAAGCTACATCACCACAGCAACAAGCTACATTGCCACAGCTCGTTGCTACCACAATGTAGTGTCTCGTGTAGATGTGCCCAATAACTTAATAACAGAAAGTTACTGATGTAAAGTAACAAAGAAGCATTTGAATGCCAGATCCATTAAGAATACCAGATCCATGATACATATCAAAAATGTGGATCTGTACTAAAAGTTACTTCTAGACAGGTTTTATAACAGGGACTTAGTGTTTTCTTCAAAATAATCTTTGTCTTGCACTTGTGTGCAATGTATACAGGGTTCTTGGCAACACAGCAATACATTTGCTAATTTCTGCAAGTTTTTTTTTTAAGGATTAGATGGGCTATTTGTGCAGCTTAGTAAAATATTTGCTACAGATCTCACTTCTTGGGATTTGGGATGATATGTGTCTGTTTTGACAAGTCAGCTTACTAGAGCCCTGGAAAACACCTTTCCTTAATTTGAACAGAAAACCTAGTATCTTTTTTTGTGACAGAGGTACACAATGGAACTCTCACAAGGCATTAAAAAAAGAAAAGGCTCAGTTAGCCCTTGTGAATGGTGATACTCCACCACTCCCAAAAGACTTGAAAATGAGTGATTTGTATGATCACAGAGCAGATAGAATGGTTAAGAGCAGCAAGTACACATTTCTACATTCTGCTCTGATTTAATTCCTGTGTACTGTTGTGGAAGGACCACTTCTAAGGCTAAGAGTATTGCCAGCTCAAATCTTCCTCTTGAGACTGCCAGTTAGTGTCAAATATAGATTGAGATGTGGACAGTTCCACTGGAACTGGTTGATCCTTCCAATTTTTTTTTTAGAATTATAAAATAGCTCATGGTTAATACTGACTTTCAAGTCACTAAATCCTATGTAAGATTTCTATGTGTGATTTAGCCATGAAGGGCCTTGACTATCTTTGCTGAGGCCCCTAGACCAATCAGCCCAGGTATATAGTATCTTAAAAAAGTTTAAGTCAAAAACCAAACAAACAAAATCAAATCAAATTATTTAACATTACGCCTAGAAAAATGTTTAAAATGAAAAGCAGTGGGACTACCATTATTGGAGTCCCACTTATAATGGGTGAAAAACAACAACAACAAACAATTTTTTTAATCATACATAATGAGTCAAATTCATTCCTGGTAAGATTTCCTTGGAAATCAATGATCAAATTGATGTAAACTGTCATATTTCCATTGATTTCAGTGAACTGAAAGTACATATGCAGCTATGTAGAACTTCATTGATATTAAAGCAAACATGCTATATCACCTAGGCTCCAGGATAATTTATTATTACTATTTATTCTTTTAGCAATACTTGATAGATATACACACTTATTATTTGCAAATTAAAAGCATCTAAATAATGAGTTAGGTAAGCTGCAATATTATCCCCTGGAATATGGAAGCCATTTGGTACCATTGACTTCAAAGTGAGAGACAACATTCAGCTCTGCTCATATGAGGTAATGTCATAACCATCATATGGCTAACAAATGTACTCTGAGGATGGATTCATCTGATTGCTTCTTACTAACTAATAAGTCGTGGTGGGAGTGTGGGATATGTATAAAAAGGAATATTTTGTAATAGTTTTTCTAGGCTGCCAGGATCACCATTGTTGAAAGATTTTGTACCTTTCACATCCCTTTAATAGGTAACAGTAGCAGCTGGACATGTACCATATCAATTAGATTAACTTAAACATAGTTAAAAAAAAAAAAGTCAAAAACATATGTATTTGGTGAAGCTGACATAAAGATTGTAGGGCACGTCTCCTGGCCTAAAGAAAAGAAAGCATGTAATTATGATGTGTTCTCACTGTATTTTGTGTTAAGTAATTGTTTGAGAGGACCTGAATTCCTTTTGTCTGCCCCTTTTCTTTAAGGCAAGTTCCAAACAAACCAGTCTATTCATCTTTGTACAAAGGAAATAAAGATACCGTTAATAATATATCTGCCATGAATAATTTTTTTTTTCTGGGAAATTCATTGCCTTTTTGAGTTACAGAACCTAGAGCAAGAATACATTATTAGACAGCAGAGTCCGTTTGGAGTCCAACTGATGATGCATATTGAATAGGATTCTATCCTTCCCTTCCTATGCTTGGCAGACTGCAAAGCTTCCTTGTTCAATCTTTGAACATGAGATCAGGAGTTGGGTCTAAATCAGTAGGAATCATGCTTAGAATTTCCATTGTACCTACTAAAAATCTTGCCATGGCCTGATGTGTGCAACATTTAGAGGCTGGATTAGATTTTCTGGTAACATTTATTGCACCAGAAATCATTCTTTGCTTTTAGCCTGTGTATAGCCAGACTTGTAGTCAAAGTATGCTGAGTTGAAAATATTAAACATAAAAAAAAGAAAAATGCAGGGTGCTGTATTCTGTCTAGTCTTGTGGTGTATGTAAATCACAGTCTACCTGATTAGATCTCAAATAACAAGGTTATTCCCTGTTGTTTTAGTGGTGATCCCAAATATCGCCTGTCAAGTCTTGATGTTATACCAGGAGAGTGAAACTTAAACACCACTGGACAATGGGATACTGATTAATTCCCTTGTGGTTTCAAACTTTCTCATAAAACAATCCTGTTGACCATAAAAGATGGAAACTCATAGCATGTGTTCTTTATGATAATGATCTTTTATTAGGTATCTGTCTCCCTTTTTACATTGTTTTCTCTGCTTTCTTAGGTACCACCGAATCCTGGGACAAAGGAAGTGACAAAAGCCTGTTCCCCAAGCGACTGATTGAAGACTTCTCCAGTGAAGGTAAATATTAAGTTCAATGCCACTCTTTAAGTATCCCAAACATAAAATCAAGCAAAATAAATAAAGATGAGCTTCAGTCCTTTGAGGTTTATGAGCCCAATTCCCCTTTTTTCCCTCAAGGGGTTTCGGGCTTACTGTCTTTGTTTAGTCCTTCTAATGGGGCACCAGCTCGGCCTAACCCTGTTATAATAATAAAAAAAATAGGAAATGTTTTATTTGTCACTGTAGGGCTCAGCCACCTTTTCCCGGCTAGCCCTCTGTCTTCCCAAAGACGTGCCAGCTCCTGGATTGTGCTCCTGGCAAAGACTCTTCAGCCGGTATCTCCCAGCTCGGCACTGCTCTCTTTCTTGCCCAGCCAGCTGACATCCAGCTTCTTTTCACCTCTGCTGTTCCACTCAGCTCATCCTGCACTGCACCTCCTTTCTTGTTTTAATCTGGATCTCTTGTCTCCTTACTCTCCCTCTGGGGCTGCTTTATCTTCACCAAGCAGCTGTACTGGAAATGCAGCTCCCTCTTTTCTTTTGCTGGCTCCTGACGGTTTTCGGTTTGTGTCGTCGTCAGCTCTTTCTCTTCATGACATTCAGACACTACTGAAAAGTCAGAGCAGGCTACCAGAGGGGGCACTGAACTAGGAAACGAGATCGTGGTTCTATTCTTTGTTCTGACACTGATCAATTGTGTGATCATGGATAAGCCATCTAACATTTCCCACTAGGCCGACACAGTGAATTTAATATGCCTGACAGTGGTGTTTTTAGGCCTGATGCAGTGTTTAAAGGGGCTAATTCCTAAACTTGAAGCAGGGGTAGACACCTCTGTGAAGTATTTTGAATGATAGTCTTCATGCCACTTAGCCCACCTGTGGCACCATACAGACATGGTTATGCTGCTTCCTGTTGAGGAGGCAGTATGGCACGCTTCAACCACTGCTGTGGGGGGTAAATATGACATTAGTCTTTCTTTTCTGCTTCCAAGAAAGTATCTATTTAGACTGAGCATGTCTACACAAGATGCGTACTACATAATAGACTAATTATGGTAAATATTTTGGTATCTACGCAGGCACCCCTATTAGGCTGGAGTAAACTAATTATCTCTGTGGCAGGATAGTACTTGAAAAAAAGTACAATCCTGTTGCAGATTTTTTATTTCATAGCAACACTTGTGTAGACACTACCCTGGCTGGCTGGGGCACAAGGATGCTTCAGGGCAGGGGCTACCCTGGCTAGCCCCACACATTGGCCACTCATGTGCCTCTACCAGACATTCTGCAACACTTTGTGCTGTGGGGGGAGCAGCCCCCAGGTTGACCACCTGAGCCCCCCTGCCAGCCAGGGCTGCTCCAGCCTGGCTCAGTGTGCTGTGGTCCTGGGTGCAAATTCAAGCACCTGGGAGCAATAAGCTATGGAGTTTATTGCTTCACATTAATTGCACCTATAGATGTGCCACTATGTGCCACTCCAGGCTACTGGAAGTTTGTGTAGTACCTAGTATGCTAGGACTTCAGTTTCAGTTGTGTCCTCAGGTGCTGCTGAAATAACCACAATATATTCTTATAAACTTTTTTTCCAGTCTATTTCTTAACAATTTCAAGGTAATTATGAAATAATGGCAAAGCAGGCTTATTAAGAGCTGTGTGATGATGCAAGAATTTGAGGTGTTTCTCCAAATGTAATATTGGGTATTCAATTTTTTTGTATGCATAAAATATTTTTTCCAGATGACAAGCACAGAATTTTCTTGACTTCCTGGCAATTGTAAAAATTTCTAAGGTTGCTTGAGTAATTTTAATTTTGTGATGAGACTGGTTGCATGGTCAAATTACCTGATGCTTCTTCTACTTACATACAATATACTAATTTACTGCTTATACAATAAAGCAAAATACTGTACATTCCCTGCAGATTATTAAGGAAATGTTAAAACCACTGCAACAGTTAAGCTTCCAAAAACAATATTGACTACCATCTATTTTATGGTATTCATTCAATGATCTATTAAATAAACGCTTAACCAGAAAACAGGAAAGTAAATACCATATTTAGTATGTGCATCATCAGCTTAGATAAAGATTGTAGCATCCTCTCCTACTCATCTAGCAATGCTGGGGAAATACTATACCACACAGAAGAGAAGGAAGAATTTCTTTCTGATCTCTGCAGGTAAACAGTGTTTGTGCAGTTCTTTGGGTATTTATTAAAGGGGTGCAACTTAAATGTGCATCTATTTTTTAACTAAACAGTAATTAAAATTATGCAAAGTGGGATATTATAGGGCACAACATGAACTTGAAGTGAATTTGTAAGCTCAAAATGCTTTTTGATATTTGAGTCATCTTAATTTTGTATTGATCTTGCATTTTCCTTGGGAAGAAGACAGCATGATGGTGTTCTAATCAAAGCTATTACAGGTGTAATTTAAATGGAATCTATATATGACTGAAGCAATTATTATGTGAAATCTTAAAACAAATACTCTGCTTAGGTCTTTGTCATTGTGCTTTCTAATACTACAAGAACAGAATCAGCATATAGCACATCTGCATTCTGAGTATGAGGTAAAACTGGGGTAGCTTTATCACACTGACTGGCAGTTATTGGCAAATACTTTTTAATGGTCACTTAATGCTACCATTTAAATAATAAACACTGTAAATGCACAAAAATATCTGACCACCAACACCCGAATTGTTGTCATGGTGACATTATATGTGTGTACATCTCAGGATATGCAAGAAGTAAGAAAGCCCAGATGGTCTTATTCAGGTGTAGCAGTGTATACACAATGGTTCATAACCTTTTCAAACTCAAGAGGCACATCTACATGTTGCCCTGTACCGACATAGCAATGCGCTATGTCACCATACAGTACACTATGGCGATGTAATGATCATGTATATCTACACATGACTACCAGCTACATCGCAATAGTGGCACACTCACATAGCAGTGAAATCTACTCATGCACTGCATGAACAGCACAGTAACCGCCCATATTGCACCATGCTTTAGTACTTCAAAAAGGAAGTACTAAAGCAACATGCCATAGCAATGTCTCCATACGGCAACGTGTAGACCCACCCAAGGCACTCCTTGTTAGACTAAAGACATCTTTCAGAAAATGGCAGGTTTTAGTTTTCACTTGTTTTTTGGACTATAGAAAAATAACAGAGCAATTCTTCTGTTGCAGAGAACTCAGACTACAGAAGGTCAGGTTTTTAATATTATGCATAGGTGGCAAAAGGCTGGGGATAACAGGGCTCAGTCCCCCCAAAATATGGGTCAATGGTTAGGGCCACAGGGTAGCCCCGCTGCAGCAGGAGGCTGCAGCAGGGGTGGGGAGGGGTGAGCACATCACCAGGATTGCAGTGTGGTGTGGAGATCACAATCTATTCCATGAAGGAGAAAGGGCTGGGGTGGGGGGCAGATCAAGGCCCTCGCAGTGAGGGAGGGAGTGGGGCACAGCCAAGGGCAGGGCTTGGGGTGAATGAGGCCCCAGTTTGGCTGGGTGGTAGGACAATTGGAGCCCAGGCAGCTTGTCCGTGGGGGGCTAGGGGGGCCCATAATGTGCTCCCCAGCAGAGGACCAGGGGCACACGGCCCCTGGATCTGTGTGAAGGGTGGAGGCAGATGTCATTGCACTTTGCACTGCATGGCAGTTGCCCCAGGAGTGGCACAATACCACTTGCCTGCTGTCGCTGGGCTGCTCCATGCCCCCTGGAATGCACATGGCATTGCGCAGCTCCAGAGGGTGGCAGTGGCAGCAGAAAGCAAAGCCCAGCCCGCAGCGGGAGCTGCCTCTACTCTGCACACGGATCAGAGGGCACGTGCTCCCTGGGCCTCTGCCAGGGTGCAC
Source organism: Caiman crocodilus (assembly GCA_030014935.1). Taxonomy (NCBI): domain Eukaryota; kingdom Metazoa; phylum Chordata; order Crocodylia; family Alligatoridae; genus Caiman; species Caiman crocodilus. The sequence goes on from JAGPOW010001918.1 coordinate 33,323,687, forward strand.
ACAGTGGTGGGAGCACCCCTCCCTCCCACATGTCCCTGGACAAGCTGCCTGGGCTCCAATATCTCACCATCCAGCCTGGCTGAGGCCCCATTCGTCCCTGCCCCACCTTTGGGGTCTCGATCTGCCCCTCTCCATAGCCCTTTCTCCTCCCCCCTCCCCTTTCCCCACAGACTTACCAGGGGAGGGGGGCATGCATGTGCACTTAGGCCCCCCCAATACTTTTTTATCCCTCCTCCTATGATATTATGGTTTCATCTTTGAAATCTCTGGGTTTGTCTTGTGAATTGTGTTTTTACAGCTAACGGTGGTAACATCACATGGCACCCTTTGGAACCCTTACTAAAACATCCTTGTTGAGAATCACGGGTATAACACTATTCTTCATGAATTAGTCTGTTTTACACTAGTGTGAGCAAAAGAAAAATCAGGACCAAAGCACGTACACATAGATGGAAACGCATAGAATAATGATTTGTCATATAGTTGCTCACATGAACAGCAGGAAGAACGTAACCTTACATGGTGTGTACAAGAACCCACTGGAGTGATTTATCTATTGCTTTTTCATTTCTATAGTGCTCATCTTCAACTTGCCTGAGTACCAAACAAACATGAAAAATTATCTGTTGTTTCTGGTGGGTCTATATCATTTCCTATGTGTGTAAAAACAACTTTGTTTTTATTAATATCCTAAGAGGTCTGTATCAATGCTGTATATATCAGTGAAGACGAAGTCACTGAAATACTTAACTCATTCCACACTTATACATATCTATATCATAAATCTATACTGTGAGCTGCAGACAATTTAAAAGAATTGTATGCCCTCCCTAAATTGTCTCTTAACTTTTTAGATCTGAGTCCTCAAAAGTTCTTAAACATCTAACTCCTACTTGGGGAGCTGTACCTTTTTCAGCTGAATTTGAATAGTAAATATCCCTTTACTCCTTGAAACAGAACTTTATACTGAGATATGTCCCAATCTTCCCCTATTTCCCAACTGAATCATTGAAAAACATGTATTTACATAGATAAACTACCTATACAGGGCCTAATACTGCACCTTTCTAGAGAAAATTCCCTTGAGTTGCTGGAAGCTCCGTGTCTGAATGGCCTGCCAAATCCAGGGTATTTGTACTGACAGTAAACTATTGTAGCCCAAGTGGTACACAGCTGGTAGCCCTTCTTCAATTGAAGGGATGTTAGAGGGTCTGAGTTTGCTGTGGGAATGTGACTGCCTAGCTTTAGGTCTGCTCACCTCCCTCCTCTACAGAGTAGAGAAGAGACCAGGGACACCTAATAATGTTTAACTACTTACAGATTTAATTTTACAGTGCAGTGTTCAACAAGCTTATAAAACATGTACATATGCATATGTATGTATATATGTGATATACTATTTACAGATGTAAGTTTAAAAAGACAGTCACTCTTATTAAGGAAATCTCAGCTGGGTATGGTAGATGAAGGCACTGTATCAGCATAGGCCTTGACCCTCAGTAGTCTTCTAGTTAGCATACAGTCCCTACCTGCAGCAAAACTTCCAGGCAGCAGACAAGGGAACAATTGGCAATAAAACACAAGGTAAACAATAGGTCAGCAGATGAAACCTGGCTGGGTTGGAACAAGCGTCTTACACATACATAAGTGAAATTACATTAATAAGATTCAATACATAAGGATAGAAAACACAATGAAAGCAAATATTGAATAAAAGATGCTCTAGCAGGCCCTTAAGCAGCTGTACCACTAGCAGGCTAAACAAGGCAGTTCATAATCATCTCATAATACAACATTAAAGTGTGCAAGTTTACAGCAAAGGGCCCAACAATATAAGGATCAAGGACAACAACAATGGTACAGCAATTATCCCTAAAAGAAAGGAATAATACTAGGGAAAAAGAACAGATGCCATAAAGAAACACTATCACCCTCCCCTAGGCCACCTGACTAGAATGGCTGAGTAACCACAAAACCCCACCCTAACAAATGGGGCCCTTAACTCCCCCTGCCACAAAGAGGTGTTCTCTCCCACCTGCCTCATGGGGCTTCCCTTCCATCACTAAAAGGGGAGGGCCCCTCCTCCCCTGTGGAAATTCTCATCTCTTCCCCTCCTTTGGACTTCAAACCCCTTCCTGGGTAATTTACAACTCCCAGCAGTTCTGGGGGGCTTGGCTCATCTCTCTTTCTCTGGATTGGCTGCTGGGCTTCCCCCCACATCAATGGGATGATCACTCTGTCCTGCTGCCACTTGCTGCAGGATGGCCCGAGCTGCCTCATGCAGCTACCTGGCCTGTCAGCCCTCCCTGGCCCCATGCACTGCTCTGCGCACTGAGGGGCTCCTGCCTCTTGCAGGGATGGGGACCCATGCTGCCTCATGCATCTGCAGGGTCCAATCATCTTGCTCAGGTCCTGTGCACCACTCCATCTACCTTGGGGCTTCTGCCTCTCACAGGGGTGGGGACCCATGCTGTTTCTGTGCACCAATGCCTCGGCTCCCTTCACAGTGGGGCTGGGATGCAGCTGCTTGCCACTTAGTGGAAGTGTCTTCAGGGTGCTTCTAGGGCATCTACTCTGCCTCAACGGTCAGCTCCACCAGCTCTTTTGCAGCCCTTCTTCATCATCCCTGGTCGAAGCTGCCCATGCACTGGGCACACGGGCTTTTATCCTTTCTGGAGGCTCCACCCTCAGACTGAAAATGGATCAATGGGAAAATCTGAGGTGTTAGTTCCCTTTCTGATCCTCCTCTTCACCTTGCCCATGGGTCAAGGCGAGGCAAGCCTGCCTCCTCCTGATTGGTGGAGAAGGGAAGTACCCCACTAATCAGCCTGAGCCTTTCAGACTCAAGCCAGCAGGCCAGACTGCTGGTGAGCCCACCGGCTAGCCTGCCACACTATTATTACTGCTCATTGTATTGGGTTGGAATAATATAGTTGTATACCCAACAATCTCCCTTCCTTAAATTATCAATATGGTGCCAGATTATTAACGTGACCCAAATATTTTTGATCTCAGGAAAGACTTCTTAGAGATAAAGTATATTTATTTCACCACCCCCAGACAGCTAATATCTAGCTGTTCACAGTCCTAGCTTACATAACAAGCATCAGAGAGGAATTGTACTTTGCTTGTGATGATACATAGGGCAGAATTCTCCTTCCCTTTGTGAAACTAAATGCCAGTTTTCTAGCCCCACAAGTGGCATTTTTGGCTTTTCTGTTTCCAGTCTACTGTGGATGCATAAGTGTGTGGGCACAAGCTAAATATGCACAGAAGAATACACACTGGCTGTGCTCCCATTGTGAATGCTGACATGAGTCTAAGTTACAAAAGTGTGGCTAACTAGAAACCTATGATGTGGGGAACAAGAAGAGAATTTGGAGGTGGGGGATGTGCATGTCCTGCATTTCTTTCCCTCAGAGAGGATTTGAGCCTACATCTCTCTGACTTCCTAGTCCTGTACTGAGTGGATTTCTAGGTGAGGACGCCTGTTCTCTTTCTTGAATGCTTTATGCAGTGTTCCCAATAAGTCTGTAATACAAAATGCATGAATGACAGTAGAAGCAAGGGCTCACCCCACCTCTACTGGAACAGCAGCCACCTCCATGAACTATAGAGTAGAGGCTCCCTGTGGCCTTTTTTGACTTTTTCCATTTAGACTGCATTCCCTTGGCTGCCCAGAGAGCCAGCTTGTATAGTTGGGCATTCTATGGAGCTTTTGGGCATCAAGTGCCCTTCTTCAGGTCTGAGAAAGAAGCAGATGCAAGCTGAACTAGTTAGGCTGCTGTGAAAGGTTTGGGTGCAAATCTTAGGGAGAAGAGAAGACTAGAACCTGAGTTTCCCTGGTCCCAGAAAAGTGGCTTTACCATGAATCTAGTAAACAACCATTGCCATTGATTTGGACAAACAGCTGCTAGGTGTGCCTTTTTGACCAAATATAATTCTCGGGGCTAATGCAGCCTGTCTGGGTCTTTAAAGAACAACTAAATCTCGATAGAGCATGCACAGTAAGGAAAAATGTAGCCACGTAAGGCAGTTAGGTACATACATGCAATTCAGGCTGCTACATGATGCAAAGTTTGGGTGACTGATGCCTAAAAACTCTCTTAATAAATGTCACCTGCAAATCTTAGCAATGAAATTCTGCCATAAGGATGGTGTTTAAAAATCATTAAGTTGTTTAGATCTCATTAATGGGAGTTAGGTGCCTAAAATCTACCCATAGGTAAATACAGTGCATCTATGGGAAGATCAGGATTTGTGTGGTGTTCTCCATATTATTAAATTGGTGGGTGAACTCTGCCAAATGGCATTGGAGTGTAGGCTGAGGAGAAGGGCTCCTTTCCATTCTCCACTGGGGGTAGGGGTGAGAAAGGGAGATGCACCAGAAGAGAAAGTTTGATTCTGGATAAAAACTAAAACAAAACAAAAACCTACACACACCTAATATCCAGGTTGGTCTTAGATATCTTTACACTGCTGTGGCCTTGCCGAAGCTCTGATCTCCTGTCTCTCTGCTCTTTGGCAGGATTGCTCCAGAGTCAAGTTGCCTGGAACTTCCATGCTGCAATTGCCCCTGGGCAAGTGTCAGAGGGATTTCAGTTGGAGCAGTATAATGAAAATTAAAGCTGGACAAATTATGCTTGGGGCATTTTATATTCATGCTGCTTCAGTCACTTGACAAAATAATGCAGAAATAGGATAAAGGGATTCCTGGAAGGTTATATGTTAGTGTCGGAGCACCAGAGGGATGCATTTCTATTCGCTGGAGACAGTTAACAAGGGGTCTCTACTGGGATTAGAAGGCTGTCAAGAATAAAAGGGAAGGGAAACTCAGCATACACGATACAATGGTGTAAAAGCAAGACAGAAATACTGTGAAGAGCTGATTAGGGGAGTTTAGGCATGGTGCCGGAAGTCATGCTTTTAGAAAAAAAGTAACTGCAAGGAAAACAGTTTTTGAGTATTTTTCTGAGAAGGGACTAAGTCAACCACTTTTTGCCATTACTAGAGAATGGAGGCAATTTATTACTACACATCAGAAAAATTACAAACTTTTAAAGATATTCCTAAGGAACGCAGCAATGAAATGTTACAGAGCTATTTTTGCTATGAGAGAGAGAAAAAAAACAACAGCTACAATTGGCCACCATTCCCTTTCCTATTGCAAAAAAAAACGCCATAAGAGAATTAACAATCAATCCCAAACAAGTTTTACTTAACCTAATATCTTTAGAGATAGAGTGCGAGTGCTGGAAGAGTCATAAATTCCTGAAAGCAATGTCAGGGGAGGTTGTGGTATGATAACACTATCTTATCAGTAGACAATCTGTCTAGAATGCATGCTGACCATGTTTCATGTTTGTTCACCATTTAAAGGCATCCCTGTCAAGTTATCTTTGAATAAATTCTCAGTAAGTCTTACCACAATTACCCTCTAGAAACACTGTTTGCTATTTATATTGTGATTCTTTCTTTAACGTCAGCTTTCCTAATTTCATGCTCTCATCTCAACTCATTCAGATCTCCTTATAAAGATATCAAGAATACAAAAACAATTTGAAAATATTAGTCAATAAAACACTAAAACGATGAAGTTGTTTAATATGCTTCATCTATGTCCACCTTAGAAAAATGGTTTTTAATCTTTTTGCAATGGAATATAAAAATGTTACTCTGAAAAACTGACACCTCACTCACTCACTCCAATGACCATAATCCGTCAAAAACTCCAAACAGGCAGACATAGCTCTTATGGAAATCAATACATGAAAAAAGAAAGATGAAGATATTTTTTTCATGCTGATGAGGAAGCAGCTTGATCAGCCTTTGCAGGAGGAAGCATTTCTGTCCCCTCAGAGCACTGATAGACTCCCTAGGAAGAGTAGGGGAAATGAAAAAGCAGAATCAGGATCATAGAGCTTCTCCACAGCTCTTTTTGGGGAAAAGATTAAGCTACAAGAAGAAACGTGAATGTACAATGTAATGGGCTGAGGATCTGACTTGGAATAGGAAACTCCATCAATTCTAATCCTGCCTCTGATAGTAGAACTGCTTCTTGACTGGAATGAGCTGATTAGGAGGTGATTAAGAGGCAAGGATTTTTTTTTCCTCATACCTTTTAGTGGACCAACTGTATAGCTGGCAGAGCTGTTAGTCAAGCTTTTGGGCATCAAGTGCCCTTCTTCAGGTCTGAGAAAGAAGCAGATGCAAGCTGAATAACTTGTACATTAGTCCAGCTGAATTGTGGATATGATATGCCCAATGTTGGCTAGTACCATGACCTGAGTAATGAAAGAACTTTGAAAAAACGAGGAGTGTTATTACTCTACCGACTGCATGCTGGTTATGATCATGAGGGAGAATAAGAACCTTTAGCAACTCTCTCAAAGCGCCTGGACCTTGAGTATTGGGGTAAACTGGTGTTCTCTTGAGATTACCCAGAGAATATGGGTTGTATCCAACATGGGTCAGTAGTACCACCTGAGTCAGGGGGGCATGTGCCTCCCCCCGAGTGACCAGCCAGCAACTGAGGGGGGAGTTCCCCCATGACCAGTCTTGGGATCGGTGGTCCTGGAAGTGCCAGAGGCGCTTCACCTGGTGCCCCCACTCCCTGGCCGGTGCTCACGGGGGCAGGCACTGGTGTTCCCACCTGCCCACTGTGCCCATTGCCTAAGCAGGGAATGCTGCCTGTCAGGGGGTGCACCCCCTATGCATTGCTACTGAGATTCAGGACAAATGAAGGCAATAAGAGTGGGACCTACATGCATAAAACTTCTACTAAATTCAATAAGTATTTTACTTATATCACAAGCCCAGATCCAGGCTCTGAGAAGGTGCTATGTTACAATTGCCCTCAATTAGTGGCAATATGTGTTTAAATTTTAACACGGTGCCACTTAATTGTGTCTATTTCCTCAATAAAATGATATAAAAATCCCCATGACTAAGCATGCAAAGCAGTTCATAAAAAGTCTATTAATTTTCATGCCCCATAAATGTAAACCACAATTCACTTTAAGTATGCTGTAAAAGCATTCCTTTTTCAAACCTGAGTTTATAGAAGGCAGAAGAAATGGGACTTTAGAAGAAAAGTCTGGTTTTCCATTCTCTCAAGACTTCATTACTATTGATTAATAATTTTGGCCTGGTTTTTGGTTTCCAAAATCTTTTCTTTCTGTCTACAGGAAACTATTTCTGAACTTCTACTCTTTTATGATGCTTATTTGATAAATATTTTATCAAATAGAAATCAACTTCTTACAGCCACAGGATGTTCATTTATGAAACCTAACAGGGATTCTGTTTTCAGAACCCCTTCAGAAAACAGGTATGAATCCCTTGTCCCATTTAAATAAGTGGCAAAATTCCAACTGACATGCAGAAAGCCAAGATTTCATTGTGTTGCCTTTTTGCTACTGACACTTATCTAAGACGTGATTACTGTTATTTTATTTATTAGTATAGCGCACCACCACAAAAAAGCTCTGAACTTTATAATACAGTTCAGATAACATTAAAATACTGTTTTTTTAAGGGCTCTGATCCTATTATGTCTGTATGGTAAGAGACACTGTTTCATTCATCATTTCTCCTTAGACCATCCCTTTCATGCCCTACCCATTAGGGTTCCAATCCATCAGTTTTGTAGACAACTTTGATGAGTTCTCATATACTCTATTCTCCCTGCTGTTGGTTAATTCTTTCACTTACATTAAGGAGTTTCTCATTTTCTCTATTCTGGGTTTTTGGTTTTGTTTTTTTTTTAGGTGGTGTTGGTTGGTTGTTTTTTTTTCCAGTTTTCTTTTGCTGTAAGGTGTGTTCTGCCAGCTGCATCATGCTCAGATATCCCTTTCTTGTACATTGTGGTGTGAAACCTGCAGCCAATTGATGTTTCTCCACTATAGATCTAATCTCCCCACTTTCAGTTCTGCTATTTTTTTTGCTAAATAACCCTACTTCTCCAAGTTAATTGAATCCCAAGCCTGCAGTCCCAGCTGGCTCCTTGCCACCTTTGACTTGCTCTTCAAACTCTCCTCCTGCCCTGGCTATTTTCTGCATAGGCTTTTGTTGATTTTTGCTAAAAGAAAATTGGCAAAATATAACTTAATTTTCCTTTGCTTGTGCTTTTGCTCCCTGACATTGAAGTGAAAATGATCTTGCCAAAGTCTTAGATGCCAAAGCTCAAAGCCAAGACTCCATTCTCAACCTCCTTGACCTGTCAGTGACCTTTGACACAGCCAGCCATGCTCTTCTTTACACATTGACTTCATCTGTTTATTTATTATTAATAATGTTTTAAAGTATTGGTGCTTCTGAGAAGTTGATTTTGAAAAATATACAGAAGAGAAAAAGGATGGTAGAGCCAATGAGATTTAGAAGGAAGCATGAAGGGAAGTATGCCAGGAGGCCCAAGTGAGAGGATGAGAGATGGACACATAGGCCATGTCTGCATGAGCAGGAATGTGCATTTCCCTGGGGTAAAATAACAGTGGTACACCTTGTGCCACTGTTACTTGTCTGCAGGGAACACACATGCCACATGTGCTCCAGCACATGGTATGTTACCCTGGGTGGGGTAGGGGGGCTGGGGCCAGCAACTATATTGGCCTTAGTGGCCTTACCTGGGATCCTGGGGGCCTTGAAGAGCTGCAGCCATGGCACTCATGAAGCAGGTCTCCTGGCTGGCAGCTGGAACATGGTTCTGGCTGGCCAGGCTCTGATTTTGGCTGATGTGCTCTGCTGCCATATGCCCAACCCTGCTTTATTTTGGTGTGGATTTTTTTGGTCCTGGAATCTCTCAGGCTTAAGAAACCCCTCCGTGCTGCAAAGTAGCAGTGTGGGGAATGCCTACATCTGCAGTGTGTCGTGCCACAGATGGGTCTGCAATGCCACATCCATGTTCATTTGGATGCAGCTAGAAGGCACATCCACATGTGCAAACACTAGGGGTGTGCGAAGTGAGCCCTATTCAACTGAGATTTGGATTCGGCCCAAATGAGGAACAGTGATTTGATTGGTTGATTCAGATCACTGTCCCTGATTCAATTTGGCTGAATCTGAAGATTCGATGCTGATTTGGAGAATCAGCTTTTTGGACATAGACACAGCTTTGTAAGTTTTTTCTACATACCTTGAGGTAGCAGGTGTGGCTCATGATCACTGTGCTGCTGGGGCGCATGGAGTATCCCACAGGAGTGCAGTGGTGGGGGTGGCCCTCCACATACTCGGTGGCAAACCCAGAAGTAGACCGAAGTAGTTTACATGTTGGCTTGCCAATCAGCCTCAGTGCCCCCCCCCCACCCCAAGAGGCACAAGTCACTGAGCAAGGAGGGGTGGGCAGGGGGGAGCTGCATGCTCCCTGTGAATCCAGAAGCGGACTGGAAGTGCTTCTGGTCCACTTCTGGGTCTGCTGCCGAGGGTGCTGGGGAGCCCACCCGTACTTCTGTGGGACGATCCATGTGCCCCAACATCACAGCACTCATGAGCCCCTGCTGCCTAGATGTATATAAAAAAAACAGTTAAAGTTGTCTCTATGGCCGAATCTCTGAATCTTTCTGAATCTCTCCACATCGATTCAGAAGGTTCTGATTTGATTCAGAGAGATTAAATAGTCCTCTGATTTGATTTGGATTTAGAGATTTGACCACTGAATTGGGCCAAATCTCCACCAAATCTAATCACGGGCTGAAGTTTGGCACAGCCCTATTACACACTTGCACTTGCGGCAGCTCAAATAGGAGCAGCCCAAATTTGCGCTGGAGATTTCTGCCTCAGCGCATGTGCCTGACCATACATTTTGGTGTGAGGCAAATTTGTGCTGCTGGGACAAATGGACCCTGCCCAGATTCTTCCACATCTTCAGTCAGGGGGGTCTGGAGGTGGGGTCCAGCACCTGTGCTGGCCTCAGCAATATAAAAAGCTGCCTTAGTGAGCAGCTTAGGGTTACTTGCCCTCAGGAGCTCCTGAGGCCCAGCCAGTTGATATCTAGGGACACTATCCCCCTGTGCCACTTGGACTGCTGCAGCATTCCTGACCTAGCGTGGCCTCTGCACCCTCTACCCGCTTCAGCAGTGTGGCAGTGGGGGCTGCTGCCTGGATCTGACTTGCTGCCACCTCTGACAACATCTGACCCCTTGCACCTGTGGCCCCATGGCTATATGCTTGCTAGACCCAGATGGGGACTGCATGGCCGCTTGGGCTGTGGTAAAGGCACTGAAGCAGAGGTACCTATGCCTGTGGGCCAGCAGGCTGTGTCTGCACGGTTGACCTTCATGTGGGACTGCTGTCATGTCTTCTGGTGCCTCCATTCTGCCAGCTGGGCAGCTATTGCTCAGAAGGTGTGCTCATTTCAGTAGCCCATTACTGTTGTAGCATGTTGTATTGGCCTCAAATGGCCAGGGGGTCAGCCACCATAGGTGGAAGGAGAAAATTTATTTTGAGGGGGGCTGAGCACATGCCCCCTGCAAAATGTCTGTGGGTGGAGGAGAAAGAGCCTGGGAATGGCAGGGGGGGGTAAGGGGGGGAAATGGGGTTGGGGCTGGGACCAGGTAGGGATTGGGTGGGAGTGGAGCAAAGCTGGGATTGGGACCAGGGCCTGCTGTGCCTGTGTGGCTGCCCCTTCCCCTGGCACCTGTGGGCCCCATGAACCACTGTCTCCCAGCCCCACACTGACCCTGGCCCCATACCGCCCTGGGGGGCCCGAAGCAGGGGCTGGAGCAGAGCCAGCCTTGGAGTGCAGTGATCCAAACAAGAGATTTTAATAATCTGAATAAAAGCTCATTGTGCCCATGTTCTTTTGATTGGGATTCTGAAAACCTAAATGCATCATAATCAGGGCAACTAAAATAGAAATCTAAACAGAGCTCAATGTTTGTCACATCCATGCTCTGGGTTTCTTCTTTTAAACAGAGCTATGTGGGGAACAAGAAACACCAGCGGAATGGGGCCTCCGATAAAGTGGAATTAGGTGCAGAGAGGCAGCAGCAGTTGTAACAAAAAAACTTTACTTACAAGCTGTATACATGAGGTATGCAGTGTAGGCACATTCTGTAGACAAACAGAAAGTGAAATCATAGGCAAGCACACTGACATTCACACTCATGGGGGTATGGGGTACGTCATGGTAACCGCGACAGGGAGTTGTTGGTGGATGATCAAGCCCCTCCGAGGTACATGTTGGGATCTCTCCCTACGCGCATCCGAGCTCTCCTTCAATTTGGGGGGGTACCACCCAAGTCTTTTGTATGGCCAGCAAGCCAATTGCTGACCACCACGTGTGCATAATTTACACTGAGCCAATCGAAAGCATGCACTCGATGGTGCAGCTGCAAGCTTTTGACGGGCTCTGATTTTGCACCAAGGACTCTTTCCTGCCTTATAGGGGAAATCCCTGCACCAGGGACTCGCAATGTGCTTAAACGCAGCTGTGCTGAGGCATCTCTTAACCGTTCAGCTCTGACATGCCCCCTTGCCGACGGCACAGTTGCAGCCAGAGCACATTTGAGTCGGTCAGGTTGCTTCATCCAACAGGTTCACACTGCAGGTAAGTATAAACAAAAACGGACAATGAAGCAAGCTCATTCTCCAGGGTTCAAATTAAACAATAACCTATCAGAACACAGCTACACATTAACAAATTGGTGATAAACGGTTCAATTATTAGGACTTTGGTGGGTGTCATTGCGTACTGGTCTTTCAAGGTATTCTTCCGCTCTAAAAATATTCTCTCTGGTCTGGTCACACGTGTCTCAGTGGACCTGCAGAGATAGTTTGCTCTCTCAAAATTGTCTCTCTCTCCGATCTGGTCTGTGCACACTTTGGCGGACCTGTAGAGAAAGAAACACTCAGAAAAATTAATCAACTTCTCTCACACAATTACTAATCATTTTCACAAGATGACTTGTCATCTGGCTCGTCTTGGCATTGGAATCCCAGCTAGTATGCTAGGTTTCGTTGACCCTCATCGCCCAAAACTCGCAACTGCTGTTTTGTGAGTCTAGAATAACGCATGAGGAATCTGAACATTTCTCGCTCCTCTGGTGTTCTTTGTGTCGACTGGAATTGTCGCAGGCTAGACTAGTACACTCGATGTTGCTCTGGGTCGCTGGACTCTCTCTGACCTGGCTTCACAAGAGCTTGCAGTCACGGAAGTTGCCGCAAAAAATCACTTGCAGGCTGTCCAGCTAGTGGGTTTAACAAAATTCGGGGGATGATGGCAGCTCTTCCTCCGTACACTTCAACACAAGCATCGATACTCATTAGCATGATCGGAACAGCTCCGGGATCTTGCAGATAACAGTGAGGCCACAATCCTCGCTGCTGGGATGGTAACAGTCCTAGTGCATGTCGTGTAGGATTCCATGTGCAGTACGAAATCCTGATGATAGCTTGCAAGATCTGTTTCACGCTGACTCTCGATGGTCCACCTTTGTGCCACGCATACGCTCTCTGGCCGGCCTGACCTGCAACAAGTGCTGGAAGCAAAATAGGCCAATAAACATTGTACGTCACCATTCCGACGTTAGCTGCATGCTGTCTGCTCCACGAGGCTTGTCTGGTTAGAGAACCCGCCTCATCTTGGTCCACCAAGTCAGATTCAAACTCCAAGACAAGGCGTTCCAGCCACATAGCTAGGGTTTCTGCTGATCTTATCTTGGACTTTTTGCAAAGGACCTGCAATTCAGTCCAGGTTCTGGCATGATAGGTGCTGGCAGGAGCACAGGCCGCACTCTCCACACTCATCACTCAGCTTCTCGTTGCCACACAATGCATGGCCGTTTGAGTCGTCGCTGCATCTGATGGGGAACTTGGTTGCAGCATGTTTCCCGTTGCCTCCTCATCATGGCCTGGAGGCGGGCCCGTAGGGATTTCAGGGGGTGGAGTCGCTACTTCCGCCTGCCCGTCGATAGCTCTGCCCTCCTCTTCTACCCTTCCATGGCTGCTCCCCTCCTCTTCCGTCCTTCCATGGGTAACTCCGCCCTCCTTCTCTACCCTTCAGTGGTGGCTCCCTTCCATTCTCCCCTTTCCGTACTCCGTGCCAGTCCCTTCAATCGTGGAGTCTCCCTCCATCTCCACTCCTCCACGGAGCTCCGAAAGATCCAATTCTCCCAACTCTGGTAGCAACATGTCTAAATTAATCACTGCTGGCTCCTTACTCTCCCATACGCAGTGCATACAGCGAACAAACTCCCGACTGACAGCTATATCTTTCTCGCTCAGTTTTTGTCCAGCTGAAGACTTGCTGCCCCCTTGTTCTCAGGGTTTAAATTGAACTTGCTCACTCCTTATCACACATTCAAACGCTCTCAGGTGGAGACACATTTCCCACTCTTTTGCAGGTTCCCCTTCTCCCTCACAAATCCTCCACCCAATCCACCTGCCTCATGGTAGGCAATGTGGAGTTGGGCGTGCACGGCATTCAGCACGTGGTGTTTTCCACTGTGCCAGGGGCAACCTTCAACCAATTCCAGCTCCACTGCGTCTTCCCGGTGTACCGATCCTGTTTGTGACACCATGTGGGGGCCGAGAAACACCGGCAGAATGGGGCCGCCAATAGAGTGGAATTAGGTGCAGAGAGGCAGCAGTGGTTGAAACAAAAAAACTTGACTTACAAGCTGTATACATGAGGTATGCAATGTAGGCACATTCCATAGACAAAAAGCAAACAAAACCATAGGCAAGCACACTGACATTCACACTCACACTGGGTACGGGGTACGTCATGGTAACCGCGATGGGGAGTCGTTGGTGGTTGATCAGGCCCCTCCGTGGCTCCAAAGTACACGTGGGGATCTCTCCCTACGTGTGTCCAAGCTCTCCTTCAATTTGGGCGGGTACCACCCAACCCTTTTGTATGGCCAGCGAGCCAATTGCTGACTGCCACGTGTGCATAATTTACACTGAGCCAATCGAAAGCATGCACTTGATGGTGCAGCTGCAAGCTTTTGGTGGGCTATGATTTTGCACCAAGGACTCTTTCCTGCCTTACAGGGGAAATCCCTGCAAAGTGCTTAAATGCACCGGGGACTCGCAATGTGCTTAAATGCAGCTGTGCCAAGGCATCTCCTAACCGGTCAGCTCTGACAAGTTAATACCCTCCCCCTGACCTCCAATACATGATCAGGAGCACCAAGAAAACTGTGAACCATTTGAGACAGGTACGGTGATTCCTTACTGACCTTTGCATTTAATTTTGGTGGCTTCCACAGCATGGGGGGGAATAGTTCTATTTTTATTCATTTGTATCCCTTTTCAATCCCAGAGATTGGTAGTGGTTGTATGCTGTACTTAGAGGCACTTTGATCTGGAGTCCAGCAATTAAACAGCGGTGCCTACATGAGCTTTTCCAAGCATGCTGAGTAGGACATGTTCCTCAGAATTCAAATCAGCAATGAACAGCTGGATGTGGCTTTAATTTGGAGTTCCATTTGTCTGTGATAGAAGCAACAGTATTTCAACAGACTAAAGGATGGAAAACCTCTCTTTCCCCAATATAACAACCAAACCTTTCTTTTTACTGAATCAGCAGCATGCAGTTATGATCTCAACTGAAATATGCAGCCAAGTATAAGGAAGATACTAGTCAGCCCAGGGAGGGGTTTTTATGCCAATTTCATTTCTAAATTTTAGCAGTTTCTCCATTTCATATTCTTGATATATCTCCCACCCTCTCTTCCCCTTGGAATGCTTTAGACATAACTGGTTTAACTGACTAAACAGCAGCAACTTTTTCAGAATACTTTATGCTACTGGTCTTTGTGAAAAGGACCACAAGTATTTAGGGCAAAATTAAATGTGAAAGAAACTTTCTGGACTCACTGCATCCAGTAGGCACTGTGCATCTTTCTGGTACGGCACACCACTTTACCTCTGGGAGCTCTGTAATACAGGCAGGAAATACACCCTTGCACCACTTCAAGCGGAAGTAAAATATAAACTGCAGTGGGTCACGGACATGCTTCTCCTAATCCTTTTTAGTGCCACTTGTGCCCCAAGGGAAGCTGGCTGGGAGCAGTTAGCTGAAGAAAAGACATGGACTGCACTGGTATCCTCTTTTAATGGTCTATGAGTCTGGTCCTTATAGTATTCTGGCATGGAGAATATGCAGTGGGTTGTTAAAGCTTTTCAGGGGAGGAATTTGGCATTATGAGTGTTGGAGAAATGACTGAAAACTTTTGTAATAAGAATTTTACAAGTGCTTCCTCTAAATGCCAGACTACTCAGACACTGCAGACAGTTTCCTACCCAGTGTATGTGTTTACTTACTTTCTCTCCACATTTGACAACTAGTCTGAGTTGTGGGTGGAATGAATATTTAGGAGCTCATTGGCTTTTAATGAAACAAACTGCTTCTAAGATAATTTTTAATCTCATATATGGCCTTAGGATGACCAGGATTCAGACATTTTGCACACTTATAAATATTTTAACACAGCATCACGATATTTTACCACAGGGTGCAGCTTTTTAATGGTATTTAGGCTCCTAACTTCCATTATTTTGGGTTTCTGTGTTTGTATCTGCATGCATAGACATAAATATACAGATTTCAAACCCATTGGCACATGCACACACATATACATGACTGTATTATAAGACATTTAACAAAGAAAAATGCAAAAAGGAATTAAAAATGCATTAAAATGCAAAAATTATTAAATCAACTAATTTCTCAAATTAATGTCTCTTTTTAGATCCATGCACAGATGAACTCTTCCATGTTCTGTCCTCTTTGCTTGGCAGGAAAGGTCAGTTTCTTTAATCCTTTCCCTCATCCATCCTATTCTTTTCAGATATTTTTGTGGAAAGGGAGAGTGCTTATGTGAGTGTTTGGATGTTTGTGCATCCCCCCAGCCCAGTCAGGCAGGAAAAGGGAGGGATAGGGAATGGGTTTGGGAAAAGCATGATGAGATCAGAAGCTTTCCAAGGTTCCTCCCATCCCATGGGATTTTCTCTGGAAGAATGCAATCACCCTGAATTAATTCCACATCTCCCTCTAACAGAGGAAAAAAGATACGTGAGAAAGCCCTGAAATATGTTTTCTACAATGTAATTAAAAATGAAATCTATGAAACCCTGCTCCGATTAAATAATGAACTGAGAACAACGAAAGCAGATGTTAATTGTTCATCGAAATACAAAGTGGTAAAAAAAATATGTAGTGTGAGCTAAATGACATTTTATATCATTCGTTTTACATGATAGGAGCAAGAGACAGCAGGGAACAGTTTAATAAAAGAATAAGACAGGTGACTAAGTCTGCAAATGTGCTAAAGCAGGGTAAATTGACACTAACCTAACTAATTCTGAGACTGCCACCTACTGCACACAAAGGAGATACAGTGGGGAGTAAAACGTTTATTGGGAGGCTTTGGCCTTTTGGGCTCAGCTAGTACTTACTGCCATAGCTCAATGGGAAGTCAGTGGAGTCAACCTGATTTACATCAAGTCAGAGTAAGCCCCTATATCATGAAAATTATATTTTGGCATTACAATGTATATTTGTTAGGAGGAGGTCAGAGAAAAGTTAAAATAAGTCGAATCTTAAACTGATCCACTCCTGTCTCGAATTTGTCTGAATAGCCTGCTTTTCTTCTTCAGTTTCTGAAAAGTTTCATACTTTTATTCAGGCTAATTTCTGATTTTCAACACACATTTCATTCTCTGTTAGGTTATTAATTACCTTCAAGGATCAGATGTTGTGAGATTACTTTCAATTATGGGCAATGAATATTGGAGTTGCCATGAACTCACAAAACAAGGGATGAGCAAAAGCAAAGGTAAGAAAATAATTAACTCTTCCTATATTTCCTGTTTCTGATGCTTTCAAATTTACCTCCTCCCTCTACCCGCAGTTGTTCTTACAGTGGATACTCAGCCTGTTAAATGTATGATTTGGAAGTTTTATTTATGCCTTGGACTTTGCTGATATGCATAATGCTCATACTGATTATTTTGCATGTGGAAAATTGAATCCAAGACAAGTTTTTTTCCCTCCACCAATCAACATGGAGGGAAACAATCCTCATTTTGGATGTGAGTACTGCCTGGGGGAAGGTGGATGCTGTGGCCCTAGCTCTGGGCTTGGGGCTGGAGCAGTGCTGCCACCTCTTTGTGTCAGGGTGGCTTGTGTGCAGAAAAGGGGTGCATGGGGTTTGGTGGGGGGTGCATGGTGTGTGGCTTCAGGAAAGTATGGGGGGTTACTACACCTCCTTGCTGTCTGCCCTTGTCCTTCTCCCACCACATACCTTTGCCTCTGGCTCTGATGCAGCCAGTTCAGGCCCAGACCTGCCACCACCGCTTCTGTCTGGCCAGGCTGGGCTGGTCTGGGTTTGAACCACTAGTTCCAACTGTGCCAAAGCCAGTGCTAGAGCTGCCACAGAAGGTAAATGGCTTGTGGGGTGGGGAGGGTGTTAGGTGACAGAAGGAGCAACTGGCAGGTGGGACAGGTGGTAGGGGATCAGCTATAGGCATGAGGGAGCAAAGGATGGTACAGGGGCAGGCACAGGTGATGGATCAAGGGATGAAGGGCAGATATGAATGAGGGCAGGGGACAAGTGGCAGGAGGGGAGGTCATTCTGCCTGCCTCCCCTCACTTTTTTCTCCACTACCGTGGGGGTACATTTAAGATAACGCTGCAATAGTTAGAGATATTATTAATAGGGTCAGATTGTTAGACGGTCATCTTAAATTCAAAGTCATCTTGGATTTGGGTAAATATAGTACCATACATCTAAGTATTTTTTTAAAATAATTCTTGATTTTGAAAACCAAACTTGGGACACCTGGTTTTGATTTTCAGGGATAATGAACATTTGCAGTGTCAGCTGAAATTAAAAGGCTTCATGTAGCAATTGGTATGACGCATGCTATAGGAGCATGCACTGGTAGTCAGAGAGGCTTGGTTCTCCAGAGAGATTCTCTGGCTATCAGCCAGAGTGTCTCCCCTCCTTTAGTTCTGCCCCAGCTCCTCCAGCATGCCCTGAGTCCGAAGAAGCAGGGAAAGAGCAGTATGCCTGAAGCGGGGCTTTTAGCCCCTCACCAAAGCACACATGCAGCAGCAAAAAGTAGCAGCACAGATTTATGCTGCTACTATTTTTGCCACTGCAAGTGCATGCCCCTGCATGTGGGGATGTGTTCAGGGTATTTAATTAGATATGGGAGAGAGAAGTAGAAGCTGGCAGAACACTTGTGAAGTAGAGAGAGAAAACACCTGTCTTAATTGAAAGAGCAAGGAAGGAGGGGAGGGAGTATCTCAGAAGCTTTATATATAGTAAATATTAATTCATTGTCAAGGAGGCAGCCCCTGAAATTTTGGAGATGTTGCCCATCACTTGTATTCACCCTGTGCAGAATAATTACTATTTGCAACCATGTGAAGTGATGAGGCCTGCATATTTCTGATGTGCACTACTGTGTGTGTTCACTATCTCTAAGTTTTTATTTGCTTCTCGACAGCAAAGTACTTATATTGAAGTTAGGTTACCTGGCCTAAAATAATTAAAGATGAATAGAATGTTTGTGCTGCTTGAGAGTAACTTACTCTTTCTCAACAAGTGTAAGCAGAGGGAGGTTAGAATTTATTTAGTTTCCTATTCTGTTGACTTTCTGCTCTACAAATTATGAAATTCAGAGAATCTGAAAGCAAGCTTTAATCACAGGGCCAGCTCCAGATGTTAGTTTTCAGAGGATTACGTAGCAGTCTTACATAAATGCCAGGAGTACAGACACCAAAATCCAGGTCCTCAGCCTATGTGTATAAAGATGTGTACATTAATGTCAATGGAGTCATACTCATTAACTCTTGCTGATGATCTTGTCTCAAAGGTATTTTGCTATATTTAACAAAGCCTCTCTCCTGCTATCTTCCCTTCTCAGGCAGCATGCCACAACAGTGCTGGGTTAAAGGCAATTTGGAAAAGTCTCTTGCTCAAATGTTATTGTTGTACCACCAAACTGAGGGAGGGTGGGGGTCGAGAAGAAATGGACCTGAATCAAATTCACAAGCAGTAAGGATTAGACCTGTAGTCTTTCATTTCAGAAATAAAGGACTTTACCACCACCCACAAAGAAGCTGCTACTAACAGTATACCCATTTTTCTAGACCCTGTTGCAGGGCTGCCACTAGATTGCATCACATGTGTGGAACAGGTTAAAACCAGTTCAGATTGGCTGACCCTCCTAGACATCAACTAATGAGGAATCCTAAAGATATAAAATGAGTGTTTAGCCATGTCATGAAACCCAGTCAGTCCAGCTTTGAGTTTAAAAACACACCAATAAAAATGTATTATTTTTTTGTGGTATTCAGATGGTCAACATTTATGACTTTCACATGAATAAGTTATTTTAGAGGAACTACTATATTCTGGAGCAAATGGAAAAAGTGACATGTTTAGAGAATTTTAAATTTTGCAGCTAAGAATTAATTTCACAGTGTTAATACCAATACAGGTAATGGGGGCAACATTTGTTTTCCCATCTTGAATTCAGTGGAGTAGAATTTCCTGTTAAGAAGCTGGAACTATGAGACTGTTGGCTGAAAAGACAAAAGCCTAAACCTTCTGAACTCTTAACCGTGAGAATAAGACACTGAAATTCTGGAGAACAAGTTCTCTGGCTGCTGTATATCACACTGGGTCATTTTGGGGCTGTGAAGTTGTGTTTTTATCTGTTTTAATTGATAAGGTTCAAAACAAGTTATTTAATAAGTTAATTTTAATAACTTACATCTTGAATGTATCTCATCATTCCAGGCAGATCTTTCCTCTTCACAGAATGCAGTATATGAAAAAGCCATTATGGATCTCATCAGAAAAGATAAAATGAGCTTTGGGTCTTCCATTCAAGATGCTACTAAAAAGCACAAGACTAATCTGGCAGGTTGTACAGTACTAATGTTGTACACTGACATAAAATCATCAACTTCAGGGGCTTAGCAAATATGATGTAATTGACCATTCGCACATGGGCAGGTTATCATGTGAATTCCATACATTCACTGGTAAGCAGTTAACCATGTAAGTGAAATTTCAATAGATGGTAGTATGAGTGATATTGTAGCTGTGATTGTCCAGAAATTACATCAGAGGCAAGACTTTCTTGCTTGGGGGGTCACAGTCTTGTGTTTTGTAATCAGGAGCATCTGTCTCTCTCATTTGCTGAACCAAATTTGTAACTGAACTGAAATAAATATACAAGAAGAATGTGTCACAGTATTCACCCAGATCTAATCAATGGTAGTGTTGACTAAGTACTCTAGTACCTACTCCTCAGCCAATTTCATGCATTGTGCTAATTCAAGAAACACTGATAAACACAGTCAGTGCCAAGAGTCAACAGACACTAGGCCCCAGCAGAACTTTATGTTCTTTTCCCTCTAGTCTCCTCAGCTAGGGACAGACATTCAAAAAGCCTGAGCCCGAATTGATTCACTCTTCGCAGATTAGCCTAAACTGTGCAGCTTAAACTGATTAATAACTGAACAGACATTCTCTGTTAAATCAGGAAATGCAAGCACATGCCTGCAGTGGCTTGAGCTGGAAGCCGAAGCCCTCCAAGGCTCTCACCCCTCTCTGCTGGAGTAGATGCAGCATGGCCAGGTATCAGTCAGGGCTAGCAGGACACACAGGATGCCAATCACCAGTGTGGGAGGGGAGGGGGGCAAGCTGCTGCCAGACTGAGGAGTGGGGATGGGAAAAAAAGTACTTTCTCTGAAGCAAGCATGTATTGAACACAGCAGTTTGCAAAACATACAACAGGGAACTATCAAACATCTTCGCCTAGGCTAAGATACAGCCCAGTAAAATACAGCATACACAACTTAGTCAAACTTAAAATATAAAGCAGCAAGATGAGAGAAAGCCTTGCATAAGTCTTACTAATCCTGAGGGCAGAGTGTCTCCTTATAGCCAGACATTCAGAAAGGCTTTGTTTAGGTTTCACAGGTTCTGCTTTATAATGTCAATGTATCTCTCTGCATTCTTTGATCTGCAACTTCCAACCAGAAGCTGTCTTCAACTTCCCTTAATTCCATCTCCAGCACATACATGTGATGATCATCAGGTCTTTGCCAGCACTTCCCACCTCTCAGTCTTGTCCTGCAGGTCTTAGCTCACAGGCACAGGTCTTGCCTCTCTCCCCCACTCCAGAACCACTGTGGAACTAACCCCACCCCTGGCTGCAGCCAATCTGGAGAGAGGGAGAAATTAACTTTGTCTTTGCCTGGCTGTAGGAAAGCCATGTAGGTGCGGCTAGGTCTGGTAAACCCCAGATGCAGTATGCTGGGTTTGCCAGCATGGGGGAGAGAGGGTGTAGGGAGGAATTTGCCTCAGGGGCCATGGCAGGCCAGTGTCTGCCCATGCCCCACCCCTGTTCTTGTTAGAAAGCAGAGGGGAGAGGCCAGCCCTGCTGTGGAGCAGACAGTTCCACCCAGCCCAGAGAGCATGTGTCATTCTCATTAATTATTTAGTCCCTGGTCACTTTTCAGGCTCCATATCCTATTTCCAATCTCATTGGTTTTAGGGCCCATGTCTAAATCTTCCCACTAATAATCTGTACCTACCCCGTTGCTCAGGCTTCTTCACCCAATCAATTTCTCCCTCAACACCTCAACAGATATGCCTGTCTTCTAGCCTCCATTTCTCACCCCTCTCAATCCTATTTCTCTACCGCCACTGGCTGCCAGGTTCAGGTCTCTCTTCTACTGTTTTATCTAGTCTCAACTTTATCTTCTGCCAGTTGCTTCTCCAGCTCCCTGAATCCTTGTTCTGTTCTCTTTGCCCAGCCAACTTCAGTCCCTTCCCTTGCATGCCCCATTTCCTAGTCAGATCTGTCTTCCCAGTCCTTGTTTCCTCCCTTTATTTTATCCCAGCAACCTTCTCCAATGACTCTCAGTGTTTTCAGCTGACATTGGCTGCAAGATCATGTCCTTAGGAAATTTCAGTTTAAACTGTAGTTTCAACAATTAGCATATTCTTAAAAAGGGAAGTACTGGACAATTTAGCAATAGGCAGTGCTTCCAGACCCACACATAATATGTATGGTTACCTTTTGCACCAGGAAAAACACAATAATCTATCTTCATGTGGATATCAATAACAAAACCTCCATTTGGGGAACAGAGTTGGATCCAAATGAAGTTCTGATATACAGATAGTGCCTTAGTTTTTCATGTGGACAAGGGAACTTTTTTAATGCTTGTAATCCTAGTTTTACCAATGCGGGGCATGGTGCTGCTAGCTTAAGCACATACCAGCATGCTTACCCTACACGTCGGAACAGAGTTATTTTTTTTCATGTAGCTCTGCAGTTATTTTAAATTTGTAATTAAAATCTGTAATTATTTTAAGTCTGAGTTGTCTGTTATTTTACTGGGGTAGGTGATTTGGTTTAATTGATATTTTTGCATTGGCAGCTGATACCCAAAGCAACTGGAAGACCTGTAAGGCTCACTAACACCCCAGAAGCATCTGTTTCCTCCCCTCCCCTTTGAAGTAACTC
The DNA here is from genome assembly GCA_030014935.1 of Caiman crocodilus. Lineage (NCBI taxonomy): Eukaryota > Metazoa > Chordata > Crocodylia > Alligatoridae > Caiman > Caiman crocodilus. The sequence continues at coordinate 33,346,190 of JAGPOW010001918.1, forward strand.
TCTCCCCATATTGCTTTGTCTATCCTATGACTCTCACTACTGCAGAGACCTTCTCTCTCCCTCTATCTTTCCCTTCTCACTGTACAAAGATGACCTCCCACCTTTTTTACTGCCTCTTCCCCTTGTAATCCTTCCTTTGTGCCACTAGTATACTGCACTGTCTTCTTTTTTCCCCTTTCCAAAATGTGGATCAGTATGAAAGAAACCTTCTCCAAAGAGCTTGAGCAGTAACATCCTCAGTAGCAGACTCCTGGGCACTTGAGGTCTAGGGGCAGTACACATAAACCAGTTTATGATCAGAAACTGCTTTAAACCTGTAAGAGAACGGACACTCAGTGCAGATGAACCAGTTTGAAAATGAGTGAAACCAGTTTGAGATAAACCTGATTGAATGTAGTATCAGACATAACTGATTTGAGTCAAACTGGTTTATGCAATGTCTGGCCCAGACTCCTTGCTCATTTAAGTTAAATCAGGGTCCCCCAGAATCCTGGCATGCATTCTGGGCTGGGCAGGTCTCTCTGCTCCACAGCAGGGCTGGTTCCTCCCCTCTGCTCCCTGGCTAAGACTTGCAGCTCCAGCAGAGATTTGCAGGCACAGTAGGGTCTACTTACTCCCTGGCTGAGATTTACAGCTCCCACAGAGATTTGCAGGCACAGCAAGGTCTGCTGGCTTCCTTGTACCCTATCCCCCCATCACTGCTCAAGCAGGAAATCCCTTCTTCCCTCCCATCTCCCACAGCATGGACCCTGCCCCAGGGACCCTAGGTATGAAGTATGCTAGCTAATGCCAAGAGGGGTGTGTGTGTGCGTGTGCATGTGTGTGTGTGTCCAGTTTCACTGGGACAGGCAGGCAAACAGAACAGGGCTTTTGGAACTAATTAGCAGATCAGCTGGGAAGCTGTTTAAGAAGTTTGAACTAATGGGGAGAGGCCATTGTTTTGCTAATTGGATGATAAAGACTCTTATCAGCCTCTGGCTGACTTGCTTGCCTATCAGTTTGCTGCAGACAATATGACAAAGCATGGAGGGTGATTGAAAAGCTCCGTATCATCAACAGATGCACGCACTGCACACCCTCACCTGCCTCAGAGTGCTAGCCCAGGGCTGGGGGCTGACAACACTCCCACCCCTTGAGCAGCCAGCAGGGAAAAGCCTGGGACTGTGCAGGCAGATATCCCTAATGAGAGAGTCCTGGCAAGGCCTGGCTAGATCCACCTCAGCTTAGCTCCCTGCAGAAGGGAAGGGAGGGCTGCTCTAGTGCCCCCCAGCTTCTAGCCTGAGCCACTGTAGGCATGTGCCTGAACTTCTGCGGTCCAGAGAGAATGTCTGTCCAGTTTCCAAACAGTTCAGCCTAGCCAGATTAGACTAACCTGCAAAGATTGAATCAATTCAGGCTCAGGTTTTTGAATGTCTGTCCCTAGGCCTCAGATCCAGGGTTGTATGGCCACTTCAGACTAGAGAAACCAGAATAAAAAACCCTAACCTTTCTGCACAGAAAATGGACTTTTGCCATAATTCTGCCTTGGTTTTGTTCCAACAAAGCTGGAAAACAAATGTTAAAAACTTTAAAAATTGTGATGAAATGGAACTGACATAATTTTGTTCCTAGCCACCTGATGGACCACGTGTGTCAATATGATAGTGCATGCTGCCATTTTTGTGGGTTTTTTCCATTTCATTTTTTAGAAAAGGGGGAAATTATATGCAACAAACTCTGTAAAATAAACATTAATGTTTATATGTCAAGGTTCCTGTACAACGGAAACTTGGTCCCTTGGAGCCCATGTTTTATGATACATCCTTTGATTATTTAATTGCTTTCACTCTTTTCACAAGACCCCTATGTTTTTCATTCCACTGAATGAATCTATTCTGATGATATGCTTGGGAGATGTAGTAAAAAAGACTCTTGCTGATAGGCCCCTGCCTGATCAGTTACAATAGCTGGAACGACTCATAATGTGCATCTACAAGACATGTTATGTCACCATAGGAATGAGCTATGGCAACAGGGCTCATTGCTACAGCTATGTACTGTTGGTGGGCATGAACTGTGACACCACTGCTACTGCACAGTAGGGTCATTGCTACTGCATAGTAGGGTTGGAAATGACCCTAGCAGCACTGGGGCTGCACAGTACCTGCAGTTACTGCACAGTCGTTGAGTACTTGCTAAATCAGTCATTTAGTACAGTACTTGCCAAAGCTTTAGCAAGCACTAATGACTGTGCAGTAATAACTGCACAGTTGGGCACACACTTAGACATGCCCATAGTGAACGAGGTAAAGAATTACAGAAAGAGAAAGAGTGGTTTCATGATTAAGGCATTTATGCCCAGGAGAACTAGACTCTATTCTTTCCTATGACAAAGAGTTACTATGTGATGCCAATCAAATCACTTAAGCAAATGCTTCACTAAGTGTGTTGCTCATTTTCTTGGTGCTGAACTTGAGAGCCTCAGGTATAGGTTTGCAGAAGTGCTGAACATTCAGAGCTGTCACTAAATCCAAAATGAAATTATGCTTTAAACCTGCAAAGTGCTACCTGATGCTATGTGTTATGAAAGATAAGATCTTAGGCATTGGAAATTGGGCATCCTAAAGTCAGCAGACACTTTGGTCTTTACTCTTTTTATGCTTCTGTTTTCTGCATGCACAAAGATGATACAGCTGCTGCCTCTCCTCAAAGAAGTGTTGCAGTTAAACTAATGAATAATTGTGATGCACTTAGTTATAGTGATCATGATCACTATAGAAAAGGCCTCAAGGACATCTATGATCATGTATTCTGATCAGGGTTTGAATATCAGGCAGTCAATGAGGCAAAAGATCTTTCATTGAACAATGAGGTTCTATTCATGAAATAAGCATGATTGATCCCATGTCCTGTATGACATAGGAGCTTTGTGGGAAACTGTGCTAAGTGATGATCATGTAATTACAGACTGAGGCCCAAGTAAGGTTGCACAGTCAACCTCATTTCCAGCATTTGCCTTTATAATTTTAATTATTTCAACTAGTTTTTGTGCAAGAAGATATCCCACTCAGCCTTGCAGTATGTATACAGTGGGAGTGTCTACATGAGAGGCTACATTGCTGTAGCAATAAGCTACAGTGACATAGCTCATTGCTACAGCAGTATAGTGTGGTGTGCACTAACCATGACATCGCTGCTACTGGGCAGTAGCTCATTGCTACTGCACAGTACCCGTGGAGTCACAGTTCATGCCCACCGACACTACATTGCCGTAGTGTATGCTCAAGAGGAGGACAGAGAAAGCATTTCAAGGTTGTCCTCAAGGCCAACTTGAAAAAATGCAACATTGACATCAACTCATGGGAAACTATCACCCAATCATTTATTAATTTAACTGCAACTCTTATGTGAAGGGAGGCAACAGCTGTATTTGCTAACACAAGTACTGGATGACTGTAGTGCTAACTGCTCAGTCAGGGGCATGTGTAGATGCACTCAGTGAAGCCAGACTATCTGATACTTATGTCTATATTTAAGCCTCAGTCACTGCTGAATAGAACACTGTTAACAGTGGGGTTCCTTGGAGATCAGTGCTGAGAACTGATGCTGTTGGAGAGTGGGATAAAGTAGGAAGGTGACCAGGTTTGTTAATGATACAACATTATTCAGAGTGGTAAAGACCAAGGCAGAGTGTGAAGAATTATAAAAGTATTTCGCAAAGTTGAGTGAATGAGCAACAAAAATAGATTAAATTCAATGTTGATTAATGCAAAGTGATACATGTGGGGGGGAAAAAACCTCATATACACACACACACACACACACACACACACACACACACACAGATGTGCTCTACATTAACTGTTGCAAAACAGGAAGGATCTTGCAGTTGTCGTGGACAGTTTGCTTAAAAACATCAGCTCAGTGTTCAGCATCAGTCAGAAAAGCAATAAAATATAACAAATTATTAAGGAAATTGTAAACACAGCACAAAGTATCATTATCAGAAGTGTAACTTGGCATTTGCGCACAGTGGATGGTAGCATCTCAGGATGTGTCCACACATGCAAGCCCGTGAGCTTGTAGAAGCTCAAATACAAGCGGTGCAAATTTGAGCTGGGTCTTTTTCTCAGCACAAATGCTCGGACATGCACTTTGTTGTGGAGCAAATGGTGCCACTTGGGTCAAAATAACCCTGCCTGGCTCCTCCTGGATCTGCAGCCAGGGGGAGCTAGTGCCCAGGACCAGCACCTGTGCTGTCCCCAGCATTATAAAAAGCTGCTGGGTCCTGGCCCCAGCAGTGCAATTACCTGCCCTGGTCAGCAGCTCAGGGTTACTTGACCTCAGGTTACTTGATCTTCAGCCCCCTGCTCATTCCTCTGCTGTCTCTAGCCTCCCAAGGTCCCCTCCTCCTTCCTCCAGCCCCCCACCTCCCTAGACAGTCAGTGTGCTTCAAGAGTGGGGAAAGAGCCAGTCATAGAGATGCTCTGGCACTCTGCTAGAGCATTTCTGGAGGACTGAGCCTCCGGTTGCATATGGGCATGGTCTGGGACCATGTCCTGATCCAGTTTTCCCCCCCGGGTTTTTGTTTGACCCTGGGGTCTCATTTTCTTCCTGCACTGCAAGTTTGCAGTGCAGGGAGCATTTTTTCATTCCTGCACATCTCTTGCCCCATCTCAAAGGGGTTTGAGACGGGGCAAGAGCCACATGCGTGCTTGTCTGGACGTGCTCTCACAGGGCAGGGTCTGTGTCTGACACCAGTGTGGTGTTAGCAATGCCGACAACACAGCTGCTTCTCTTTTTATCCCTCTGCTGAGTTGGAACCCAGGTCTGGTACTTTAGTCACCTCCCATTCATTATGCTAGTGATCATGATTCCCCTTTATAAATCTATGGTGCATCCCCATTTTGAATACTATGTGCAGTTTTGTTCCCAATACCTCAGACAGACAGGATATAGAAGAACCAGAAAAAGCACAGCAAAGAGAAAAAGGATGGCAGGGATATGCAGGGGCTTCCATATGAGGCAAGACATAGGGTAGAACACTTCAACTTAAAAAGGAGATGCTTGAGGAGAGGCAAACATGATAGAGGTTTGAAACTATTAAATGGGGAAGAGAAAGTAAATAGGGATTTATTAGTTATTGTCTCACAATACTCAAATGAGGAGACATAAAATGAACCTTTTAGATTGTAGGTAATAAAAGAAAGTTCTTTTCTTTACACAGTGTGTAATTTATGACACTCATTGCCTCAAGATGTTTCAGGGGCTTGTAGTCTAAACCAGTTCAAAAGGGGCCTGGACTAATTTTTGAAGGATTGGGGCATCAGTAGGCATTGAACCTGGTGGGTGATGCAGCCTCTGAGCTAGAACTTCCTAAATCTCTGAATCCTGGAGATATAGTGGGAAAGGAACATCAGGTAGAAAATTCTGGACCTCCTCTGTCTATCCTCTCCCTCTGCATCCATATTCTACCACTGTGTAAGACAGGATACTAGGCTAGAGGACCTATGACCAAACCTAGTAAATGACATTATTTATGTCCTGGCTTCATTCATATATGAGCTCTTATGTTGTGAGACTGACCCTTGCAATGTGTTCCTTTACAGCAGGAAGCAAGTGGAAGTGTTAAAGAAATGCTCTGCTGCAGTGCTATGTACTTTACTTAAAAGACCACATTATGGCCAAGAGTGACCTGATTCATCTGAGACAGTTACTGTTAGGTAGTCTCAGGATGGCAGTTTGTTGAAACCACAGCCCTGTTTTCAAGCCAGACTGGATTACACAACATGCTTACAACTACTAAGAAAATATGGTGTATGGGCAAGCAAACTATAGTAAATGTGCAATCCAGGACATTTTCCTCAATAGAAACTGGAACTGGAATTTATTTGGGTGGAGAAGGACTAAATGCATTCGGAACAAAATAGCAGACTTTGGTATTTATGTCTGGATTTGTTTCTGCTGTGTAATAATATTCTTTTATCACCTTGTCAGGTTTTCCACTGCCCTGTTCAAAAGTTCTGTCAGAAAGAGCTGGGCAGTTGCAGAGGAGACTGTAGGTGTCTATTTCAACTTCATTTTCAAAGCAGGAAATGCCCAGTGACAGGAAGGAACATAATGTGTCTAGGCAAGATATAGATCTGTGATTTCAGCAGTATGAATAGCAGTTTTGACAAAGTAGAAGCCTGAGAGTGGGTAAACATGCAGGGAATAATTTGCCAGCCATTTATCCTTATGATCTAAGAAACAGACTAATTGTTTTATGCAGGATACCATGTGTTGATACTAGTGGGCGGAAAAAAAGAAAAGGAAGTTGCTATGCAACTGAACAACTGGCTGGTGAGCTGAAGAATCCAGAAACTTACATTAGGAATTCTTACCATTAGTAATCATCTTGAAAATACAGATAGATAGAGGGTTACTTCTAGTTTTTGTAAATGTCATCAATGTACTTCTAAATGTACTTCAGTGATGTACCAATCATTAATGAAGGGGTTGAAGAAGCGTTACCCAGATTCAGATTACATGTAGGTTAATAGTCTGGTTTTGAGGTCACAAGTAAACTAGAGTTTGGCTTTGGATTCAGCAGTGTTGAGATTCTACAGTTAGGTCCGTCATCTAGAATCGCATTTGCTAAAGACTTTAAAGATAGACCCATCTTTAGAAACAAGCTGGACTACAGTTAGGAGATTGATTTCGATCTAATATTTGAATTCAATATTTGGGGAATCCAACATTTGAGGTTTGGCAGCCTCAATTTACTGAAATGATATAAAAATCATGGCTTTGCAAACAGGTGAAACCCATTCAATTCGTTTCCCAAATGCAAATGGAAATTCAGAATCAGTGAAGAAACACAGATCATAAGCGAGGAAAATGCTAATATCAACCTGTGTAAGGAGAAACTCCTGTGTTTTGCTGAACTCCAAGAATTCAGTAAACTAATTGATTAACATTGCCTTTAAAAATAGCTATGGTTGCCTTTTACAAATAAAGTTTTAGTAAGCAGAAAATCTGGCATTATTCCTCTTCTCAGTTATAGCTCTGAAAAGAGGTGTATTTACTGTTAGCAACGGCAGGCCTTTCTAGCTTTAGTCTTCTATTAAAAAATAAACCAGTTGTAGTAAAAAAAAAAGGATTCTTTCTCTATCACTGAGCTTTGTACTATCAGTTAGAAAAACTTAATGGGTGGAGTTTAAAGAAAGGATAATTGACTTTCAGCAACAAGACATAAAAAATAGGCTGCAGCTACCACTTGTGCTATATACAGTTTGTGGCAGAACAACTTCAGTGCCCACCATTTTAAGGATGAGAGCAAACAGCAGGGCAACTGGCAGGTATGGGCCAGCCTTCATGAGACGGTCATATGGCTGCAGGCCAGGCGATTGGATTGGTGGAGAGAACTGAGCTGCCTTCATTTTAGTTCAGGCATCAGGCTGAGTCAGCCATCTGTTGCTGGCAGCTGGAGCAACAACACCCAGAGCAGCAACACTGCTGCTCACAGAAGAGCTTGGAGGAAAGGGAGGAACTGTTGGGAAGGTTGGAGGTTCTTACAGGCCCAATGGGTACCTGAGCCCCAGGAGAAAGGCTGAGACCTGGAGAAAGCTAGACCCAGCCTAGCAAGGGGACTAATAGCTTGTAGACCTACAAAGGGGCCAGGTAAACCTTGATTAAATTAGGTAGGGGTGAAGCCAGGGGATTCAAGTGAATCCAGTAGAAATAGGCCCCATGCAACCTTGCTGGGGGCACTAGAATAGGTTGGATTGGATCTATGGCAAGGCCTAGAGGGGGATAGTTTCAATTCCCACCATCTCGTGGGTTGTTAAGACCAGAGTAGTGGGGCCAGGCATGCTCAGGGAAGGCACCTGAGCCCAGTGTGAGGAGTGTGGGGGCCAGGTATGCTTGTCAAGAAGCACCTAAGCCCCATATAGGGGTGCAAGACACCAGGTGCCCCAGGTAGGGGTGGTAGTAGTGTTGTGGGTCCCAGCAAAGGAACCAATTAAGAATAGGGAGTCAGGCAGACCTGCGAGGAGGTACCTGAGTCCAAGGGGTGCAAGACGGTGGACCCAGCAGGGGGAGCTGTAGTATTGTTGACCCCAGAAAGGGTACAGTAGTGGAGTTGGCCCTTGTGAAGATGCAACCATAATAATGTGGAGGGAAGCCCCAGGAAGGGGGGGCTGTTAGGCCCAGGTAAGTCCTTGGATGCCTAAAGCCACAAGTGAGCCTGAGCCTGAGTAGACGAGTAACTGGTCCTAGTCAGGAAATCATAGATTCATAGAAGTAGGGTCAGAAGGGACCTTGCAGATCTTCAGGTCCGACCCACGGCCTGGGCAGGAAGAAAACTGGGCTCAAGTGACCCCAGCCAGGTAGGCATCAAGCCGCTTCTTAAAGACCCCCCAGGTTGGAGCCAGCACCACTTCCCTTGGAAGCTGGTTTCAGATCGTAGCTGCCCTAACTGTGAAGTAGTTCTTACGGATGTCTAATCTGAACCTACTCTCCAACAACTTGTGGCTGTTATTCCTAGTTATTCCAGGGGGTGCTAGGGGAAACAAGGTCTCCCTCAAACCCTTCTGGTCCCCCCTAGTGAGTTTATAGATGGTCACCAGGCCCCCCCTCATCCTTCTCTTGTGAAGGATGAACAGGTTCAGGTCTCATAACCTCTCGTTGTAGGATCTGCCCTGCAGTCCCCAGATCATATAGGTGGCCTTCCTCTGGACCCTCTCAATGTTGTTCACATCCCTCTTGAAGTGGGGTGCCAGTACTTGAAGTACTCCAGCTGAGGCCTGACCAGTGTCACGTAGAGGGGGAGGATCACCTCTTTGGACCTACTTGAGATGCACCTGTGAATGCACGATAAGGTCCGGTTAGCCATGCTGACCGTGACCTCGCATTGTCGGCCCATGATCCCTTTCAGCCTCGCTGCTCTCAAGAATGGAGTTTCTCATCTTATAAGTGTGCTGCTGGTTACTACTGCCCAAGTGCAGCACCCTGCACTTGTCTGTATTGAAACGCATCCTGTTTTTGTCAGCCCACCCCTGCAACCATATCCGGGTCTTTCTGCAGGCTCTCCCTCCCTGCTAATATGCCACCTCTCCCCATATGTTGGTATCATCAGCAAATTTGAACAGGTTGCTTTTCACCCCATCGTCCAAATCACTGATAAAGAAATTGAACAGCGCAGGCCCAAGGACCAAGCCTTGAGGGACTCCGCTGCCCACTTCCCCCCAGGTTGAATATGACCCATCTACCATCACCCTCTGAGTATGACCCTTCAGCCAATTAGCAATCCATCTGACCATATAGGCATCAATGCCACAGTCACCTAGTTTTTTAATGAAGATGGGGTGGTCGACAGTGTCAAAGGGCTTGGTGAAGTCCAGAAAGACTACATCCCCGGTGACACCTGCATCCAGTGCTTTTGTGACCTGATCATAAAAGGCAATCAGGTTGGTCTGACATGACCTGCCCCTAATGAAACTGTGCTAATTGCCCTTGAGCATTATCCCCAGTGCTGGCCCATCACACATGTGCTCCTTGATGATCTTCTCAAAGAGTTTCCCCAGGATTGAGGTAAGACTGACAGGCCTATACTTGCCTGTCCTTCCTCCTCCCTCATCCCTTTTTTAAAGATGAGGTCCACATTGGCTATCTTCCAATCATCTGGCACTTGGCCTGAGCACCACAAGCACTCATAAAGCCATGCCAAGGGCCCTGCAATAACCCCTGCTAGCTCCCTCAACACCCTGGGGTGGAGAGCATCTGGGCCTGCTGATTTGAACACGTCCAGCCCCTCTGGTAGCACTCTAACCCGGTCCTCCTCAACCTTAGGTCTGGAGGCATTCCCCTCAAGTTCATCTTGAATCACGGCGGAGGAGTCCTTGTCACTGCATACAAAAGCGAGGTGAAGAATTTGTTAAAGAGGTCTGCCTTCTCCTGTGGCACAACCACCAGATTGCCTAGTGTATCTTGCAGGGGCCCCACATTTCCCAGTGACTTTTTCATCCTCCCTATATATTTGAAAAAGAATTTTTTTTTACCTTTGATGTTGGATGCTAGTCCTAGCTCTATGTCCACCTTAGCTTTCCTAACTGCCCACCTACAGGCCTGAGCAGTGGAGGTATACTCCTCTTTGGAGATCACGCCCCCTTTCTACCTGGTGTACACTGCCTTTTTATAACCAGGCATTCCTGGACATCCTTGGTGAGCCAGGGAGGCTTTTGGGCACTCTTGTCCCCCTTGCTTCTAGTTGGAATTGTCACCTCTTGGGCCCTAAGTATTGTCTCCTTAAGGAACGACCACTCATCTTGGGCACTGAGTTCCCCTGCCCTCAAGAACCCCAGTGCCTCTCCCACCAATCTCCTCAACCCTTGAAGTTGGCCCTCTTGAAGTCTAGGGCTATTGCCTTTCTGCAGGCCCTTATCACCCTGTGCTGGATGATGAATTCCAGCAAGCGATGATCGCTATCACCCAGGTGGTCAAGGACCTGGAGGCCCCTTACTAGATCATCTGTGGCCTAGACCAGGTCCAACAGGGCATTTCCTCTGGTAAGACCGGTCACCTCCTGGGTTAAGTGGAGGTCCTGTATCTCAGCCAAGAACCTCCTGGATCAGTCCAACCTGGCTGACTGCTCCTCCCAGCAGATGTTGGGGTAATTTAGATCACCCATGACAACTACATCCTTTGCCTTAAGTGCTTCTGCAAGTTGGCCAGAAAATTCCCGGTCCAGCTCCTCCCCTTGGCTGGGGGGTCTGTAGTAGACTCCCACTTTTACATCCCTCTCCCCATGACCCCCTTGTATCTTGACCCAAAGTACTTCAGCTTGCCCCTTGAGATGATTTCCTTGAAATGAGATTGATGAGTTACCCAGTAAGGAACTTGAGTCAGAAAACTGTTCAGGGCTAGGTGAATTGCCTGGTCACTGTACAGATGAGGGTCATGAGAGGGCCTGAGAGGTTGCATGCCAGCTAGCGAAGGAGCATGAGTAGGCATACCTGATGGCCTATAGGAGCCACTCAAGTGAGCAGGGCAGGTTGAGTGGGGCCAGAGTGGGGCAGCACGTAATAAGCCCAGTGATAGTGGTTGGAGTGCAAGAGGCCCAGTGAGAGCGGATGGTGTGAATGAGGCCCATTACAGCAGAAAGAAAGGGCAAATGTATGAGGCCTAGCAAGGGACGGAGTGTGGTTCAGCCTCAAGCCAGAGCACAGAGCAACTCAAAGATGACATCGGCAAGGCATGGGACATGGTAAGAAGCCAGAGTCATGTGCACACCCCTAGGCATTGGGTTCTTAAATGGGCAGCCTCCCACTCTATTACACCCATTATCGTAACAACAAGGTGTGGTGGGTGAGACTGGGTAGACTGCACTAGACAGGCGGGTAGGCCGGTACTGTGACTGGGCCAGGGAGTTGCCCCTGTCGCACAATTCCTTGATAAATTCAGGCACAGTAGGTATTTAGGTCTATAAATCAGTCCTATATTACAGTTCCTTCCTATATAGGCTGCAAACATAGTTTATACATGATGACTTAGAATTTGCATTATCATACAAAGCATGGCTTCCCACTGCATACAAAGGTATAATTCACAGAAAAGGTTATGCAGATTTCCTACATGGTGAGCTTGATGTTTAAGTAACTGACAAGTGGCAGCACAAATCCTTCCTCAGATTACAGCCTTGGCATTCAGGCTGTCTCTGTGCATTGTTATTGATAATAATTAGAAAGTGATTACCATATCAAAGTAATATCAAAGCAGCAAAGCGATACCCATCTCCAATTCCAAATGTACAAATAATAGGAGACTTTTAATAAATTACAAATTCAAGAGAGAAAATGTAATTATAAACCCCTTTGAGAATGATGACCAGCAGTTGGGGCTTTTCTGAAAAATTATGAGGAGAAAAATGTTTTTTTAAGTACTGTCCATTATAAGGAAGTCATATACTGGAGTACATATTAAGTAGACTTCCTTGCAGTAATTTACATATGAGATGATTTGAGACTGGAATAGTATTTTTCCATATGGGTAGATAGGGAAGGCCTTCTATTAGAAAAGATTTTCATAAAGAATCTGCAAGATTTAAGCTAAACCTAGATATAAGGAGCTAGTGAAGTGTTGGAGTTCTTGATACTGCTCAGGCCATTGTTACAAGCAAGATGGTGATGTTGCCTACTGTTATAAAGAAACAAAGAAAGATGGTTTCATGGGCATGGGCCAGAGACCTAAAAAGGATTAAGAGCTGGGGTGACCATGTGTCAAGCTTTTGCTGGGATAGTTTGCTCCCTTTCCCTCAATCTTCAGAGCCCAATCCTGTGCCCAGTGCCTGGCTCTTGAACACTAAACTGGAGAAGTGGGTGGAGCTCTCCAGCTCTTGACCTTCAGGGGAGGAATGGCTATGGCTCCCAGGATGAGTAGCTCTGGCCACCCCTCTGCTAGAGAGCAGGTCAAAGATTTGGAGTGATCTAGACCAATTGAAGGATTGGGCCAAAAGGAATCTCATGAAGATAAACAAGGACAAGTGCAAAGTCCTGCACTTAGGACAGAACAATCCCATGCACAAGTTCAAGCTGGCAGATGAGTGGCTGGGAAGCAGCTCTGAAGAAAAGGACTGGGAGTTACAGTGGACAATAAGTTGAATATGAGTCAGTAGTGTGCCCTTGTTGCCAAGAAGGCTAATGACACACTGGGCTGCCTCAGTATGGGTGTTGCCAGTAGGTCAAAGGAAGTAATTATTCCCCTCTATTCAGCACCGGTGAGGCCACATCTGGAGTACTATGTTCAGTTTTGGGCCTCCTACTACAGAAAGGATGCGGACAAGTTGAAGAGAGTCCAGTGGAGGGTGATAAAAATGGTGAGAGGTCTGGGGGGCATGGCTTACAAGGAAAGACTGAGGGAACTGGGTTTATTTAGTCTAGAGAAAAGGACACTGAGAGGGTATTTAATAGCAGCCTTCAGCTACCTGAAGGGGGGTTCTAAAGAGTATCAAGTTAGACTGTTCTCAGTGGTGGCAGATAACAGAATAAGGAGCAATGGTCTCAAGCTGCAGCAAGGGATGCTTGGGTTAGATATTAGGAAGAATGCTCTTACTAGGAGGGTGGTATAACACTGCATGTCCTCCTGGGGGGTGCATAGCAATAAGAACTGTACCCCCCCCAGTTCTGTACCTTGCATTCAGTCACATTTCCTGTCACTTTGCTCCCTACTGCAGCCCCAGGAGGTGCCAGTGGGCTGTACCAAAGCGCTCCCCCAGCCCCTTCCCTAGTCCCAGCCTCATTCCCTCCCTCCCTCCCTGCCATGGGTGAATACTGAAAAAACCATCAGTGCAGATGTTTATAAATTTTGGTCTAATATAACACTGGGGACCCTGACTATTATAGTTATTTAACATTTTTAAGGCATTAAGTTCCACCAACCTAAACAACTATAACATTAATTAAAATGAAGAACAAACAACCTAATCAGTGGCCTAATGATCGATGGGAAGCTTGATGACAGCAACCATGAGCTGATCACCTTCAACACTCGGGAATCGCTGCTGGACCGAGGGTGAGGGTTGACCTAGTGGAAGGGCTTCTAGAAGGGCTGAATGTCTTTAAGTCAGCGGGCCCAGATGACCTACACCCGAGGGTGCTGAGGGAGCTGGTGGGGGTGATCGCTGAGCCCTTGGCTCAGTTATATGAGCTCTCTTGGAGCTCTGGACAAGTGCCGGAGGACTGGAAGGT
>JAGPOW010001918.1:33363808-33380311 GCA_030014935.1 Caiman crocodilus
CTTGGATGGTGGCAGCGGAAACCCCAGGCTAGCGGGTGTGCTCCAGGGAAGGGGTCGGCCGGACGCGAGGCACCCCAAGGGAGGCACTCGGAGCCTGGATGGTGGTCGGGCGCAGGGAGGTGGGCGGCTCAAAACAGGAGCGCCCCCTGCTGGCCCGCCACACCCCACATCCTGCCAAGGTATGCAGGAGCCCACCTTGGAAAAGTGGGAGCAGCAGAAACAGCATGTTGCAGACTGAATCAAGAAACTGGAACCACTCTGTCTACAGAGAAGTGCATGCCCAAGTTGCAGTAGAACTTCTTGATTCTCAGTTAGCCTTGTCAGCCATCTTCAAGCCCACAGATAAGGACATTGTGAAAGACAGTCATTCTTGACTGTGAGGGACTGCCAACGATGATGGTGGAAAATGCATTCATACATCTTTTATGTGCTAGAATTTGTACTATTAAGCAAAGGAACATTGATAGTGTTGGAGCTGTTATTTTTAAGACTGGAAATAATACAATTTAATATTCATAACTCATTTAAATTTATGCTGAACTGCTTCGCTTTGTAACAAATGAATCCAAAGTATGTGGCTTATGAGGAACATTTATTTTTCTTCCATCTTCTAAAATATAAATAAATCTTGCTAAATTTCATTGTCAGCAGATAAAAATATACTCTCTTTGGTCATCATCCAACAGTTACAAAATCAATTGCCCCTGGTACCCTTTATTAATCCCATTTGTATCTAATTTTTCAAACCAGAATTCTAGGAGGACCACATAATTACTTCCAAGGAATGCAATCTTTCTGTGACCTCAAAACCCTTGTAAACTTAGTGAAATAAAAACAGCCGTAAATATTGTCAGCTGAATGGAAAAGTTTTTTTGTGTTTTTTTTTCCCCAAAGGCCATGCAACACTACAGGAAAAGTCTGATATTTTCTTAATGATCTAAGCTTGAAATAGTGGTAGGAAAAATACCAAAATGGAGGAAATACCTCAAATAGCATTCCAAAAAAACAAACAATCTTGTATTTCACCAAAGTGTGGACCTCACAGGTAAATGTAATGGAGGAGAAGTCACTTAGTATGCATGCTTTTCCAAGCTGAATGTTATTGTATGATTATTTGGCAGTTTTAAAGAAGAGCTGAGTCTTATAGACTTCTGTATGGTATGTAAAATAAATGTAGAGGTCTGCATTTTCCCATAAAGGCTGATGTAGCAAAGCTCATTCAGGATTAAAAGAACTTGGTTTTCAAACACATTCATAAAGAAAAGCACTGAGATCCATTGACTATGATGAGTCAGAGCATAACTGTTCAGATCACCATAGGAAAAAGTTCACAAATCTCCGAAAGTTCATGGATTGTAATGTGAATAATAATGCATCTAAGCATTGGTAACAAAAGTACTAGGTTAAGTCAGAGCTCCGAAAAACTTGATTTTCAACCCAATCTCATGGAAGTTAAATAAGCATTAAACCAGGTTTTTATTTTATTTTTTTTCACATTTAGAGTGAAGGTGACCACCTGAAATGAATGCGTGATCACTCAGGTTCAGTATTGAATCATAAACTTACCTTCTTTCTTCACTTTATACAAGTCATGTAAGGTGTGTGTAAAAAACAAAACCAAACCAAAAAACCCTCACAACCCCCCCAAAACCCAAAACAAACAAACAAAAAAATCCAAGCCTCACCCCAAAAAACAACAACAAAGCAGCTTTGTCAGCATTTCTTTTTCAGTTTACAAAGCAATATTTTCTCTCTCCATTTTTTTCTCTCTCTTACCTATTGCATCCTTCCTCTCTGCTACATCACTTTGCCCTGCATAACTCTGTTTTCTTCTAGCTACAGTATTTTTTACAGTACTTTTATTCTAAAGTCACTTTTCAAAAGAACATCATTGGGCATCACCAGCACGGAATATCCTATTACACTTATTTATAAGATGTCCATCAATAATTTAAGCTACATTAACTTGTAAATGTGATGGCTTTTTTGAATCATTAAGCTTCAGGAGCTTGCTTTTTAAATCCAGTAGCTAAGGCTCATTTTTAAAAGTTAATTAGCTCATTCAACTGGAACATATCTTGAATAAAATGGTGGTGCTTGGATCCTTCTTAATATTGCAGCAGAATACATTAATTTTTAAAATATACCATCATTAACATAATGTATTTAATATGGCTTTAAAATGCTATCTAAACAAATAATTGTATTAAACCTTTAACGAGTTTTCTAAAACAGTTAATGAGTGCCATATTTATATCGTATTATTATAATTTTATGATCATATAACATTGTCTCTCTGTGCATGTTTATTTTCTTAAATATTACAGATCATGGTTTAGGAATGATCCAGATATTTCCAAATAGATGTGTGTAAGCTGCTTGAAGGTTCACAGCAAGGTTTAAAAGAACATGTGCCTGTTATCTGGCATCTAAATTCGTAAGTGGAAATGCTGGCAAGAAGCTTCATGGACATATCAGCGAGGAATGATTTGAATGCATTTGGCAACATGTACAGCTGGTTGAAAAAATGAAAACTTTTTCTGAAAAATATTGCAAATTTGAATTAGGATTTTTTGGCTATATTATGAGAGGCAGTGATTCTGCATTTGTTTGAAAGATTTTCAAATTATTTTTATTGAAAATGTTTCATTTCTTAAAATGTGTACTGGTTTATATCCTTTCTTTTTTGTTTCCTCCCTTCTACCTCCCTCCTGCTCACCCCTTTCTTTTTTAGCCACTAAAAGGAGTGGGAGGGTGGGGAGAAAATATGATGGGGTTGAAGTAGGAAGAGGAAAATACGATGCAATAAAACATGACAACTTAAATAAATGAATAAATAAAAACAACATTCCAATATTTATTTTTCAGTTTTTTAAACTCAGAATTTATTTTTAAGACAAAAATGGAAAATTATGTGTTTGGTTTTTTTTAAAGAAAAAGTCTATGTGTTGATTAAAATGCTTTTCATTTGAAAACTATGGACCCCCTCCAGCTATATGAAAATTAAATACAGTGGAGAGCCCTGAAGATAGGTACTATTGACTTAATATGCACAACATAGTCAAGCTGGATTTTTGACATTATCATTGTGAAATCATTGGGCAGATCAGGGCTTTTTGAAAACGTTGCTTGCTTGTTTACTAAATTAGGCTTTGGGACAACAGAGGTAAGCAAAGAATGTGAAGGGATCAAGTGTAATCATCAACTGTTGGAGAAAATCCCATTTTACTCCAACCTGCACTGAGACTCCACTGGAACACTCATCTGCCACTCTCACCTTCTGGAGCTTTTGGAAACTGATGACTGCAAACATTCAGTGTTGGATTGTCTCTACTTCTATTAAAAGCAGTGTCACTGATGCATCTTTTTGAAAAATCCATCCTTAATTTTCAGGTGGGTTGTGAGAGATGAAAATCATACTGGATTTTTTTAAATGAACGGTATTACTCATCTCCACCACTTGTCACGTACAAACCTTTGAAACAATTGTACTGTGTTATATATTAAAATTTATTATTAAAAATAATGAAAAACTATCAACAAGATAGTTTTCCATTAAAAAGCATTTGTTATATTTTTGTTCTTTATTAGAGGGTGCCAGCTTGATGTGATTAGATTCCAAAGGAAAATAAAGCAATAGAACAGAACATAAAACATCTAACCAGTTTGATGATAATCATCTGTGTTATACTAAAACTTAAAAAAAATATGAAGCAATGTATTCAACCTTTTACTTATCTTAAGATATTTTATGTTGACCTTTCTCTCCTCTTCAGATTTAAACTTTTCTTTTTAACTTGAGTGCATAAAGCCCTAAAACCTATTGTCAGCATTTAAGGGGATCGTGGTAATTGGGAATTATTGTGCAGTTGCAATACTATAGCTTTCAATACATCTTTTTGGATTTCCTGCTCAAAAGGAAAAAAAGAGGAATTTCAGTAATTCACCACAAAGCTACAATGTCTGCTTCTGTGTTGATGAATGTTTCCCTTTAGGAAAGGCACTTCTCATATTAATATAACATCTGGCTTTCATCTTGAACAAATATAACTGAGAAGGAGGAGAAAATGTTCAAAAATGTGGATTTTCCAGCATATTCTACAGCCAAATGACCTAATTAAAAAAAAATATGACAAGGAACACTGCACAAGAAAATTTCACAAAAAAGTTTGGGTGTTTTGCAGTGAGACGTGTCTAAAGATATCAGAGAAATTCAAAGATTCAGAATGAGCTGGACAATTTAGGGCAAACAAAAACAGCATGGAATTAAGATTCTACATAGTCAAAACAGCCATTATCAATAGGCTTTTTGACAGCCTTCACTATATTAACTACAATAAGAAAACTCATTGGCCTCATTAATTTTGTAAACCCTATACCACAGCATAATGTCAGATTTTTCTCTTTCTACCTTGTAAAATAGTATTTCTTTTACTCTGCTAGGACCAAATCCAGAAGTCCCTAACCCTTTTTAATTTACCAATTTCCATGGAAATTTGCCCTAGTAACGCTCAAATAAAAAAGGCCTTATTATTTGGCTCTGTAGGAACCAAAGGTATCATATTATTACAAAATACAAACAGGAGGATAAAACTTGGCAGATGTCTTAGAATATTTTTAAGTTGAAGTGTGTGTTTATGGAAAACATTGTATCAAGTCTTCCTGGATCCCATCATGACTTATACCTCCATAAATGTTTCCTGCTAGCGCTTCCTAATCAAGGCTCTCAAGCCAATTTACAACCATTAGTAAAAGGGCTGACTCTTTAACTTTCAGACTTCAGTAGCACTACTTAACTGAGGATCAGGCCCAGAATGTTACAATGTCCCCAGAGGGTCAGAGCCTCTGTCCCCATTCCATGGATACAAAAACTGAGGTGGCAGAAAACCCCCCAAAATATATGTGGACTTAATCAATTGAAGCAAAGAATGAGGGGTACTTTTAATTCTGTTTTGTTTCCATAGGGTATCAGCATCCTTCTTGCCTGCATCTTTGTGTACTGTTCTCTATTTTTCCAGTGTTTGGGAAAGTAGTCACCCCTTCTCTGAAAGCCTCCAGGGCTATTGACTGTGGCTGAATGACTAAGTCTAACTTCAAGAAGATAAGGTATGATCAGAAAAGAGTGATCTTCCTTAACTGGCATTAGCTTATCCTAGGACTTGACCAGTGAATGGGTTCTCAGTTCTTTGTGGTGCCTCAAAAAAATGAGGCCAGGTCTCTGTTGCAATAAAACAATGTCCTCCTGGTGGAATGAACTGAAAGTAGAGGTTTTGATATTCTAGTGGTTGCAAGCATTGTATGGCTCAAAAGGAGGGTGCATAGTCTCTTCTTCCAAAGATCAATGTTCAGAAATCTTTCATGTCAGTACCTGGTTAGTGAGTGTTAAGTTATAGTTTACATATCATTTTGGGAGAATAGAAGTTTCCCACTAAAATTCAGTATATGGTTTTGGTTTGGGTGAAAATATTTTACAGTAGTAAAATCAATAAGAGAAAAGCATTTTCAGTTCTTTGCAGAAGGAGGTCAACCTCTAGCTTCTGACAGAAAAGGTACCGAACTCAGAATTTGCTGTTTACATCAATGTAACAAAGACATTTTTCCTATATTTTGTAACTCTCCCCTTCATGTACTGTATCCAAATACATGCAAAGTTTGGATTTCTTAGAGGAGGTCTCTGTGATAGAGGGCCTCTTCCAAACAAAGCCAATTTGTCTTCCCACTATTGCCTGCCTAGCTCAGTTTTGGATTAAAAGGTTTGTTACTACTAAGCAAATGGACATCTTGCAGTCAATTATTTCCAAACAAATGTGTAAGCATTGTTTAGTTTGAGTAGGAAGGACATGTAACTGTCTCATAAAATAGCAAAGGAAGAGAACGAACTAACAAAAAAGGTGTGTGTGTGTTTATATCTATATCTACATATAGTGTGTGTGCATTTATATCTATATTTACATATAGATGCACATGCACACACATACAAGAGCTGCTACCTGGTCTGTATTAAATAAAGAAATTGTCTTGACTGTAATTTGAAAGGGAAAAGAATGCAAACAATTAGTAAAGAGAAGAAAAAAAAAGCCCAAAGGGGACTTTTTGACAGCATAAGGAAACTGTTTAGAGATTATATTCAGGATGAATATACGTCATTGAACTAATGGTATAATAAAAGTATTTCACTTATTACATCTGTGTTACCTGGTTAGAACCTTCTTTGACTTACTGAAGAAATAAAAATCGCCCTTCCTTCTCCACCCTCCCATAGTTCTCATGTTATTATTTTCCTTGGTTTTCCAATACTAAACTTTTATACTATTCCTTTTATGCTATTCCTGATTAGAACAAGCTGCAAAGTTATTACATATTTTTTGTGGAATAACTTTGTAGCTTATTGCTTGTATCATGTTACTATTAATTGGTTGAATGTGTAGCTGGGTCACAACTTAAAGCATGCTGGTTAATTGTGTCTTAAATGTAACATGTAGAGGGGGCCTCAGTTTGAGGACTCAAGGGTTTGTAGTCAAATAAGCTAAAACACATGCTGCTTTGCTCTTTAAACATTCTAGCCACAGATTAATGTGTGCAGCTCCTGTAGCCTTGACTGGGGATAGGAGGGTCTGACAGTTGTTCATGAAGACGGAGTTGATCTACAGGGTAAGTCAAGGTGCTGATTCTCCTATGAGATATCCTCAATTCTTGTTGAAAGAGAAGACTCAAATTCCAAAGCTCTTTAGATTTTTTTTTACTTTAATGGGAATTTATCTGTGTAAGGATTTAACAAAGAATGAGTAGGGACTTGCCCCAAAGGATTTGAGATTTCTCAGCATATTACTAGGGCACTCCTCTCATTGTAGGTCCAGGTCTTTGATGATTAAGAATAATGAAAGAAGGGTTTTTCACCATGGCAAACATACTAGGTATGACTGTGTAATAACGAAATACCACACTACTTCTACATACAACTGTGAAGATTTAAAATGTATTGAAAATATAGTCAATATTACCAAAAATAAAAGGTCTATCAGACTTATGCGGTTATGGCTCCAATACTAAATCTTCTTTTCCATGCATTAGATTCCTACCTTATTTCTCTTGTAAATGTTTTGTCCTCAGATAAATTAATGGAGATTTTGATGGTAAATCTGAAGTTTGGCCAGAAATAACAAAGTGGTCTCTGCATCTCGTCAGCAGAATCCAGAAGGCAGGTCATGAGATTCACATGTTCTGGTTTCAGTGCCCCAAATATTGCGCGGAATGTTGTGGCAGGACGATAAGAATTATTTCAAGCTTGCCACAGTCAAAGTCAGGAGACAGAGAATGTCAATGAGAGTCACAAATTATCAGCTTCTGTTAACCCTTCAAACAAAATAAGATTGTCAAAGATTTTGAAAATCAGATCTTTTCATTATTATGTGGATAAACGATAAAACAAAATGAGAAATAAATCTGTGATGGGAAACCTACCTGAAGAAAAAGATGTTGTTACCTGTATTTTAGTTTCTTTGAAAAGCATAGTGTTCACAAAAAAAGTCATCATAGCAAGGAAGATTGGCCTTAGTTTTCACAGACTCATAGAAACTTAGGGTTGGAAGAGACCTCAGGAGGTGACCTAGTCTTACCCCCTGCCGAAGGCACGACCATCCCCAACTAGATCATCCCACTCAAAACTTTGTCTAGCCAGGTCTTAAAAACCTCCAAGGATAGAAATTCCACCACCGCTCTAGGTAACTGTTTCCAGTGTTTTACTACCCAGCTAGTAAGAAAATTCTTCCTAATATCTAACTTAAACTTCCCTTGCTGCAAATTGAGACCATTGCTCCTTGTTCTGTTATCTGTCACCACTGAGAACAGTCTAGCTCCATCCTCTTTAGGACTCCCCTTCAGGTAGCTGAAGGCTGCTATTAAATCCTCTCTCAGTGTCCTTTTCTCTAGACTAAATATGCCCAGTTCCCTCAGTCTTTCCTC
The DNA here is from genome assembly GCA_030014935.1 of Caiman crocodilus. Lineage (NCBI taxonomy): Eukaryota > Metazoa > Chordata > Crocodylia > Alligatoridae > Caiman > Caiman crocodilus. The sequence goes on from JAGPOW010001918.1 coordinate 33,371,771, forward strand.
ATAATTCATGTCCCCCAGCCTCCTCACCATTCTTGTTGCCCATGGTTGGATCATCTCCAATTTGTCCACATCCTCTCTGTAGTGGGGGGGTCCCAAAACTGAACACAGTACTCCAGATGTGGCTGCACCAGTGCTGAAGAGAGGGGAAGTATCACTTCCATTGAGATGCTGGCAGTACTCCTATCGATGTAGCCTAGTATGCCATTAGCGTTCTTTGAAACAAGGGAACATTGCTGGCTCATATTCGGCGTATTGTCCACTGTAACCCCCAGGACCTTTTCTGCAGAGCTGCTGCCCAGCCAGTCAGCTCCCAGCCTGTACAGGTACGTGGGATTGTCCCATCCCAAAGTGCAGGACTTTGCACTTCTCTGTGTTGAACCTCATGAGACTCTTTTGGCCCAATCCTCCAATTTGTCTAGGTCACTCCGAATCCTAGCCCTACCCTTCAGCATATTTACTGCTCCCCTCAGCTTGGTGTCATCTGCAAACTGTGGTAGATAAAGGTGACCAAATGCCAGCAAACTGTGTTTGCTGCATGGGGAAACAGCGGGTGCAGTGCAATTAGCCGCGCAAAGAATGCATGCAGCGAAATCCCCAGCTCATGCAGCTTGAAAAGCGTGCGGAAGGAGGGGCTCACCTAATTGGCTGTTGGGGCAGCATAAAAACAGAGCCTGGGAAAGGGAAGGCAGGACCCACATGACATTGGCGAGGCCTGATTACTCTCAGTGTAGGTCCTGCGTCCATGGCTCCCCTTCTCCCTGGACACTACCATCGGATAATTGCATCAGTTAGATGCCTGAAGAACTCTTGAGTCCCCTACGGTTTGTTTTTTGGAGATTGTTATAAGGGGAACTGCCACGTGCGGATGTGCATACGAAGCATTTAAGTGCTTCACGGTGAAACTTTACAGAGCGTGCCTACACTGTATTCCAGTTTGTAAGTAAAGAGTTTATTTGTTATATTGTCCTCGGACTTTTTTTGGATGGGAGAATAGAAACAAGGTGAATAGCGTTCCAGAACCCTTTCATCACCGGCCTGCTCGGATCCAGGGGTTAATCACCCCCCACAATTCCTTCTCACACAAACTTGCTGAGGGTTTACTCTGTGCCACCTTCCAGGTCATTGGTAAAGACATTAAACAAAACCATCCCCAGGACTGACCTCTGGGGCACTCCACTTGATACTGGCTGCCAACTAGACACTGAGCAATTGATTATTGCCCCATGAGCCCAAAGCTCCAGCTAGTTTTCTATACATCTCACAGTCCTTTAATCCATTCCGTACTTCCTTAGCTTCCCTGTGAGAATGTTTCTATAGTCAATATCATAACCTTGCTAAAATCAGTGTACACCACATCCACTGGTCTCCCTGCATCCACAGAGCCAGTCACCTCATCATGGAGGCAATCAGGTTGGTTAGGCATGACTTGCCCCTGGTGAATCCATGCTGACTCTTCCTAATCACCGTATCACCTTCTTGTCCTTTAAGTCCTTAGAAATGGAATCCTTGAGGACCTGCTCCATGATTTTTTTTCAAGAACTGAGGTGAGGCTGACTGGTCTGTAGTTCCCTAGATCCTCCTTTTTCCCTTTCTTAAATATGGGAACTATGTTTGCCCTCCAGTCATCCAGGATTGATTGCCATGAGTTTTCAAAAATGATGGCCAATGGCTCTATAATCTCTTTGGCCAATTCCCTCAGCCCCCTCAAGTGCCTCCTGTCCAGCTCCATGGACTTGTATATGTTGAGCTTTTCTAAATAGTCCCTAACCTGTTCTTCCACAATTGTTGGCTGTTTACCTCCTTCCCAAAGTGCACTGCCAGGTGCAGTAGCCTGGGTGCTGACCTTGCCTGTGAACACTGAGGCAAAGAAGGCATTGAGCACTTCACTCATCCTCTGTCACAAGGTTACCTCCCCCTTCAGTACGAGACCCACACTTTCCCTGATCCTCTTCTTGCTACTGACATATTGTAGAAAGCCTTCTTGTTCCCCTTCACATCCTTTGCTAGCTGCAACTCCAATTGTGCTCCCTGGGTACATCCAGACAAGCATGTGCATCCAGACGAGAAAAGCTGTTTGAGATGCTGCAAGAGGCACGTGTGGGAATGAAAAAGTTTTCCCTGCACTGCAAATTTGCAATGGGGGGCAAATTAGACTCCTGGAGATCCAGGGGTTAAAAAAAAAACTGCAGAGGAAAAAAGCAGGGCAGGGAACAGTTCCGAATTATTCCTTGAGGCAACTGGAGGCTCAGTCCTCCACAGAGATGCTGTGGTAGACAACCAAAGCATCTCTATGGTTGGCTCTCACTCCGATGCTGAAGCATACTGCCTGCCTGAGCCCCCCGATTGCTGACCCACCCAGCCCCATCTCCTGCCTGCCCCCCCGCGATGGCTGCCCTGCCCAGCCCCAGCATCCCAGCAATTAAAAAAAAAAAAAAAAGCCCACACTCCCTGGCAGTAACAGCTGCTGTCAGGGTCACTGGAGCATGTGGCAGCAGTGCAGGGCCCAGGTGACAGCCACAGGTGGCCCCAGCTGCCCAACAGCATGCAGAGCTGTACAATGCCCTGCTGACCCCAGCTACACCTACCCAATGGGGCAGTGGCAGTGCAAGTGCCAGGTGACTGGAGCCAGGCCCTGCTGCCTCTGGCTGCCCTGTGCTGCGCAGTGGGGCTCTACCATGAAGCCCCAGAGCCCCTGCTACTGCTGAGAGGTGGGGGCTAGGTGGGGCAGCCATCGGAGGGGATGAAGGAGCCAGCAGGGGATGGGGCCAGGAAGGGGAGCTGTGGAAACAAGCAGGGGCGGGACATGTGGGCTCTGCAGAGGGGGTGGTAGCCCCTGTGGGGGCCACATGGGCCCTGCTGGGGGTCTGTATTTCCTGTTAGGGAGCTGTATCCCCTGTTGGGATGTGGGGCCTGTTGGGGAAAGTCTGTGAGCTGTGCAGAAGGGCTGCACCTTTCAGGGGGAAGGAGACCCAACCCTTCTGAGCCGCCCCTTCCCTCCGACAGTCCCTCCACAATCCAACCACACCTACCCACACACCCCACAGCCCTCCACATCCCTCAGGAGACATCCACATCCCTCCACCCTGCTTCTACCCTTCTTCTACTGTAGCAGAAAGCCCCCTTTTCCTCTTGCCTGCATTTGCTCTCCCCCCTTTGAATATGTTTCTCTTGTTCTACCTTTTCTTCCTTCCTCTTTCTTTCAGTATAAGATAACGAATTGTGTTTTAAAGTTTGTATGTGTGTATTTTGTAGCTCTCCTTGTATTTTGGTATTTTTATCTCTTTGTGTGCCATGGCATTACTTTTGTAGTTTATATTTTATACTTCTCACCTTTCAACTAAATGTGTTTAGTTTCAGAAGTAAGTTATACATTGTAACAATGTTAACAAGGGCAGGAATCAAACTGCTGCTTCCCTGTATCAGGTGGGCCCCTGAAAGAGCTAGTGAATCAGTGATGCGTAACACAGTAGCAGGCAGCAATTAACACCTAGGAAAACTGGAGCTCAACCAACGGAAGAAATCAATAGGAGACAATGTAGCAACTGGGAATTCTCTAAACATCACTGTTCAAGAGCTAGAAGCCCCTGTCTGAGTTAATTAACACGAGGGACTAACTTCTGGGGTGAATATCTCCAGATCAACTGCTCCCAGAGCCCTATTCAAAATTCATCAATGGAATCCCAAACATGCACGTACATGCAGATGACCCCTGGGGCTGACAGATGCCATCCAGTAGCCACCGAGGGGGAAAGTTCCATGAGAGTCAATGACCCCTGGATTGGGCAAACCTGAAAACTGGGGAGCCACCAAAGTCTGATAAAAAGCAGTGAAAAGTGACCCTTGGAGGCGCCCTCTTGGTCTCCAATTTGACCAGCACCCGACCTGTCGAACCAGAAGGACCAGCCAGCGACCTCCTCTTGGAGGATAACACTACGCTGAAAGAAGCCTCGATGGCAGACTCCAGCACCGGTGGGATAGGTATACCTGACTCTTGTAGCTTGCTACTGTGTGTGTGCATGTTGTGTGTGTGTGGGGGACCAGTTCCAAGGTTAATGATTTAACTTCATTACAGTGTTTCAATCCACCTAATAAACCAAAATTTTAAGGATCCCGAGTTGGACATTTGTACCCAACACTACAAACTCTATATCCCCCAGCAAACGCCCTGCATGCCCAGCTGCCAGACAAGATGAGACCTGCTGGCAGGAGCTGTGGCTGCAGGGACAGCTGTCCCCACATCCTGGTTAGTGAAAAGATCACAGGGAGCTCTAACTGCTCTATGGTAAGAAAACCAAAGACAAACAGCAAAACGTATAGGTATTTAGAATTCATTTTATTACGATGATAGACACTCTGGTAGGCTTCCAGATTGCTTTAACACTGTAGATATATCAATATAACATTGCCCAACTGATCACTGTCTCTCACTCTTTCTCTTTATATGTAGTGTTCTTTTGTTTTAGTTGTGGAGGAACATGGATTTTGAAGTATTTTCCAGAGTGACTTTGGATTTTTCTCTAATCAGGGATTTTTCAGTTTTCAAACACCAGAATTCCTGCTAGGGATGCCAGTAGCAGGACCCTGCCAGCTCAGAGCTGGCATCTTGGACCCAGCTGACCTCCTGTCCAATTGGGTCCAGGAGGACATGCTTTGACAGTGCAAAGCAGGCCACCACACTGGGAACATCTTCTGGCTGATAGCTGCCCAGGTGGCTGGGCATGGAGCACACATGGCAGTAGTGCATATCTGGGTACGTGCATATCTGGGTACGTGCACCAAAGGAAAAAGCCCCGGCTCAAATGTGTACTGCTTCTATTTGAGCTGCTGCAAGATCACGTGCTTGCATGTGTGGACGCTCCCTCTGACTTCATCTTCGCATGCCCAAGCAATGCTCTTATATTCTTCCCTAGTTATTTGTCTAGTTTTCACTTCTTATAAGCTTCCTTTTTGTGATTTAGTTTACTGAAGAGTTCCCTACTAAGTCAAGCTGGTCTTCTGCCATACTTGCCTTCTTGCACATCAGGATGGTTTGTTCCTGCGCTCTCACTAAGGCTTGTTTAAATTACAGTCAGCTTTCCTGGACTCCTCTTCCTCTCAGACTGGCTTCCCAGGGGATCCTGCCCTTGAGTTCCCTGAGCGAGTCAGAGTCTGCTTTTCTGAAGTCCAGGTCCTTACTCTGCAGCTCTCCATCCTTCCTTTCCTCAGGATCCTGAACTCAGTCATCTCATTGTGATTGCTGCCCAGATTGCCATCCACTAGTACATTCCCTACCAATTTTTCCTGGTTTGCGAGCAGCAGGTCAAGAAGAGCATGGCCTCTAATTGGCCACTCAAGCACTTGCACCAGAACGTTGTCCCCAGCACTCTCCAAAAATTTCCTGGATTGCCTGTGCACTGCTGTATTGCCCTCCTGGCAGATGTCAGGATGATTGAAGTCCCCTACGAGAATCAGGCTTATCATTGGAAAATTTGTTAGCTGTTTTAAGAAAGTCTCATCTGACACTTCCTCCTTGTCTGGTGGTCCATAGCAGGCACTCATTACAATGTCACCCTTGTTGCTCTTTCCTGTAACTTTAACCCAGAGATTTTCAACAGACCTATCTTCAGTTTCATACTGGAGCTCTGAGCAAGCATATATCTCTTTTAAATAAAGTGCAACCCCTCCTTCTCTTTTCCACTGCCCATCCTTCCTGAACAGTTTGTACCCATCCATGGCAGTGCTCCAGTCATGCGAGCTCCCACCAAGTCTCTGTTATTCCAGTCATGTCATAGTTCTGTGACTGTGCAAGGACTTCCAGTATTTCCTGCTTGTTTCCCACACTGTGCATTTGTGCAGACACCTGAGGTAACTAGTCAATTACCGTTATTTCTCCAGAAGTATAAGAAAACTTTCCCTATTGCCCCTTCCTGCTTGCTTTTCCTCCAGGTCTCCTACTTCCCCATTTACCTGAGGCTTTGGTCTCCATTACCCAGTGAACCTATTTTAAAGCCCTCCTCACTAGGTTAGCAAGCCCATCTGTGAAGATGATTTTCCCTCTCTTCTAGGAGGAGAGGGATCTAGGAGGATCCCATCTCTTCCCAATAATCCTTCTTGGAATAACTTCCCATAGTTGAAGAAGCTAAATCCACCTATGCAGCAAGGTATTGGTTTGCAGAATGTACCTGTTCCTGTCCAGGCCCTTTCCCTTGACCAGAAGGATCAAAGAGAACATGATCTGAGTCCCACACCTCTTCACCCTTGCACCCAAAGCCCTGTAGTCACTTTTGATCTGCTGAGGGTTTCCCTTGCTGAGGGTGCCTCCATCATTGGTGCCCACATGGATAAGCAGCCTGGTATAGTAGTCAGACAGCCGGATAAGTCTTGATAATCCCTCTGTGACATCTCAGATCTGGACTCTGGGAAAGCAGCAAAGTTCCAGAGACCACAAGTCAGGTCAGCAGATGGCTCCCTCTGTCCCCTACAGAAGCGAGTTTCTAACTATCACCACCCATTGCTTCTTCTTGGTGTGCGGTTTTCTCAATACTTCCCACCTAGGTGAGGCCTGGTTTATTTTTTTCCACCAATGGAGCATGTTTCTCTCTCTCTGCTGCCAGGGCTGCATATCTGTTTTCCAGATGAACTGCTTCAGGTGGAGGTAAAGGTTTCTGTTTGCTTACAGAGGTCACAAGCTTCCAGCTTCTTCCCTCCTAGGTGTCTATGTCTTCTCTCTTTTCTAGTGCTGCCTCTAGCAGTTCTTCATGTCTCCTCCAGCATCAGACTGATGAACTCCTCATAGCAGAGGCTACTTCAGAGCCTCACCATCTCCTGCTGTGTCTCCCTCACCTGTTCCCTGAGAGACACTACCAGAAAGGTACTGGCCTTCACTGGAAGGAAACTGCAAGCACAGTCTGCACAGCACCAAACCTGGACCTGTGGGGAAGCTTCAATGGTGAACGATCCTGTCTGGACAGAAACCTCACAGGTGTAAACAGAGGCAGTGGCAGTGACTCTGGCATTCCAACAACCTCTAGCCATTTCCCTGGGTACTTGATTCTGTTGCTTCACTCTTACTGCCCTTCTTCCAAGCACACCTCCCCTAGTCAACTTGCCTGGAAGCTGGCCTGTTTACTACTTGTTGGTCCCAAGATATTCTTTTTTCCTGCTTCCTCATACCAAACTGAAAGCCTCGCCTCTCAAAAGGCAGGGGACAAACTGTCCTGGAAACTGCTTCCTCTGTTTGTGGCCCCTGGTGGCTCAGGGAGTCTCCTGTTTATACCCTGCTGGGCCTGGACTGGCTCCACCCCCTCATTAGGGCTTTTGTCAGGCCCAGGCAGCAATCACTCAGCAATCAGCAGTCATTCAGCTAGCAAGCCTCCCAGCTTCTCAGAGCACACATCCCAAACACACACAGCCCACCAGACAAACACTCAGCAAACCAAAGGCACAGGCAGCTCTGGATCACTTACCTTCCCTGGACAGGATCTGGTGCCTGGCTTCTCTGCCCCTTCCTCCTCTTGCTCCCAGGAAACTGCCTATAAACTGCTTACCCTGTTTGCAGCCCCTGTTTAGTCTTTCATCCTCAGTCTTTCATCAATGGCTCCCTGATTGTTCCCTTAGTTTTAACAACGCATCATTAAACTCTTCCATTGCCTGATTTCTGGTGCATTTCTTTAGGCACAGAAAACCCCACTTCCAGGTGTTCAATTCCATTTTCTGTTGCATCAGATCAAGGCTCTGAACATCTATACACTTTCACAATCACCTCCTTATCCTGCCAGCTCTTAAAGAACTTAATGATCTGGCTCTGAGAGATTCAAATAATTTTTCCAGTAATCTTAATCTGAAGATATGTTCCAACATGCCAGACTGGCTAAAAAGAACACATAGCAATATATCTTATGATTAAAGCAGTCATCTTTTGCCAACCTTATGTAACAAGATATTAGCCTACCACAGAATAATGAATAGGAATATGCATTCCTCTCAGAGCCTACTCCTGCTCCCATTGAATTCAAGGGATATAACTGTTGACTTCAGAAGAAAAGAATCAGGTGCTATATGTATAATAATATCAAATATCATCTAATATTTTAGGGAAAACAAGAAATTAGCAGTGACTGCCAAATGAAATACTGAGATTATGGAAGGAAAACATATTTTTAGATTCAAGTACAATTATACTGAAATTTAAAATAACAGCTTAAAAGGGATGGAGAGCTGCTGGATACTTATCTTAATGAAGTAGCTATGTAAGGAGAGGGGGGCAAATCAGCTGCTGGGGCAGATCCCTAGGTACCCCCAACCCTCCCTATCCCAACCCCATTCACCTAACTCCCCGCAGTCTCTCCTTGCCCATTGCATTCCTGCTCCATTTTGCTGATGCTCTCAGGGGCAGTAACGTGAACATCCTCTTGCCAGTTAAGGAATACCCTTGAAAACCTCCACCCAAACACGATAAGACATTGTTATGTAAACAATGGCCATCTGTGATGATAAGGAGGTGGCATTGGTAACTGGGTGAGAGAGAGACTTGAAGGAATAAGAAAAGCCAGCTAATTAGGT
>JAGPOW010001918.1:33380411-33400706 GCA_030014935.1 Caiman crocodilus
TGTAAACTTCTGTATAAAAATACCCCAGAAATGATATTCAGGGTGCTTGTTACCTTGCACCATTTGTTGCTAGCAGTAAACCTTTCTTTTTACTTCCACTGCCTGGTGTGTATATTGGCATCTGCATTCCGGCCGTGAACCCAGATTTGGGCTGGGGCTCAACAGCTATATAAGTCATATTATTGCACTCTTTCCATAAAGGATGCATAAAACCATGAGAAGAAAATAGCCAGGCAGGTGAAGTGTTGTGAGGAGTGCTCCTGACTGACTGAGAACTGCATAATCCTTGTTTCATTACCCCATCTTCCAGTAGAGTAGATGCAATACTGGACTCAACAGTGTATCTAGGGGGCAAGGAGTGGAATGACGCTACCTGCTGCCCCAAAAGTCTTTTCTATTGGAGACTTATTGCTGCATCTAGGGGCTGAAGTGGACGAGAGAATAGGGTACCAGGAGGGAACCCCAGGGAGCCTGCACTGCTGCCTGTTTCTCTAATGTCCCAGTTCCATTTACATCTATTTTGCACATAAAAAGACATATGAGTAGCTTATTCTGTGACAGCTCAGACTAAATGTCATTGTTATTGTTCCTTGCTACTAGATGGTAGAAGAGCAAGAAGCTGTTTGTCTTGATCAAGTGACTACCTCAGGATATACTGCAGACAGATGATACCTAGCTGATTTTCCTTATACCTCTTATTATTTTGTGGCTAATTCTCCACTAGATTGACTAAAGTTATTCTCGTTTAGGAGTTTTGTGTCATTTATCCACTGCATTTTTATACTCATGTAATACATTATCTGTCCAGGCAGTAAGATAGTTTTGTTGGTACATAATCATAGGTAAAGCTATTTATGGTATGAGCAGTAGTACCTTAGTCAGAACAAGACAGTCCTTAGAATTTTTGGGGCCCATTGAGGTGATTCCTTGAGGTCTCCATTGATGCTTTGGGACACATTGATTTATAGCCCAGATTAAGATTAAAGAGCAGTTCCTAGTACATGTTAACAGGACCATAAACAACCCATGGTTGTTAGGAAAAATTCACCATGAGAGACTTCTAACTCCAGCAGTTAGTTCATATTTGCAGATTACTTTTAAATTACAAGATTTTGAAATTCTAGGTCTGATCTCATGTAAGTTATGCAGATTCACCAGACTTTTCTTTTTCAACAGAAAAGAAGTCTGAGGTAAGTTGTGACATGTTAAAGGTGACTTCAGTGCAACCTAATGAGTATCGCCTGTAGCTCTCACTAACTGTCTGGATGCTGTTCCTTTTCTGTCCATTCTTTTCTACTTCCTTTGGCAAACACAAGCCAAGAACAACTGTGGCCACGCAGAGGGAATTCTAGTCTGTTGTGAGGCTGCCAGACTGAGATTTTTTTCCAGGAATGGCATTTGTGTCTGGCACATTGGCTGGTTTCCGAGAACTTTGGTTTGAATGACTGAGGAATCACTGTTGGAATCATGACGGAGATGCACACAGACGATGGGACTGATGAAAGGGGGAGTGCTTCATGTGCACTGCTGGAGGGAAAAGCACACTGATGTTTCTAACACTCAGCTGGCTGGAGGAGTTGAGCGTGTGTGGGTGGAGTTTCAGTTTTCATCAGTTGAATCTAGATAGATTATGTGGGGACAAGCCAAATTCACTGCATTCCTGCATAGGCATTATTTCCAGAAGAGCCTTACAAAGATTAACTCCACGTTTACTGATGACTTGATTAAAATAGTACAATCTATAGTGAAAGAAAAGTTTTGCATAGTGTTCATTTTTGCTGGTGGGAAATATGTGTTTTACAGTAAAATTAAATATCAGAAGTGCATAGACAGATTAAGTAATGCACCAAGGCATATGGAAGATCCTCTTTATTATTTTATAATGAGCAGAATCAGATCCTAGAAGTGAATATTAGTGGAGGTTGCATTAAATGGTGCTACTGTTAGTGGGTTAAATCCTGTGTATTCCCCTTAATTCCCTCCATTTGCTGTTACAAAAGGATCTAAATACAGTGGGTGATAGTTGTTTGTTCAAGAAAGACCAGAAAGATAAAAATGGAGGATTTTAAAGTCCAATACTGGCATCAACATTTTCTGCTTACTAATACTAGCTTTGGGGTCCTCTAATGCAGTCTACACCAACTTTTTTTGCCCTTTACCCAGCCAAAGCCAGTATTTGCCCACCATTACATATTCAGCAACCTCAAGAATTTAAAGGTGGTTAAATAGAATCAATTTTATTAAGCAGCCCAGGCAGACATGACTTATTTTCACTTGGCTGACTAATAGTCTCTAGGTATATTATCTGGTGAATAATGCCAATTTTTATTAAGTAATTGAAGAAATAATTACACTTCAACATTTGACCAGCCCTATAGCTCTCTATGCACTATCCCATCAGTTATTCAACAAATATCAACAATATTATATTGCTCAAATAAATTATACAATTGACCATAATACTTATTTTATTATACATAGAATGTGTATGGATGGATAAAAACCTTCTTTACCTTCTCCTCTGACCAAATACCTGCTGCAGAATTATAATTCAGTTGCCTGTGTCCAGGGCCATCCACGGGTGGGGGTGGTGCAAATTGGGATAACTGATCTGGGCCCTGCACTTTGGGGGGCCCTGTCGAGCTGAGCAGAGCAGTGGTGGTGCAGAGCTGGGTGGAGCACCGGCTCTGCACCCAGCTGCTCACTACCTCCCATCTCTTGCTGCTGCCACCACCGATGGTGATGGCAGCTTCTTTGGGTGTGGGATTAGAGTGGAGACAGGCCCCCACATTGGCTCATTTGTCCAGGGCCCTGCACCCTGCTTGGGTCACCTCTGCTTGTGTCTTTCTCCTCCAGGCACAGGTTTACATTAAATTTATGTTTTTGTAACAATAGTCTCATGGGAAAAGGGCTACACAAAAACTGTTTTAAAAAAAGAAGGTTTAGATATTTTCCTTTATAGGAACCATGTCAGGAGGCTCTGCAGGACCATAAGATTGTTTTAGTGGACCCTACTTGTATAGCTGCTTTCTGCAGAAGAAGGTAGAGGTGAAGCCAGACAATGCAAGAAATCTGCTTGCCAGCACCCCTTTGAGGGACCAATGGCCCAGCTGCCAAAATTTTGTAGGGCAGGAAAAAACAGTGGTTGCAGCCAAAGAAGAGACAAAATTCCAAGCCATGTGTCGGCCTTTTCTCCTAAGAAATCCCCTGTGCAAGATCTGTGTACTCTGGCTTTGTGTGCACGGGTCTAAAATTCAATCTGGAGAGTGGATACAAGGCACAAATCCATCACTGTAGATTAAGAACAGATGCAGTCTAACAGTATTTGTGTCCTCATTAGTAATAACTGTGTTTAAATGCAGACAAGATCTAGTAATACAGAGACAATGTTTTTAGTGAACAGTAAAAAATCTAGGCATTTTTTCATAGTCTGCATAAAAAAATACCTGGAATAATGTGTTCTATTTTTATCAGGTTTTTTATGTTTATTATTCTAGAAAAAAAATGAGGTAGTCTATTTCAGCTATGAAGGGTTTCATCAGCTTCATCTTGTTTAAATTATCAAATGTTTATACTTTTCTTCTATAGAAAAGTGATCTCTTATTAAGTGAAAAAAATTGGCTTTCAGTACATATAATTTGGCTGGTAAGTCAGGAGGACAGTAGGAGGAAGCAAAATAACATGGTAAGTTATTCATAAGTTACCAGAGAGACATGAGATATACAAGTTACAACTTTGTTATTTGTTTAGATGGTATTGATTATATCAAATTCATGGTTACATTACTTGTGTGAATATCACCTTGCCCTTCCTTCGTTGGAGTTTGGAATTAGATAACAATTACATTTAAAAATGAATGTTTATAATATAGGCTTAAAAATATAGTACTTTTTAAATCTGATGGCAAATGATTGTGCAGTGCTACTAGACACACAGTCTTCTCTGAGTGTGTTATGTATAGTGCTGCTCTGAGTGTGTGATGCACTGTTAAGTTGTCATTTCATATTAATCTGCTTCCTCTGATAATCAGCTCCTCCATGTGATCACAAAAGCTAGAGAAGGCTTTTCAAGTCTGACCAAAGCAGATATGTGCATTTGTTTTATGATCCAGTGCTCACTCATTCTATTGCATCTATACATATTGCAGCAATTCCTAAAGGTGACAGGGACATAAACACAGTGTAGATACTAGATTAATTTTGTTTAGATACTTGGATGATGATTCAACAAGCTTCTTAAGGAAACATCTATTACATGACTGATCTGATTAAAGTCAGAGAGCCTGTTTGTGTGCTTAAGAGACATTCCTGAATTAAGAACTGTGGAATGTAGTTCTGCTACCTTTTCTCCCATTCATAGAAAAGTTCCCTTTGTCTGTTTTGATCGAGCTCAGTATAATTACCTTTTCAAATCATACCAGTTTTCCATTAATTGACAAGCATGCCAGAAAGAGTATGATTTGTTCTTACTTTTAGGTCTGTGCTGATTCAATTTGATTTGGAGGAAATTCGGCCTGATTCAGTGGCTGAATCTCCAAATCTGAATCGAATCAGGAGACGAATTAAAAGATCTGAATTGATTTGAAGTTATCCAAATCAATTTGGAAAAGATTCAGAGAGCTTTGTCGGTTTGGGCAGTCCCCACTCACTGCAGCAGGGAGCTGGACCTGGACTCCATGCTGGTGGAGGAGGGAGGACTGAAAGAGAGGGGAGGGGACCATGGGGGTGATCCCTGTCAGGCCGCATCCCCTGCCTGCTCCCCCAGCACCCTCATGGCTGCCCCACCTGCCCCAGCTCCTGGCTCTTTGAAAAAAAAGCCCTGACTCACTGGCTACTGCAGTGGCCTCAGCATTTTTGGGACCTCATGGCAGAGCCCCCCCAAAGTGCAGCCCAGTGGGTGGCAGTGGAGTTCACCCCCCACCTGGAAAGAGCTGGTGAGACAGGGGTTTTTTGCTTTTTTCTTTTTAAGAAAAGGAGGGTTGGGAGCTGGGGTGAGCAGGGCAGCCATGGGAGAGGCTGGGAGAGTGGGCAGGGCTTGGGAGACCCATGGCAGTGGGGGGGCAGTGGGGACCATCCCCCGTCCCCCCATCCTGGCAGCAGCTGGTGAGGGCGGCCTTTTTTTCAAATAGCCAGGAGCTGGGAGAGTGGGCAGGACAGCCATTGACAAGAGGCAGTGGATGGAGCCGATCTGGCCATTTGGCCAATTCGACTGCAGCCAAATCTTTGAATCAGATTCAACCAAATTGATTTGGGACACTGATTCGAATCACCAAATCGAATCACTGTCCCCTGAATTGACTGAATCTGAATCCAAAGTGAATACCAGACACTTTGCACAGGCCTACTTACTGTTACTTTCCTATGCTGTGCACTGTGCAGTAGAGCTACCAAAACATAAAGGTAAGAAAAGTAACCATAGTGTCTTTCATGAGGCAAAGTCAATATAAAGGACCAGACCATTCCTCATTCACAGGTATTTTGCAAAATCCACTGGTAGAGTCCAAAACACACAAGTGTTTAGTTCTATCCTGTCTGCTACTTATTTTTTTTCCACAGCTCACAGCTGAAAGTGCCCTCTGTAGCTTTCTTAAATTCCTTAGGAATTAGGCACATTCCCTGAGATGGTTTTGAGTTTCTTTTTTTCCGGCGGTCGTCCCAGAGATTTCCATTATGACTTTTATATTCACTCCACATTGACTTCTTCCACAACCCCTACAATCAAGTATTAGTATAAATGGAAATGTCCTGGTTTCAGGTTCCATCACCTGTTGTCTGTTCTTGTAGAAGGGATGATCATCATCAGGCTCACAGTTACTGCCATGCTGCTGGGAAAGTAGCTTGCAACATGTAGGGCTTTAATCTATGAACACTGAAAACCACATTGCAGCTCCTGGGCCCCCTGGCTGCCTTCCATACAGGCTAAATAAGACAACCATTAAATGCTCCTTCTTAGTGATAGACAAAACAGCAGAAGCCACTGCTCAAAAATGAAACTGTGTGTAAGCTCAGTCTCTGAACTGATATGACTGTCTGAATCATAAGGAACCAAGGACAGCAAGAGAAGCACATGAGCTTGAGAGAAAACCAAAAGAGTAAGATTTCGGGGCATAGTGCTGGCTAGAAAACGACTTGAAATGTGAGCTGGTAAACTGCCTCCTGTTTGATTCTTGTTCTGTTCAGGAAATAGGGCTCTGTGTGTTTTCCGTTGTAGATAAACAGGACAGCACCAAAGAAATCCCTAACAATCATCAATTTCATTTCTCAAAAAAATAATCTGATGAGCTCTATGTGCTGGTTAACAGCTTGGGCTGCAATGGGGAAAATTGGTCTTTTGACTTAATTAGAGCTATGTTATAATCCTGTTTCCAATCACAATCCTTTTTTCCCTACTTCCCACAAAGTTCATGCAGTGCCACCTCCACAATTATTCTCAGCTGAAGCTCTCCGGGGCAGATTTTCCTCTTGTGTAAATTACTACAGCTCCACAGCCTTTATAGGAAGGAAAAAACCAAGCCTGTGTCCTACTGTGTTCAGCATGTATTATGCCTAGAGCAGCCACAAGGCTTTTCCAACTTTGCAAAAATTATACTCTGTAATTTAAATACTTTCCTATTTTAAAAGGTACCTACCATCTAATGCATTTGCTTTCTCTGTCACATGGCTATTTGCCTCTCTGTTGCTGTGCTCACTATGAGGCTGTTCACTTGCCAACTTTTCTTATGTGGTGACTCTATACTCTCACTGCTATCTCTCAGCTAGTAGCTGTCTTTTCAGCTTATTTACCGTTCACCCTTATGGCTGTCTGTCTGAGCACTTGTCTATGGTATGTTGAGTAGTGTGGAGGAAAGAGATAGTTCTGCAAGATCACTTGCTGTATGTATGGTAATTTATGTCTCTTCTATCAGTGACCACAAACCTTTCTTGGCAAAGCACGTGCAGTGATTTCCAACTCCAAAGCTTGTTGCAAAATGGCAATATGTCCCCAGGGAATTCAGGGACATAGTCTACTCCTCAAATCAGTGATAAGCTCCCCCACTACCTCCAGCATTGTGAAATAGTGCTGGGTGTGCCCCTGAGGCCCTTACCCATATCCTCATTGTTTCATTGCAGGTGGATCGGCAGAGATGGGGAGAAAAAAAGTTCTTCCCAGCATCAGATAAGGCAGAATCAGCTAATGGTATTTACATACATTTATACTTATCCCTCATTACAGACACAGAAATCACAAGGGGGACATCACTGAATAATTCTAGTGTGATAATATTTTACGTTCTTATATGAATATTAATAAGCTCTTCAGTAGTTTTGACTTAGTGCAGGAGCTGAATTTATTGGATTTTTTTACTACAGTAGCTGAGGCATAAGGAGGAGAATCTCTGTGACAACTGTGACCAACAGAAAATTAATTAGGATTCTGAATCTCTAGTGCTGGTATCTTAGGGCTCTTTGCTTCTTTGGTTTAAATTGTATTAAACTCCTTATTAAACAGAGCAGGCAGCTTGGCACTGGACTGGAGCCCACATCTGCATCTGGATTTTCCTATTAAAAGTAGATAGAGTAAAAAGAACTTTAAATTCTTTTATCCAATATTCAAGATGTTCTAGCCGGGATGCAGAAAGCATCACTTCTTTTTCATGGGTTGTAATTTTTAGCACTTACCTTCTTTGGTTTGCAATGCTTTTTTAGAAGCTAAAGAACACACACTTTTGTAATGACTGCCTTTTTGGGGGTCTAAGATTAATGTGTCTCCTGTATTTTTAATGAGGCTGAAATTAACACGGCAATGTTTAACAATAACAATTTATACAGCTCTTTGCATGTGAAAGCATCTTTGTTTGTGCATTACTATCATCAACTATGGTAGTGGAGCTCAGGGAATAAAGCTGTGTTAGTTAACTTCTGATGCAAAGCCAGAAGACTGAACCTGATTCTCCACTCATTTATATATTTTTTTTTATATTTAGATTGAATTCCTTTAAAGCAGTGGGGTTAAATCAGTGAAAAAAGATTTAGGCTAACTTTATGCAGTGTCTCACATAAATAAAGGACTAAGGATTCAGGATAATTAAAAAAAATAAAAGTAATAGATAATGAATGAATTCTCTCATTGCTACTCATCATGTATGGTCCAGTTATCTTCCCTTATATTCAGATACAAGTCAAAGTCTGACTTAAAGCCAGGCCTATTCCAGTTTAAATGGGATAAAAATTCGAGTTAGAATATATATATCGGGGCGGACAATTACTTCAGGTGGAGGGCTGCTTACTGCATTTTCACAACCTGTCAAGGGCTGCATGGGTAGCCCCTCCCCTTGGCAGGTGCCCTGCCCCTGGTCACCACCTTGGGACTGGAAGTCAAGCCCACTGACCCTGGACATTTGCCACTGAAAGTCCCTCCGTTGTCCCTGAAAATACTCCTTTTCACAAGGGGTTTTGTCACATCAGAACCAGAAAAATACCAGATTATATTCTAAAAATCAAACATCTTCAACATTCATTAATCTGATTTCAAAAATATTTTTGTCCTGATTTACATTTGTGTATTGTACATAGAGGTGATTGCACAATGGCTTAAAATGAAGTCAGGGGGGTAGGTATAGGTCTGTTGTGGAAGGGTGTGAATGTGTGGAGGTGTATTAGTGTGTGGGTGTGGGTGCAGGGTGAGGGAGCATGTGGGTTTGTGTGTGGATATGTGTATTTGGGTGGGTATGGGGTTTGTGGGGGCCTATGCATGGGGCAGAGGGTTGCTGAGGTGTGTGAGGAGGTGTGGGGTCTGCATGTATGGCAGAATGAGGGGGGATGTGGGTGCATGTGTAGGGTGGTGTATGTGTGTGGGACTCGCTCTATGAACACACATACACACACATTCTCTCTCTCTCTCTCTCTCTCTCCCTCATTGCACACACATACACACATTCTCTCTGTCCCTCTCATTGTACACACACACACGCACACTCCCTTTCTCTCTCTTTTTCCCTCTTTTCCTCATTGCTCTCTCTCTCTCTCCCCCTCCCTCATTGCATGGACACACACACACACACAGACACACTTTCCCTCCCTCATTGCGATGGCAGATACATACACACCCTCTCCTGCTCCTGGCCCCGAGGTACTGGCACAGGTCGTGTGCTCCTGCAGTCTGGAGATGAAGCTGGGGGCCATGTGGTGCTGGAGTGGCTGGCAAGCTGCAGGGAGACAGTGAAAGCAGCACCAGGCTGAGGCTGCCAGTTGTGGGGAGCTGGAGTGGCAGGGGGCTGGAGATGGGGCAAGGCCAGGCTAGCCTTGCTCCTGGGTCCTGTTGGCTTCCCCTGAGCCCTACTGCCCATGGCTCCTGCCATCTTTGATAGGCAACCAGAAGCAAATAAATATTAGTTTCCTAATTTTTTTATAGGGACCCCACAGGCCCAATACAATGGCCTGGCAGGCTGGATCCAGCCCATGGGCCATATTTTGCCCACCCCTGATATACATGCATTTTCAATAGTAACAAAATCAATATTGTAAAATCACTGACTTGTAGAACATCTGTAAAAAAGAAATCATCTTTAAATTACCTTGAAATTAACTGAGTTGCCCTAGATTTAAGCCAGCTTAATTGAGCAGGGCAGTCTAATAATAACAAAAGATAACTATAATTTCTGTTTAATAAAAATTCTGTTTGAAATTTAAAAAGTCATAAATATAAATAATGTGAATATAAAAAAAGTGTCAGTTTAATTTAAAATATAATCTACTCTAAGCCATTCATGATAGAATCTTTTAAATGTAGGGTTATGGTTTTTATCATTTTTTTATCTTGTTTTGTGAATTTGCATGACCCTGGACTTTGTTGCTCAGGATATCATTCCCATATCTGTCACAGAGTTTTCCTCAGTGATCTTGGCCTACTCACTTTGCCTGGGCTTTGAATATTGGAACAAGGGGGCCCTTGAAAAGCTTGGTGTTAATTGATCTGTGCCCAGGTTCCTCAGCTGGTACTTCATTCTCACACGTTTCATTTTGTCTGTATAGATTGAAAAACCTTGAGGACAGTGACTGTCCCTACTACTTGTTTGTACAATGTCTAGCATTTTGGGCCCCCAGCCTTGGTGGAGGCTCTTAGGCACCCCCATAATACACACTACATGGATAATAAATTAAAATTCAACCAGTGTCACAGTCCATACATCTTTCTGTCATGCCTATGAGGTATAGTACTACAGAGTCGTCCTGTAGGGTTGTGATCTGTGTTTCCTGATGTTGTCTATGGTTCTAAAGGAACTAGTAAAACATCATTTCTGTTACAGAAGGACTATCAAGGTACAGTATTTGTTATAAAATATTTAGCAGTCCTCATGTCAACCAGTATCATAAAGAAACAATTGCTTTGGTTTGGCTGATGATGGGAAAAGAAGTGTTCTGTGGTACTTGTTAATGTCTGGAGATGTTATTGAAGAGTTAATCTCAAACAAAACTGTCAGATCTTTGCAAAGTAGCTGGATTAAGATCCCAATTTCTCACCACACAACTATGCATCCTGCAGTTAAACAGAGGAAAAAGAGCACTGGCAACGTTTGTCCATGCTGAAATTCTGCAGCTGTTTTAGTCTGATTTTTAATAACCTTTGTCACCTAGCCAGGACAGTCATAGAGGCAAAAAGTGTAAGAACAGAAAGAGCAAGCCCACGTACTCCTATGTCTTACTAAATTAACAAGTATCAGGTATAATCAGTACTTTTGCATCATGCACAGTCGGCACTGGGTCATACCAATTATGTAACCTGTATCAAGCAAATCAAAAAGCATCTTTACCAAACAGCTTGAATACTCCTCCTACTTCATAGATTAACTACCACTTGAAATATGTTATTGATGGACACTTGAATTCACAAACCATGATGTGTGAAGGGCTAGAGGTTTTCCAAGTCTCATGAGACTACTCCAGCTAATCAGTAGCTCTTCTTCAGCAATCCATCATAGTTGAAGATGATTGTTTTCCATGGTTTTCTTATTTGTGTGTCTGAAGATAGCTGATGAGGCCTATTTGGAATTGATGGACTACTGCAGATGGGACATGTGTTTCTGTGTGGGGTGGGTAATCAGTAGCTATATAGTGTGAAGCTTTAACTTTATGCTTAAATTGCAGTCACAAAGTAATTCAGTCTGGGCACAGCGCTTTACTGCTGTAGCTAGACTACTGTTGGTACCTGTACTACCTACTTTAAAACCATCTTGGACACCTCCACAGTACATGAAATAATTTCTGTAACTATATTATAGACGGTAAGGTATGGTGGAGCTGATTACACCTCAATGCAGTTTAAAAGAGCCTCAATGCAGTTTAGAAGATCTAAGACACCCCTCCTTATAGTTGAAGCTCCCTTCCTTAAACTCAAGGCACCCCTTGGAAAATGCCAGCTCTTAGTTTTCACTAATTTTTTGACTACAGAAAAAAAACAGAGCAATAATTCTGTTGCAAAGCACTCAGAAAAAACACAACAGGTCAAAATGGTTTTTATACTATAAATTCTTATCTGAAGTCTCAGGGTTTATATTATGAATTATTAAGCTGGAGTGTATGGCTATGACCCCTTGGGGCTTGTACATGATTTTATGCACTTATGACACTAATATGTAATTTATCTAAGACAATGTTTTCAAACCTGGACACTTAAATTTGGAATCTTTCATTTAGATTTGACCACCTACTTATAAGTGGCTTTATTTTCAGAAATGCTGAACATCCAGGAATCCCACTGATTAATTGTCATCTTGGTTGATTTACACACTTCAGAACATTTTCCCTATTTTGTGATGAATGTAATTTTTAAACCCATTGTGTATAAAATATCATAAAACAGGCAAGAGAACATTCCATGGGATGATGAATGCATCCCATTGGTCCATTTCCCTATCCCTTGTCGTCTCTCAACTGCATTTTATTTTGCACCATGGTGTAGGAATACTGGGCAATCTAATTCCTTCACAATCCCCACGTTGTCCTGCAGGTAGACACAGGTAGTCTGGGTCAGCCAATCAGGGCTGCCCTGTGCACTGCTGCCATCTATCTCTAGGCAAACTGAGGGAGCTTGCAGAATACAGAGATGTTTGCACAGGGGTATCCTAGCTGTGCAGGGTCAGCAAACTCTCTGCTCTGAAAAATAAGTGTAAAATGATACTATTTAAATTTGGGGTTGTTGGTTGTAGCCATGTTGGTCTAAGGGCTTAAGCAGACAAGGTTTTTTGGGCAAATGTGATATCTTTTATTACTGTGGTGGAAGAGAAACCAATACGCAAAATGCAGGTCTGTGAAAATGCAAATGCATAGCAGTGAGGATCAGAGGGAATGGGAGACAATAGGTGTGAGACAGATAGGTGGTGGAGAAGCGGGGAATGAATCATGGAGGACTGTGAGAAGGATTTATTTTGTGTCTAGTAATGGCAGAAAAGAAATAATTCCTATCAGATGCACAGCTATACTTATAAACAAACACATGTTATAAGGTCCTACTCGCTGATCCTCACTGCCAAACATTTGAATTTTGCATATTGGCTTCTCTTCTATGATGGAGAACACAGAACACCAGCAGCATCTCCCTATACCTGAAGAAGGGAGTTTGTGCCTGAAAGCTTGCAAAGAACAATCTTACAACTATTTAGCTGGTCTAATAAATGAGATTACATTTACTCAAAAAACCTGGTCTCTTATTTAAATTTGGGGCATGTCACATTCACTCTGTGTAAATTACTCTCCAAATTAAAAATCAGTTGTCACTCAGTCTCATGGATTTAACTTCATCAATCAAAACACTAGATCTGACTGAGGATATCTGTACATATGGTACAGTGAGATCTTTAGGAAAAAATGAAGTTAGTTTGCCTCTGTAGCCTTTTCTGTGTTTTGTATGATTATGCTCTGGTAGTGATTTGCCTCCTGGGCCCCTGCCTCTGAAAATAAGTTTGATGAGTTTTGGAAATATCTGTAATTTCCTATTTGTTTCTACTTTTCTAATATGTATATGATTCCAAAAATATTTTAATTTCTGATTCATTTTTAGTCTGGCTTCTACCCAAACCATAGACATTTCAACCTAAGGAATGATATTGAATCTGGGAAAACTCCAAACCTGACAAGAAAGGAACTATAAGTCTATTATTTACTAATATCTTTGAAATCTAGTAAACAGCTGTGCATTTTTTGATTTGTGGTTTGATATTATTCCCACCTTATACTTTCATAACTGATGCCTTTGGTAAGAGACAATAAAATCATTCACTGTTCTATGAATAGTTGAAGGTTTATAAATACAGTCACATACTGTCACTTGCTGTGAACTTAAAGTCCCCAGATTGCATGCTGTAGAAGTGTGCGTAACTTACTGAAATAACATGAATTCCTCAGGGTATTCAGGGAACTCCACTCAGCTTCCTCACTCTGGGCAGCCCTCTCCTGAATGCAAAGGCCACAAAGATAAATTAAAAATTAAAAGGAACCAAGTGAATGTGAGAAGAAAAATAGGGTGCATGCTTGAAATGAGGGGGAAATACAGCATTGCATTCATTCCTTTGGAATGCCAGTTTCACACCTGTGCCTGCTTTCTTTGGTAGCTAGCCAAAGCAAACCCAGGCTGACTTATGTTTGTTATATGTATAGCTGTGTGACTGATAGGAAGTGTTGCTTTTCTGCCATTATTGGACACAAATTAAATCCTTCCCACAGTCCTCCATGATTCTTTCCCTGGTTGGACAAAGCAATCTGTAAAAAAACATGTCTCTCTTTTTTTTTAAAGCATACTCATGTAAAATATGATGGCTTTATAGTCTGTTAACCATGAGGGCCAGCATACAATTGTGCATATTGACATCTCTCAAAAATCATTCTACAGTGAACGATGTGACCATGAGGCAAAAAAGTGTTCCCTTCATATATGATATTGCTTAATGGCTAAGTAAAACAATCCAAGGTATCCTGAGTTATGCTAGGGTGAAGGTGATAATGATGCATCAAGAATATATAATTTATATAATAAGTCAAATCATGATCTCAACCAAGCAATTTGACAATCCACGTACTTTGCCACTGTCTATTTAGGTTTGTTTTTTTTTAATTGGAATAGTGGTGTGTTAATAACTCTGTCAGTAAAACAACACAACTGAAAAAACAAATGTTAAAAAGCATGTGATTTAGCTGAAGAATGCTGACTTTCAGGTCTGGGTTTCCCTTAACCTCCTCCCTCTCCTTCTCCCTGCCCCCCCAAAAGCATATTTTAAATAGACTCCCAGCATTCCAATGTGACACTACAGGACAGGTTGAATTTCATGGTGCTTTCTATTCATTTCTTAATTTATACAATTTTTCCTCCCATCAATAAGTCTTATCCTGCCTTCACTGAAGGATATCCAGACCATGTTCAGAATCGAATACTCATACTAGTAACAGCGTTTACTCTGAGAAGCCAATTTATGTTTCATACCTAAACACTAAGACATGCCAGAAAGCAGCTGACTGATTCACTCCTAGGGCACATCCACACATGCAAGCACATGCATTCGCAGCAGCTCAAATAGAAGCAGTGCAAATTTGAGCCGGGGCTTTTTGCCTCAGCATACGTGCTCAGACATGCACTTTGTTGTGGAGCAAATTGTGCCACTTGGGGCAAAATAACCCTGCCTGGTTCCGCCTGGATCTGCAGCCAGAGGGAGCTAGAGCCTGGGGCCAGCACCTGTGCTGCCCCCTGCAGTATAAAAAGCTGCCCTGTCCTGGCCCCAGCAGTATAAAAAGCCACCCTGGCAAGTAGCTTAGGAAGTTCTGGGGCCCAGTCAATTGGTACCGGGGGGCAGTACCCCATGTGCCAGCTGGAATGCTGAAGCAGCCCTGAGAGTTCCCTGCAGCCTCTACCCACTGCAGCAGTCTTGTAGTGGGGGCTGCTGCCTGGCTGTGACCTGCTGCACACTTGCCAGACTCAGATGGGGACTGCAAAGCCAGTAGAGGCATGTGCCTCTCTGGGCCAGCTGCCAGTGGATTGCGGTTGCAGGGTTGGTCTTTGTGCGGCACTGCTGCCATTTGTGTCCCCTGCCCAGCCATCAGGGCAGCTATCAACTGGAAGACATTCTGGGTGTGGTGGCCTGCTTTGAACTGTCATAGCATGTCTTCCTGGACCCATTTGGCCAGGAGGTCAGCAACAGCCAGCTGGGTCCAAGGTGCCAGGTCTGAGCTAGCAGGGTCCTGCCACTGGCCTCCCTAGCAGGAATTCTGGTGTTCCCTATTGGAAAACTGAAAAATCATTAATTAAAAAAAAATCCCAAATCCATGTTCTTCCACAAGTAAAACAAAAGACCACTATAAAGAGAGTGTGCAAGACAGAGACACAGACAGCAATCAGTTGGACAATGATTTATTGATATAGCTACAGTGTTAAAGCAAGTCTCTTATCATAATAATACAGTGAACTCTAAATACAGGTTTCATGAATTCATGAATATATATTTTGCTGCCCCCCCCCACAGGTTGATGACCCCCACACAAGGGGTTGGTCCTCCACAGGAGGCCTACAGCCCCCCCAACGGAAGATTCAGCCCCCACACAAGGACTACACCCCCCCAACAAGGGATTCAGCCCCCCCACACAAAGGGTTTGGCCCCCCAAAAGGGGTTTAGACCACCAACAGAGGGGTTGTCCTCCACACAAAGGGTTCAGCCTCCCAACAGGGGGTTCATCCCCCACACAAGGGGTATGGCCCCCAAATGGGGAATGGTCCCCACAGGGGATACTCCCCTCCCCTGCAGGACCCACATGCCCCACTCCAGCCCCCCCAATTGCTGCCTCATCTGGCCCCATCCCCTACCAGCTGCTGCAGCCTCCCCAATGGCTGCCCCACCCACCCCACCCCACAACTT
The DNA here is from genome assembly GCA_030014935.1 of Caiman crocodilus. Taxonomy (NCBI): domain Eukaryota; kingdom Metazoa; phylum Chordata; order Crocodylia; family Alligatoridae; genus Caiman; species Caiman crocodilus. Next base: position 33,396,286 of record JAGPOW010001918.1, read on the forward strand.
GCATCCCCAGGTCCCCAAGGCTACCCCCACAACCCCAGGCACCGTCACATAAAAAAAAACCAGAAAAAGAACAGAAAAATAAATGGAAAAAAAAAGCCTCTGCTTATCTTAGAAGGGGTGTGTGTGGCTCTAGTGCTTCCTGGCAGAGCCCCCCAGGGCAGCACAGGACAGTGGAGGGGCAAGAGGGCCCAGGTTGGGGCCACTGGGGCTGTCACCACCTGCACTGTGCTGGGGGACTGGGGGGGATGGGGCTGGCCAGGGCAGAGGTCAGGGGGCTGGCAGGGGTAAGGGGCCTCGGGGGAGGCTGGCAGGGGGAGTGGCTGGCCTCAGCAGGGGTTGGGGGCCTTGGAGTGGTTGGCAGGGGGAGGGGGCTTTGGGGGGCTGGCAGGGGGCGGGGTCATTGACAGGGGTTGGGGGATTTGGGGGAGCTGGCAGGGGGAAGGGCTAGTCTTGGCAGGGGCCTTGGGCCATGGAGGGTGGGGCTGGTTATGTCAGTGGTTGGGAGCCTAGGGGGGCTGGCAGGGGTCAGGAGGGTTGGGGAAGTGGGCAGGGCTGATGGAGGTTCCCTCCACAGTCCCTCCCCCCTCTCCTCCAGCCCTTCTGACCCCTTATTTACCGGCACCAGAGCCCTGGTGCTGAAACACACGGCCTGGCTGGCCACATGTTTCAGTACCAGGGCTAGGGGGCAAACATAGAGATGCTCTGGCAGTCAGAGCATCACTATGGAGGACCCAGCCTCTGGTTGCCCTCCACAGCTTTTTAATACTTCACTTTTATTTTAGACCAAATTTTTTAGGTTAAATTTTCTTCCTGTGCTGCAAGTTAGCAGCGTGGAGAACTTTTTTTTGTTCCCTCACATGCCTGTTGCCCCACCTCAAAGGGGTCTGAGGCAGGGCAAGAGGCATATGTGTGCTTGTGTGGACGTGCCCCTGAAGGCCAAGATCAGAATTTTTAAAGCATTTAGGCATCTAAAGATTAGGGCTGTGCAAAGCTTCAAGTGGTGATTTGATTTGGAAGAGATTTTGCCAGATTTGGTGGCTGAACCCAAATCAAATCAGGTGACCAATTAAAAGGTCGAAATCTATTCAAGGCTCTCCGATTCTTTGGAAAAGATTTGAAGAGCTTTGATGATTCTGACAGATCCCAGTGGCTGCAGCAAGGAGCTGCAGCCAGACTCAGAGCTGGTAAGTAAGGAGGCGGGGAGGGCCATGGGGGGAACCCTGCCAGGCCCCATACCCTGCCTGCTCCTCCAGCCCCTCCCAACTCCCACCCACTCCCCTAGGTCCCCCCGCCCCATGGCTTCCCTGCCTGCTCCAGCTACTTGTGCTTTAAAAAAAAGCCCCAACTCACCGAGTAATGTCAGGTGGGGGGATAATGATCCCTCACTGCTTGAGCCCCCTAGCTCCACCCTCACTCCCCCAGCCCCTTACATGGGGTGCCCTGCCTGGGCCAGCTCTGGCCTTTTAAGAAAAAAAGAACCAAGAAGAGCCCTTGGATTCACAACTCCTGCAGCTTCAGAGGGCTTGTGCAGAGCACCCAACATGATGCGGGGCAGTGGGGAGCAATGGGGATCACCACCACAATGAGTCTGGGGTTTTTCTCAGGTTTTAATTTTCTTAAAGGGTCAGAGCCATGGCAGGTGGGACAGCCATGGGGGTGCTGGGGCAGGGAGGGGTTGGGGACTCATGCAGAGCCCACCATGCATCATAGGGCAGTGGGGATCTCCCCCAGCCTGGCAACACCTGCTGAGTCAGGGGGCGGTTTTTCAAAGTGCTGGGAGCTCGGGCAGGCAGGGCAGCCATTGCCAGGGCTGTGAGAGCAGGCAGGGAATGGGCCTTGGTGATTTGGAGATTTGGCAGGAGCCGAATGTCCAAAGCAGATTCAGCTGAATCAATTTGGAACAGTAATTTGAATCACTGAATCGAAACACTGTCCCCTGGATCGGCCAAATTCAAATCCGAAGCGAATACTAACCACTTTGTCCAGGCCTACTACAGATAAATGATTAGTAAAAAAATTTAAACCAATCAACAGGTTCTGACATTCTCAAAAGATCTGACTGAGCATCTTTCTGAATTTCTAGAACCTAACTATCTGACCCTGAAAACAGGATCTTCGTGGAGTATGGTTGACTCATCTAGTCTGCTTCTAGATCATCTTAATCAGAATGCTATTCCTTTATTTATGTCTTCGTCTTTGTAGTTTTATCTGTTTAGATTGATTTATCTTCAGTCAAAGAGCTGAAGTTTTCTGGGAAGTTTCCCAGTTACGTTGTAGCCCATAAAGAATTTAATTTAAAAATAAGTCACACTCTATCATGCACCAAGTTTGAGAAACCTAGTGATAGTTACATATTTAAAGATTTAGATTCCATTTATCAGATATTACAATATCCAAATCCATCATCACAGGCATTCATTGAAGCTATCAGTCTGTAGAACAAATGTATCTGCCTATATTTATCCATGCTATGCCCTGGATTTGTGACTGGCATCTCCAATGTGAAGCTGACAGTCAAATATCTTTAAAGTCCGTTATATCTCTACCAGAGATCTTTATTATTTGTAATGTATATTAGACATGAACAGGATTTTTAAAAATGCTGCTTGCTTAGGAGCAGTACTGTTTAATCACTTGATTTCAGAAAGGCATTACTGTTTAATTTTGTTTGTGTTTTTACAGATGCTGGCATGAAAAAGCTAAGAAACATTCTATCAAGAACAAAGCAGCATGAATTTTTTTATGCTAAAATATGATGAAAGCAAGACACTAGTTGCTATGCAAAAGTCAGAGTTTCCAGCAGATACTGCATTGTAGCATTTTGAATGCCAGGGTTTTCCTTGTAGAAACAATATAAATAAATAATTAGGTCCATGATGTAGTAACAATGGTAAACTGGTGATCAGATACTAGTGATCACTGTGAACATTAAGATACTATTAACATAGGAAAAATTAAACCATAGTGAACTTAACTAGCTGTGTTAGATCCTATGATTATGGTTATATACAAAGAATTAAAACTGTAACAGAAAGCTGTCTAACTAAAGAAGACCAGGGATGAAATAATTGTCAACCATTACCTTTATAGACAGGGTAATGCCATTTTCCTTGATCAGCTGACACCTGCTTCGCTCACTTGTCCGAAAGAAAAAAAGAGATTTTCCATCAAACTCCTAAATCTTACTATAATACCTTTTTAAATTCTCATTTTCCTTTATATTAAAAATATTGCTGCTGTATTAAATCATTATAAGCTGCTATTACAATTTCTGATACTGTTTACACTCTGGTTAATTGTATTTGAGCTCTTAACAGTGAAATGAAGTACACTGTAGTTGACCCATTTTTCGAACATATTATATACTGACTGATTCTGACAGTGTTCAGCTGTCCAAAAACTATTTTACCTTATTACTCTAGGTAATATGCTGCTAATTATCTTTGGATGCTTAATGTTATCCAAATATGCATAGCCTCAACAATGACAACTTGAATAAATCTATATTACTATAGTAATAAAGATACAGTAGTATACAGTAGTACAAAAATTAAATTAGTCATCCAAGTAAGTGAACTTTATGTGCAATCCCCCACCCTGAAAAACTGCTACTTAATCCATTGTCATCAAGCTACTTTGAAAATTGTCTTGATGAATAATTATTGTGTAAAATTCTCAAATATTTGCTAATGTTGATATAGCAAAAGTTTCAACAAAACCATAATAAATCTAAGAAAACTGATTGCATCAGAATGAGTTACAACCACAAACCTCAGTTTAATGAGGTATGAGAGTTATTGTTGTCTCTTATGTTTTCTTTAATTTCATCTCAATTCATGTTACTTCCAGAGAATGACCTAGAATGACCTACTTTAATGTAAACAGTTCATTTACCATTGCACTACATTTTACCATTAGGAAAATGCTTTCAAAATTAAGAAGTCATTAAGAAAAGGCTTTCTTAATGCAAGGAAAAGCTGGATGATATCTAAACTTAGGTATGCTTCCTGTTCTCGTATAAAGGCAGAAGGCTTTCTCATGGGCCCAGGTGGCTTCAAGGCGAAATACTAAAGAATTTACAATTAGTGAAAAAAATCAAAGTGTGTGGGGGGGTAGCACAAAGATATCTGACAAATATCAAGAAATGCTTTTATGTTTATGGAGCTCAGGTATGAGGACAAGTTCTCTTTCTACAGTCCAGTCTGAGAATGCATACATTTGAAAATTTAGGAAGAAGTATATTTTTACTATCAGTGACTGTACAGTTAATTCTTATAGGTATCTTATAGCACATAGAGGCTGTGGTGGGACAGTAGGGGGCACTCCCGTTTTGAGCCGCCCACCTCCCTGCGCCCGACCACCTTCCAGGCTCCAAGTGCCTCCCTTGGGGTGCCTCGCGTCCGGCCGACCCCTTCCCTGGA
>JAGPOW010001918.1:33400806-33418387 GCA_030014935.1 Caiman crocodilus
GTTTCCCCTCAGCATAATTTTTCCTGCCGGGCTCTTGCAAATGTGAGCCTTGATAATTTTTTCAAAGACTTTGCCAAGGATGGAGGTGAGACTGACTGGTCTATAGTTGCCCAGCTCCTCCTTCCTCCCTTTCTTGAAAATGGGGACCATATTGGCCCTTTTCCAGTCCTCCAGGACCTGGCCCATGTGCCATGAGTGTTCAAATATTCCCGCCAGTGGCTGTGCAATGACATCAGCCAATGCCTTCAGTACCCTCGGATGGAGCTCATCCGGGTCTGCCGACTTAAATGCATCCAGTTCCTCCAAGTGCCTCTGCACCATCTCAGGATCTATGCTTGGTAGTCTGGTGCCCTGCTGCTTCCTCTCTACAATCCCAGTGAGAGCCTTGTCTTGCCCCTCGCTTCGGAACACTGAGGCAAAGAACTCGTTGAGGAATTCAGCCTTGTTCCCTCTGTCCGTCACCAATTGCTTATGCCCATTTAGTAGAGGTCCTATTCTACCCTGGGCCTTCCTTTTACTTCCTATATATCTAAAAACCATTTTTTGTTATCCTTAACTTGGGATGCCAGCCTCAGCTCCATGGTAGCTTTGGCCTGTATGCATGTACACATTGGTGACTGGTGCTGCTTGAGTCTGATGGGCACCCACAGGCACCACTGGTGGCATCAGTGGTGGGGCTAGAGCTAGTAAGTTCCTGTAGGCACTGAGGCACTGCCATCAGTGGTGGTGACAGCCTTGTCGGGGGGGGGGAATGGGGCATGTGCTCCCCCTCAGTGTTTCCACCTACGCATCACCCACGTATGTATGCATGCACATATGCATGCACATAGGAGTGGATGCAGAGGGGGATGCAGTGGTGAGACTGTACCCTGCTTTTGAATTAGACCACACCAAGGTGACTTTAAGTCTTTAAAGAAGTGAAAATCTCCCTCCTCTCCTTTTCTCATTTCCTCTGCCTGCCACCATTGTTTTCTCTACTGTCCTGGGGCTGGGTGGAAGCACCATAGCAAACACAGCTGGTTCCATAAGATAAAATAGATTGGCATATATTCTACCATGATATTCTGATTTTAAAACAGCGTTTATGGTTAGGAAACTGTGCAAGAACATGTTAAGGTCAAATCTCATTTGAAAAAAAAAATCTTTTGTTTTGTCTTTTTGAGGCATTTGCAGTAGTCATAGTAATTGCTTTGTTAGAGGTAGCAATATACAGACAAAAGAATCTGTCTCCTGCCATAATTAGTTTGTTTATTATTAGCTGAAGGCTATCACCATCTTCAGCAATTTGCAAATAGAAAAGACCCTCAGCCTCTATCTTTAGGAGACTAAAATATGAATTCAACACTTCAGTGAACTGCAAGCAGGATACACTACATCAATGTAGTGCTAAATAAATCTCCAAAGAGTTAAGAGAAGCAGTTAGAATTTTATTTGTAATTAACTTTAACATATTTGACAAGAAGAAGTGCTTATAAGGTGTGTGTTCTCTTAGTGGATTTTTTTTAGATTTTAAACTTTTATTAGTGAATGTTAAAAATATTGATTCCTGACAAGTTAAAAAATAATACCTTTGTGATAGTTCATCTGACGGTGTTTATACATTCCCTTCAGGTAACACCTAAATGAAGCTTCGTTAATAAAAAAATCAAAAGATACTTTGTGGGGTCTCCATTCCAGGAATATTTTTTTTCCTCCTGTGAGGTGGGGTGAGTGGAAAGATAAATAAGTTTATTATTTTTATTAATTAGGGATCAGATCCTTAACAAAGGATTTAGCTCCATAATTCTAGCTTTTGGCACACAATACTAAAATTGGAGCTAGATCCACAAATATTCTGTTTCATCCCTGTGATATTATTAGGAAATTCTAAGCTTTGACTCATCCAGCAGAAAGGAGAAATATATAAAAGTATTTGTTTCCATAGTAATAATCAACCAAACTAAAAAAAAATTCATTAGAAGTGTTGCTGAAAAGGGATTTGCAGCTCCAAATACCATATTGTATTCATGAACATTGCCTTTTGAAGTTTTTTTTTTTTGGAAGGCCTAATAGCTTTGTGCTGTCTTAAATTTGAACACATTTATTAATGCAAACATTTTTCTTTCAAATCACTTTTGTTCCACATAGTAAAAATGAATCTTCATTAAACACCAGGCTATGAATTGAAAGCTCCAGTTTCTGTAACGCAGGGGTGTCAAACTCAGAGGACCTATGGGCTAGCTGAATAGCACAATGATAGTCCATAGGCTGAATGAATGGTGCGGGGTCTGGTCCATGGGCCAAATGAATGGCACAGGACTGGTCTAGCATGGGCACCACATGCAGTCTGTACGCCCTGCACCAGCTCTGTGCTTTACATGCAGCACTGTGGGTGGGATAATAGGGGTCTGCAGACGGGTTCTGGTCTGTGGGCTATGTCTTTGGTACCCTTGTTCTAATGCTATCAATGGGCATTTTTTACACATACTCTGGGACAAGATGCCAGGTACTTTAATTTGTGAGGCATGTCACATGTATCAGCAACCCTGCATATCTATCTCCATGCTGAAAAAAAAGCAGTGGGGCACTTTGAACTAAAGCTCATCAAATGTGTTTTACTTCAAAGTACCCTGCCACCATTCTTTCAGCACAGGGATGCACAGTAGGGCTGTGCAAAACGGAAGTGTTTCATTTTAGTCAGTGTTTTGACAGAATAGTGTTTCAGTCTGACTTTTGCTTTTAGTTGAAATGGCTGTTCCATTTCATTCCATTGAAGCATTTTGCTGTTTCAACCCTGTTTCAACGTTTCGCCCATAGGATATAATGGGGAAGGATGAAAATGAGTAATGAGGACATTCACATATGGGGGCTAGTTTAGGCACATGCCTGATATTTTTCCAAACTGTACGGTACAGAAAGATACATAGTTACCATAAAATGAAGCATGGAAATCCAAGTTGTGAGTGTGGTTTTTAAAATTCCATGCTGTAAGACGTATATTTCTACAACTATTGAATATTTATTTATCATACTGAAGATAGATTTTTTTCCCACCACAATGTTTATTTCTTCTAACAAACAAAGTTTGTTTTTGTCCTGCCACTGCCTAGTACAATAACATGAGTCATCTTAAACATCTCAGGAAATGGAGTAAATCATATGTAATCTACATTTATAGACATTTGCAAAATCACCATGGTTCTGCAGTCCCATGTATGGCTAGTAATTCTCTGTGGGTGAAAGTGAGAATTTTCCCTTGGAAATACTTCTGAATATTTTCATTGAATATGTTCCCCATTCATTGTTTAGAGAGACCACGATTTAAACATCTGATTACATCTAACTCCACTCCAAAAGAATTTTTCAGGGAGAATGGCAACCCTTGATACCGCTTTGTGGAAAAAGATGTTTAATTTTAGCCAGGGGTCTTACTCTGTTACAACAACCAACACAAACAAAGGTTAGTGATGTCTTACAGTCATTTTAACTAATGGTGTTCAACTTTTCCTCTCAAAGGAAGAGTTCTCATATGCCAGGTGCCCACATAATTGAGATATTTTCCTCTAGTATCTGTGGGACACAAATTGTTAAAGCAGTCCTAGGACCAGTGTATATCTTGCCTAGAGGAATACGTATTACTAAATTTCTCTTATCTTGATCTCAATTCTGAACCCCTGATACATCGTTAAAGGGTCTTGGATATACTAGGAACATCAGATAGAACTGTATGCACTTGCGTGTGTGTAGCATGATCTGTTTCTGGTGACACTATTGAGGATTTATTTTGTCAAAACCACATTTGAGGTACCAGCCATCCAGGTTTAGAGACACTATTTCACCTCTTCCCCTCAACTCAAGTATGAATACAGATCAGTCATGTCAAACAGAGGCCAACACTGGGTATCACTAGGATGCTATTGGGAGAACTGGTGAGATCACAAAGGATACACTGCCAGTGGTTGCTGGATTATAACCAGCTTTCTCAATGGTAAAATAGGTCCACTAGCTGGCTGAAGAGCAGCTGACTAACACTGACCCAGAGCAACAGTGAAGCAAGGTTGGTAAAAGGTACTTTGAAGAAACGTCTCCTTGTAAAATCTCTCCTTTTATTGAGCGTATCTATCCTACACTGTCAATGTTCTGCAACCATGAGGTAATTTTGAACTATAAAAAGGCACAGTGGCAAAAAAATATTTGTTTTTCTAGGTGTCTTGCCAGAAAACTGCAGCCTGTCTTACCTAGCCATGGTGATCTCAGGGCCTTGTTAAACCTTATGCTGTGAGCCACACAGATGTTGATTAGTGCTAGCTTCAGTTTGGAGCAGTCACCCTTGAGGCCAGCAGGGACCTGGAGGACTGAAAGGTAAGAATCCCGTCCCTCCCTTCTGGGCTTACTCCCTACTCCCTTGGGTTCCTACTGTTCTTCTCACCCCTCAGACTTCCCTCTACTCCCTTGCCCCAGGTTCCCCACCCCTTGCCCTACCTTCCCCCACTTACTTGTGGCTGCCCAAGCTGTCTGTTCCAGGGGAGTAGGCAGGGAAGACCTGCAGCTCAGCTGTTGCTCTTCACCAGGCTTAGCTGGCCCAGAAAGCAGCAGTGGTGGCAGCCAGGCAGGTAGGTTAACCCTTTCCAGCCTGGTCCCCGGGGACAGACAGCTTAGTCAGCCACAGGTAAGCAGGGATGGGAGAGCAGTGGGAACCTGGGGTGCTGGGAACGGTGGGAGGAGAGTGGGGCAGTGGGCCCAATCCAAGCCAGCAGGCGATGAGGAGCAGGAGGGCTGTTTACACAAAGTTGTAGCCTATAGTGGCTACACCTTAGTATAACATGAGCTGGATAACAGATCAGAGATCATCCTGCCTGAAGTGATGTAATTTTGAGCTGTATAACAAGTGCTTAAACCTAGTTTCAGGTATTAATGTGTAAACCAGGCATGGGCAAAATGTGGCTCGTAGGTGGCAGGGAGCCCACCTGGCCTGATGGTGTATATGTGTGTGTGTGTAGTTTGCTGGGGGTGTGTGTGTAGGGGGTGGTGGTGTTGGGTTGGAAGAGTTAGTGCGGGGGTGTGAGCCCCCACCCCTGCCATAGTGCACAGCTCCCATTGCCAGTGGCAGCAGCAACAGGTGGCAGGCCCTTGTAGCACTCAATATCCATGGTAGACAGAGCCCCCCAGTAGTGTGAAACTCCAGTTGAGCTCCAGGGGCTGCATGTGCTGGCACAGCGCTAGTCTGGCTCACTAGTGTGAACCTTTGCACCAGACCAGGTTGGTTACCTGCTACCACATGGGGTGCCTGGCACCACAGACAGGAGCTATGGACCATCAGGCCAGACCAGGCCAGCTCCATGCTTCCATGTTGAGATTTCAGCACTCCAGAGAGGAGGCATGAAGCCAGCTTGCCCCAACCTGGGGGCATGTGCTCCTGGCTGCAGTGCTGGGAGCCCCACATGACAGCATGGAGACCACCAAGCTTGATGGCACACAGACCGAGAACTACAGGGAATCATACACCATTGGTCTCAGCAAGCTCTGTGCCACCATGTGTCTTTCCACTGGAATGCTGGAAGCCCCATGTGAAAGCATGGAGTTGGCTTAGCACAGCCTACTGGCATGTGGCTCCCACCTGCAGTGCTGCAAGCCCCACATGTTGGCATGAACCAGCCCAGTCTGGTTTTAAGGCTCATGCCAGCAGGCTGGGCCAGACCAAGCCAGCTCCATGCACCACATACAGCCCCAGGACTCAGCTGGAGCTGCATGCTACCAGGGGCTTGGCCTGCTGTGGGCCATGAGCACCCTAAGGGCCCATCACCTGCTGGTGCTGTTGCTGCCAGTAGTAGGGGCTGTGCACTATGTGGGGGAGGGAGCATGTGGCAGGGGGACTCCATCCTCCCACAAATCCCACACACATATGCAGATCCCCACACCCTCCCAACAAAACCCACCCTGCCAAACCCCACTCCACACACACACTCCCACACCCCATAGTCACCCACAAACCCCACACACTACCTGCACACACTTCCACACCCACCACAACCCCAACAAAGCCCATACACACACACCCATGCCCCCCACAAACCCAACCCCCACCCAAACACACTCCTACCTGACAGACCCCACTCCTCCAAAAGCCCAAACCCATTCATGCACACTCCCCCATAAACTCCCCCACCTCTGCACACACTCACACCCCCTACAACACTCACACCCATACACACTCCTATACCTCCCACAGACCCCCCACAAACCCCACACCCACCCACACATCCATAGCCCCTATATCCCTTCATAACCTCCTACAAACACCACAGCCACACACACACCCCTACAAATTCCAAGCACACACACTCCAACCCTCCCTTCAACAAACCCCACACTCTCCACACACAAGAGTAAGACTTTATTTTCATAAATTTCATATATATTAGGGCTGGAAGGGACCTTGGAAGATTGTCGAGTCCATCCCCCTACCCCAGGGGCAGGTGTCATAGGATCCCAGCAAGATAAACTTCCACATTTCTCTTGAAGGTATTCAAAGTAGGTGCTTGAATCAACTCCAGCAGCAGTCTATTCCAGACCTTGGGGGCTCAGACAGTAAAAAAGTTCTTCCTTATGTGCAGCCTGAAATGGTCATGGAGGAGTTTGTGACCATTTGACCTTGTCATCCCTTGGGGTGCTTTGGTGAACAGATATTCCCCAGATCCTGGTAAGCACCCCTTGAAAACTTATAGGCAACCACCAGATAACCCCTGAGCCTGCACTTTTCCAGGCTGAAGAGTCCCATAGTCTCAGCCTCTCATCATAAGGTCTGTTTTCCTGACCTCTGATCATGTGTGTGGCTCTCCTCTGCACTTTATCAAGCTTCTCCACATCCTTTTTAAAATTGTGGAGCCCAAAACTGGATACAGTACTCAAGCTGCAGCCTCACCAAGGCTGAGTACAAGGGGAGACTGGCATCCTGGGATTTGTTTGAGCAGTATCAATGGATACAAACCAGAATTTTGCTTGCTTTACTAGCTGGAGCATCACACTGGAGGCTCATGTTCATCTTGTGGTCAATCATGACCCCCAAGTCCCTTTTGTCCATAGTGCTAACCAGCGTAGCGCTGCTGAGCCTATAAGCATGCTGCCAGTTTTTCTTCTCAAGGTGGAAAAACTTGCATTTTTCAGTGTTAAACAATATCAGGTTCTCATCTGCCCATTACCTGATCCTGTCAAGGTCAGCCTGGATTGCCCTCCTGCCCTCAGGTGTGGGCGCTTTACCCCAAAGTTTGGTGTTGTTGGTGAACTTGTCCAGTCCGCTTCTGAAACCAATGTCCACATCATTAAAGAAGATGTTCAATAGTGTTGGCCCAAGGACAGAACCTTGAGGGACCCCACTGGTCACAGCATACCACAACAATTAACTTCCATCAACCACCACCCTTTGGGCTTGACCATGGAGCCAGTTCCCCAGCCAGCAGATCACGGTGAAGCTGAGGCCACAGTCGGCCAGTTTTGCAAAGAGGTGATCATAGGATACCAGATTGAAGGCATTTTAAAAGTCAAGATATATGACATCAATCTCTTCTCCCTTGTCCAGGTGATAGGTCACCTGGTCATAAAAGGAAATAAGATTGATCAAGCAAGACCTACCTGTAACAGACTTGTGCTGGGTATCCCTCAGGATGCTGCCATTGGCCAGTCCATTAAGAATGGTCTCTTTGATAATCTTTTCTAATTCCTTCCCCAGCATAGTGGTCAGGCTGATGGGCCTATAGTTTGCTGGATCCATTTTCCTCCCTTTCTTGAAGATAGGTACCACATTGGCCTTATTCCAACCTTCAAGCACTTCATGAGAGTGCCAAGAGTTCTCAAAGATCCATACCGGGGGCTGGGCTATGATGTTAGCCAGCTCCTTGAGTACTCTGGGGTGTAAACTGTCAGGGCCAGCTGCCTTAAAAGTGTTCAGCCTCTCAAGCTGTTCCTTCACAAGGTCGGCATTGATGAAGGGTATGGAATCACCCTCACCCATGAGTTCCCATCCTGTAATGGGAAGTAGCATCCCTTGGGACTGGTGAAAATGTGACACTAAGTTCCCATTTAGCAAACTGACTTTTTCCTGGGTATTGGTTGTCAGTTGTCCCATCTGGTTTAGCAGGGGTCCATGTTACCCTTGTTTTTCCTTTGGCTCCCCACATATCTAAAAAAGGAATTTTTATTTTCCTTGATACTTATAGCTGGTTGGAGTTCTGTCGCAGACTTGGCTTTCCTGTTTCGATCCCTGCAGGTCCAGACCAGAGCAGAGAATTCCTCCTTGGTGGTGAATCCCGTCCTCTATCCTTTGTATGTCTTTCTTTTTAGATGCAGGAGGTCTGCTAGTTCCCTGGAGAACAAAGGGGGCTGCTGTGCCCTTTTTCTGCCTTTCCTCTGAGATGGAATAGACTTAGCTTGTGCATCCAGGATTGCTCCCTTGAGGAGCAACCACTCATCCTGAGCTCCCCTCCCCTTTGGGTCATGGTCCCTTAGAGTTTCACTGACAAGCCTCCTGAGCTTGTCAAAGTCAGCTTTTTTTACTTCTGTATTGTTGATGGACTTGCCAGCTTTATGGTGGATGGTAAAGGTGATCAGCTCATGGTTACTGTCACCCTGCTTCCCTTCAATTGTTAGGTTGCCAGTTAGGTCATCCCCCATTGCCAGTACCAGGTTGATCATTGAGCAGTGCTTTAACTCTCATCATCCTGTAGACTTCTTGCATCAGATAGAGCTCATGCATGCATGAGAGAAAGCTTTGTGACCATTCAGGTTTGGCCAAGCACGCTTCTCACAAGATGTCTGGGTAGTTGAAGTCTCCCATAACAACCAAGCACTGGAAGTGTGCAACTTCAGTCAATTCCCTGGTGAATTCCTGGTCAAGCTGCTGATCCTGTAGGACATCTGTACTAGACTCCCACCATTGTGTCTCCTATGCTGTGTTCCCCATGGATTTTAGCCCAGAGGGTCTCCAGTCATCCACCCTGGGTGCCAATGTCGGCATGCAGGGATGCATAGCTTTCCTTGACAAAGAGAGCTACACCTCTGCCCCTTTTGTCCACTTGATCTGTCCTATACAGAGTACAGCTAACTATGCCCGTGACCCAGACATGCGTGGAGTCCCACCAGGTCTCTGTTATCCCTATGACATCGTAATTATTTGTTTTAAGCAGGAGGACAAGTTCCTCCTGTTTATTCCCCAAGCTCCTGGCATTTGTGTACAAGCACACGTGTCCCCTTGCCTTCCCTACAGATCATTCAGGGGCTGGGACAGGGGTGGGCTCCCTTAAGTGCCATGGCCAGCTGGCTTTGCAAAGGTTGCTCAGCAGGCCAGCAGTGGCAGTAGTTTCCCCATCCCCTGGTGGGCTTAGTTTAAAGCCTGGTGGAGGAGGTCAGCCAGTCTGGCTGAGAAGATCCTCCTCCCCAGCGCAGAGAGGTGGAAGCCATCCCTTCCCAGCAGCTCACTGCCTCTCTCACCAAAGAGTGGACTGTGGTCATGGAAGCCAAAGCTTTCCTGATGACACCAGTGCCACAGTCTTTAGTTTACTACCTCAGTCCTTCTCTCCCACCTCAGCCCATAGCCTGAGACTGGGAGGACCAAGGAAAACGCCACCTAGACCCCCAGCCCCTTTAGCCCTGCTCCCAAATTGAACATCATCCCTGTAGCACTTCATGACCTGGCTGGGATTGCTCTGACCTGTATAATTCGTGCCGACATGGATAAGGAGCATAGAGAAGTGGTCAGTGAGCCAGAGGAGCTCAGGGATCTTGACCTATCATGCAGTCACCTTATATTATACACTATGCAAACACACACAAATCAGGACAAAAGTATTTTTTGAAATAAAATTAAAATAAGTTATAGTAGTTGTTTGACTTTTAGTATATGATTTCATAGTTTCATAGTCTCTAGGGTCAGAAGGGACCTGAACAGATCATTAAGTCCAACCACCTGCCCTGGGCAGGAAGAAGGGCTGGGATCATAATACTCCAGCCAGATATCTATCCAACCTCCTCCGGAAGACCCCCAAGGTAGGGGAGAACACCACCTCCCTTGGGAGCCCATTCTGGAGCCTGGCAGCCCTAACCATAAACTAATGCCTCCTGATATCAAGTCTGAACCTACTTTCAATCAATTTGTGGCCATTATTTCTTGTTATCTCAGGTAGTGCCCAGGGGAACAGAGCCTCATCTATTTTCCACTGCTCCCCTCTGGTGAGTTTATAGATGGTCACCAGATCCCTCCTCAGTCTTGTGGAAGCTGAATAGATTCAGGCCCCTTAGTCTATCTTCATAGGGCCTGACCTGCTGCCCCCTGATCATGCAAGTGGCCCTCCTCTGGACCCTCTCAATGTTAATCACATCCCTCTTGAAGTGTGGTACCCAAAACTGGATGCAGTGCTCCAACTGCGGCCTGACCAATGCCACATAGAGGGGAAGGATCACCTCCCTGGACTTGTTTGTGATGCATCTGTAGTCACACAACAAGATACGGTTGGCCTTATTTGATCGCTTCCTCGCATTAGCAGCTCATGTTCATCCTGGAGTTACCAATGACTCCAAGATCCCTTTCAGTCACTGTGTTGTTGAGAAGTGTGTTCCCCAGCCTATAGGTATGTCGCAAGTTCGTATGGGTGTTCGTGCTGCCCTCTTGTTCCCAAGCTTGCCCAGACCCTTGTCACTTACCTGAGTTGTTCCTGCTCGCGTCAACTGGCTTGACATCAAAATATCTTTCTGAACCTCTGCATGCCCATCCCCCAGTGAACCTAGTTTAAAGCTCACTGTATGAGATCAGCCAACCTGGAAGAGAAAACGTGCTTACCTTTTGAGGCAAGATGTAGCTTGTCCCGCTCTAGCATGTCTCCTGCATGGAAGTGCGGGTTGTGGTTGAAGAATCCAAAGCCTGCCTGGTAACTCCAGCTCCGAAGCTGCTGGTAGACCTCTCTAATGCTGGCCTCTTGGCACCATCCATGTCTGTTCACCAGAAGAACAGATGAGAAAACCACCTGTACTCCTGTTTCCATAATCTTGGCCCCCAGAGCCTTGCAGTCTCTAATGATGTGGTCTGGACTACTCCTAGCCATGTCATTAGTGCCCACATGGATGAGGACCAAAGGATAGTTATCAGAAGGCTGGATGAGGTCTGGGATCATCACTGCGACATCCCGAATCTGAGCTCTGGGCAGGTAGCAAACCTCATGTGCCATGGGATCCAGATGACAGATGGGTCCCTCTAATTTGTTTTTTTCCAGTTCCAAAATGGCAAACCTTCCTCTCAAAAGCAGTACTTCAGGGGCAAGGGGCAAGACTTCTGGTGGCAAAGGTCAGGTGTTAGATGGTGGGACTTCCAGTCCCAAGGTGGCAATTGGGGTCGGGTGCCTGTCAAGGGACAGTGGTACGCATGTGGCCCTCGACTCACCAAAACTTGGTAAGTGGCCCTCCAGCTGAAATAACCACCCACCCGGGTGTAGAGAATCCAGGTGATGAGAGTTCCAGGAGCTGCCCAAAATTATTGTGTAACAAAGCCCTCATTCATAGTCTCTTGATTGATAATTGCAACTCTTTTATAAAGATAAAACCACATATCCAGAAATGTTAGTACTAATCTAATTGCCTTCAGAACAAAATACAATTTCCCCTTCATACAAAAAACTAGAATTCTTGGTTTCAAAATGATATCTTTTCGCCTCAAACATTCTTCTCATGCCTGATCTCAATAGAAAACAAAATAAAACAAAAAGCTCCAAATCTAGTTATTTTCTACTCCTTGCTGGGAACAAATAGACTGAAGTTGTCATTTCTTTTTCATTCTTAGGTGCCACTCAAAGGAAATACTATTGGCACTACAGGTGAACATAGGCAAACATATTATAATGGCCTTGTCAGTGGTAGGACTGTATATCTTGTCTATTGATAAAGATGCTTGTACCAAACAAACAACAGTGATAATATGGTGATGAAATAATTTCCTCTGAATCAGTAATATATATTCTGCATCCAAAAGAAGAGTTATATTATAGTATCTGGCAAAATTTGCATTGATTTTCTTCCCAGTGGCTTGAAGAGGGTAGGTGTGAGTGGAGAAGAAACCTCAATGTGGGATTGTGATATTTTTCCAGATAAGATGCCACAAACATTACTTGCTCTTGATAACCACATACAGTCTGCATCATTTCTTAGTTTATGTTGAATGTATTTCTGCCACGCTTTAATTATCTTCATAATAGAAAGCCTTTGATGCAATGAGGTGTTTTGCCTATGTACATGAATTATAAGTTCATTAGCTTTTATTCCTCAATGTACCCCATGCTTTTGCATTTATATGTACTATTTTATAGTTGAAATTGTAAAATACAGATTGCCTTTGTGTAACTCACATGGCAGAAAAGACACATTTGCATGAAATATTTAATATTTAATTATTTTATTCATGTTTATATTTATCCACTTTTTTCCTGAATATTTTTCCTTTCCTGCAATATTTTCCTTATATTTTTATACACATACCAGTAGTCACATAGTTGTAGGTGTAGGCCACTGAATGCGTCTGTTTTTCAAATAGTTTCACAGATTCATGTTTGCCATGGCATCTCTGGTGGGCAATCATAATTGATAAATTATGTCCATGGTTCAGAGAGACTGCTCTAATCAAAGGACTTCTTTGGCCAATTTTTAAATTATTTGTGCAGGATTTTTTTCTTGACTGATTAAGTTTATATTCCACTATCATCCCAATGAAAAAAAAAATGAGGCAAAATTTGATCTTGGTGCTATGAATGCGTTTTATAAATCACATGTTAATGGAAGTTATCACTTTAAAGTGACACTAATAACACATACGGTGAAAAAGTTTCACAAAGACTCTGCTTTGCAAGTGAAAACATTTGTAACTCTCCCTGTTCCAGAAGACATCACAAAAATATTCAAGCCCTTTATGTGACATTTGTCCTACTGTGCTATACCTTGGAAAAAACTGAAATCATGTGTGTGAAGAATCTGTTATCAGACCTGGCTGTAAAATTCATCTGAAGAAAATGGAAAGGGCTGCTAATGCTTAGAAACAAAAAGATAAAAGGCTTTTTAATGAGGCCTTGTGATGGATCATGGTGTGACATGCCATTGGGAATGCAAAGAAATAAGCTCCTATTAGTTAGCAAAGATTCAGTGATTAATTATGGCCTTTAAAATCCATCACCAAAGGGCAGAGTGGTGTTTTTGGTAATGCAACGTTACTAAACTTGGCAGAATTTGATGTTTTGACAGCTAAAATAGATTTTTTAAAGCATTTATTCTGATTTTTATTGATTTAAATTTTCAGGATTGCATGAAATTAGGAGTGTGGAGGGCAGACACTTTAGTAATATGAAAAGTATGTATCCAAAAATCAATAAAGCCTGCCTTTGTGCAAGCAGACAGTAGCCATCCTCATCGATAAAGCAGTGTCTCCTGGAATGCAGAACAGCATCATAAAGCTCTGTAGGAATTTGGCACACGTGCCTGGTGGCTGCTGCAGGAGCTGGGGGCTGTGCCAATAAGACACAGCCCCAGCTCCCATGGAGCCTATCACAGCCCCTATATTATCGGGTCAGGGGCCAAACTCCCGTGAAGATTGTGCTGGGCTCTGTGGGACTTTGGTACCTGCCCCAGCCAAGTCCTAGGCAGAGCTAGGGGCCAGTGGCACCAGGCTTCCAGTTGCCCCTCTAAACTCTCCTGCCAGTGCAGCCTTACTGGCAAGGCTCCCAGCCCCCCTATTTTTTATTTTACATCTCATTTATGTCCTTTATATAAATTTTGATGATTACTGATGAAAATATTTTTTTTTGCTAGTCTGTAAGTGCCAAGTGAAATAGATGTGATGGGCACCAAAATAGCCCCACAGTATGTCAACCTTTTTATGAAGCACCTGAATTCCTCAAGGATTGCACTATCAAATCCTTGCTATACTTAAGATACATTAATGACATCTTCATCATTAGGACTGAAAATCTGCACTCTCTGATTGAGTTTCATCAGAAATTCAATAATTATCACCCTTCCATCCGACTATCTCTTGAACACTCCAGCACCAACATCCCCTTTCTAGACACAATGATCAGCATCCAGAATGGTAATATACAGACCATGTCATACAAGAAACCCACAGACCAACATACATGTCTGCAAAGAACCAGCAGTAACCCTAAACACACCAAGAAAGCTGTGCTTTACAGCCAAGCCCTCAGATACCACTGAATTTACACTGAGGAGAACACCCGGG
This sequence comes from Caiman crocodilus, assembly GCA_030014935.1. Classification (NCBI taxonomy): domain Eukaryota; kingdom Metazoa; phylum Chordata; order Crocodylia; family Alligatoridae; genus Caiman; species Caiman crocodilus. The sequence goes on from JAGPOW010001918.1 coordinate 33,415,049, forward strand.
ATTGCCACCTCATCAATCTCAAAATGGCTTTCACTCAACAAGGACACTCCTCCAGAGAGATAGACCATGTGTTTGAAAGAGACACCTGGATACCACGTGAAGAATTCTGCAGTACAAAAGGAAAACCCCTACAAATCATACACCACTGGTTATGACATATCACCCCTCCCTTGAACCTTTATGGAAAATTCTCAAACAATTACAACCCATACTAGAAGCAGCCCCAATTCTTAAAGAGATCTTCCCAGAACCAGCCATTGTAGCCTTCAAACAAGTACCAAACCTCGCTAACCAGAAGCAAACTTCCTACAGCCCCAAATACACCGAATGGATCCAGACCATGCCATGACAAGAAATGTAAAACCTGCCAACACATCTCCAGCACCCCCACAATTACTACACCCCACAACAGAACCATCCTCATTCCTGGATCTTATAGCTGCACCTCCAGAAATGTAATATATCTCATCCAATGCACCAAATGCCCTGATGGAAAATACGTAAGAGACCAAACAACAACCGCATACTGGAAATCTATTAAGGACAAGAATACCCAATTACCTGTGGGGGCACATTTCTCACAAGGAAACCACACTCTCTCCAGTCTTTTAGTTCTGGTCTTCAAAGGGAATTTACAATATACTTTTCAAAGACGAGCCTATGAACTTAACTTCAACCTCCTGGATACATTGTATTTATGACACATTATAACCTGCCTGACACCTAAGTCCCCAGGTGCTTCTCCACTATTTAACAGCTACATTCATTCCCCTTACCCTATCTTCCCTGCCTCTCCCCAGCCTGTCTCTCACCCACTAACTCCTCAATTTACATTTTCACTGACTGGCTTTCTTGCATGCGTATCAGCCCAGCCTCTTGCTTCTTTACTATTCATTCCACCCAGGAAGAGCACACACCAACTGCAGATGCTTCCTCAGCCTGACAAAAGGTATTTAAACCCAAAAGTTTGCTAAGAAGAATTTTTCCTACTATTTGAGTTGTTCTAATAAAAGATATCAGAATTACCCAAAGAACCTTGTCTGCCATAGGTGTTTATCAATGTTTATCAATAAAAATCAAATCCTTCCAAGCCTAAACATTACTATGCCTATTAGAAATTCTTAAGAATGAAGTGAAGGGCTGCCTGACAGAAGACTAGCATACTGGCTCCTTAAATGAAGTTTCTTTTATAAACATCAAAGAGAGGATAAGAAAATTATTATTCATTTCTTTAAATTTTTATAATAATTTATTTTGAAAGGAACAGACTTTCTGCCTGAAGTAATACTTAAGTCCACCATGTACTAAAAGCACAAGGACAAAACTTCTGTGATTTCCATCTCTGTTCTTCCAAACAAGGGCTGTGTTGGAACAAAAAGACTAGTAAGAGAAATGCTACAGGTGGGAGAGGTAGGTTGGGGCACAGAGCTGTACCAGATCCTCAGCTTGCAATGTAAGGTACTTATGTTGCAGGCCCCAGTCAATTTAGTATTAGAAGAACACCAGTGGATTAAAACAGAAACTTGGTGCAGCTAAAGATTAAATTGATGCTCTCCGTAAGCTTGTTTCTAAATAAGAAATGTTATGACTCTTTTCTTTATTACATTATGTGATACATAAAGACATGAATACCCTTGGCTTGATATCATTGTTTTCATGGTTTTACCAGAGTAAAAATGCTCTATTTTAATTGTCAGTATTTTCTCAGCAATCTCCCACTGATGTTAGTCACCTGTGGGCAAGAGTCAGGCTTTAGTTCTGCAGCAGATTGAACACCATCTAGATGTAGTGACTATCCACAGCTCTCAATTCAGTGAAAATCAAGGGTGCTTAATGCAACTATGGTTGTTTGTCACTATTTTAGAGCAAAGGTATTAACCACCAGATCCTATAGCTCCACCTAACACAGGGGGTATATGAGCCCACTAGGGGAAATGCCTTGCTGGACTTGGTGTTAGCTACAGGAAACTACCTTGTGGGGAATCTGCAGGTACAAGGTAGCCTAGGGCATAGTGAACATCAATTGATTGAATTCACTATCTGATGAAAGGTGGGTAAACTAATCAGCAGGGCTGAAGTGCTAGAGTTCAGAAAGGCTAATTTCAGTCTGCTCAGGAGATTAGTTAGTAAGGTATTAAAGGTCAAGAGCATTGGTGAAATGGACATCCAGGAAGGGTGGTCATTCCTCAAGGGAGCAATCCTAAGGGCACAGAAGGAAACAATCCATTGCACAAAAAAGGGGGTAAAGGGGCCAAGAAGCCCTCTTGGCTGAACAGGGAAGTCCAGGAAAACCTAAGGGCAAAGAAAGAAGTATACAGGCTGTGGAAACAGGTGGTAGCTACCAAGGAGGAGTATACCTCCCTGGCTCGCACTTGAAGGGAATCAGTTAGGAAGGCCAAAGCAGGATTAGAATTTAGGACCCCTACAGGACACACTAGGGCAACTGGTGACAGAGAGGGGGGACAAAGCTGAGCTCTTCAATGAGTTCTTTGCATCTGTATTCCTAGACACAGACCAAGATAAATCTCCCAATTGGGTCATAGATAGATACAGGAGGGACACCAGCCCACCAACTGTTAGCACAGACTTAGTGAAGGGGCACTTGGAGGTGATGGATGTATTCAAATCAGTGGGCCTGGATCAACTTCATCCTAGGGTGCTGAAGAAATTGGCCAGTGTCATAGCAGAGCTGCTGTCATGGCTGTTTGAGTATTCATGGTGCTCTGGTAGTCCCTGTTGTCCCTATTTTCAAAAAGGGGAAGAGGGAGGAACTGAGAAACTATAGGACAGTTAATCTCATCTCTATCCTTGGGAAAACTCTGGAAAAAATCATTAAGAATCACATTTGTGGGAGCCCAGCAGGAGAAATAATGCTGAAAGGAAATCAGCATGGATTCATTGCAGGTAGATCCTGCCTAACTAACCTTGTTTCTTTTTATGACCAGGTTACAAAATGCTTAGACACAGGAGTCAAGGTAAATGTCTACCTAGACTTTAAGAAGGCCTTCAATACAGTATTTCATTCTGTTCTTGTAAATAAACTGACAGGCTGTGATGTAGATGATTGCACGGTTAGGTGGGTGGCAAATTGGCGTAGGGGGTCGCACCCAGATAGTGGTGGTGGACTAGTTGATATTGACCTGGAAAGATGTGGGCAGTGGAGATGCTCTATTTACTAGGGTACCCCCTGGAGTAAGTAGGAACAATGGCCACAAATTGATGGAGAGCAGATTTAGGTTGGACATTGTGCAGATTGCATTGTAGGCGGTGACTCATGACACCACCTAAGAGGCCAAACCCTCGTAGTGAAATCAAACCCCTTGTAGTAACGCCTGAGGC
>JAGPOW010001918.1:33418487-33437625 GCA_030014935.1 Caiman crocodilus
GATGGCTGTAACATTCCTTCAGTCATCTGTCTCTGTCGGTTGTAAAACGAACCAATAAACTGCTACTAACGACCACGTGAGTAAATACAACCTTATCTCGGCGATCTCGCGATATCCGATCTGTCTAGCAGCCAATAAAAGGGAAATCAAAGCCTAGTGCGGGAAAAAGAAATTAGTTAGAGTGTGTTCATTCTCGCCCTAGGGGCCTGTCGGAATTAAGGCTTCGGAGGTGCGACAGACATTAGAAAGAACTTTTTCACAGTAAGGGTTGCCAGAATCTGGACTGGGCTTCCAAGGGGGGTAGCACTGTCCTCTGCCTTGGGGATCTTCAAGAGGAGGCCGGACAAGCATCTAGCTGGTAGCACTGTGCGAAGCTTAGGGTTCTGATTCAATTCAGAGGAGATTTGGCCTGATTTGGAGGCCAAATCTCCAAATCTGAATCAAATCAGGGGACCAATTCAAAGGTTTGAATCAACTTGAAGCTCTCTGAATCAATTTGGAAAAGACTCAGAGAGCTTTGGTGATTCGGGCAGTCCCCACCTGCTGCAGCCGGGTGTCAGACCCAGATTCTGAACTGGTAAGTAGGAAGTGGGGTAGGGGAGGCTGGAGAAAGTAGAAGGGGACCATGGGGGGACCCCCTACCAGGCCCCATCCACTGCCCACACCCCCAGCCGCCCCTATGGCTGCCCTGTCTGTCCCAGCTCCTGGTGCTTAAAAAAACCCCCTACTCACCAGGTGCTGCCCTCCTCACTGGGGGTGATCCCCACTGTCCCCCACTGCCCCATGCTGCATGGGGGGGCTCTGCCATGATCTCCCAGACCTCTGCCCACTCTCCCAGCCCCTCCGCATTGCTGCCCCACTCGCCTCAACTCCAGCCCTTTAAGAAAAAAAACAACCCCCTTGGCTCACTCACTCTAGCAGTGGCCACAGGCCTTCTGGGAGCTCTTGCTGATCCTCCCCATGTGGTGCAGGGCAGTGGGGATTGCCCTCCCCCGCACCAGGCAGCACCCAGTTAGCTTGGGCTTTTTTTGTTTTTTGTTTTTCTTAAAGGGCTCAGAGCTGGGGTGCTTGGGGCAACCATGGGGGGGATTGGGGATTCATGGTGGAGCCCCCCATGAAGCATGGGGGACAGTGGGAGTTGCCCCTCTGCTGGGCAGGAGCTACTGAGTGCAGGCTTTTGGTTTTTTTCGAAGTGCCAGGAGCTGGGGCAGGCAGGGCAGCCATTGTTAGAGCTGGGAGAGCATGCAGGGGATGAGGCCTGTGTGATTCTGAGATTCAGCAGCAGCTGAATCTCCAAATCAGATTTGTCTAAATTGATTGTGGACAGTGATTTGAATAGAATCTCTGTCCCCTGAATTGGCTTAATGCAAACCCGAAGTAAATACTAGCTGCTTTGCGTAGGCCTACTACCTGGGGTTGTCTGACCACAGAGCTCTTTTCTGCCCAGGGCAGGGGGTCAGACATGATGACCTATTGAGGTCCCTTTTGACCCTAACATGTATGAATCTATGTGATGGAGGCCCACTCTCCTGCATTTCTGAATCTTATTGCACAAAATACTGTTCAAGAGGTATTTTGCCTCTTGCAAGCTCAGGCAATGTAACTATTTTCCAGCTACGACTAAAGCAGAAGGCTGACAATTTTAGGAACTTTAGTATCTTGGATATGCCATGGGTGAGTAGCATTAAGCTGTTACTTTAACCAGCATCTCTATAGTCCCTTATTACCCATAGAATAAAAATCTTAGAATTAAAAGTCTGAACTTTTAATGGACTTCATCTAAAGAAATATCTCCTCCTGTGTGTTACAGAACATTCATGATAGGTTTATAGTCTTAGTAGACGGGTGAAGTTAGAACAATTGAGCATTATTCCACTCTTTAAATTCAGCATAAGCTATCTTACTCATTATATGGTTTGTCATAAAACATTTACTGGATATTTTATTTATGTTGACAAAAAAGAACTTCATAGAGTATAGCTTGAAATAAAATTAAATGAGGCACAACATTCATTTTATAAAATTTATTCTCTCTAGGCAGAAAAATGGAAAAGGATTTATCTTTCCAGATTGTCAGTGATCTATTGTAATAACAGTAGGGTTGTCAATTAATCACTGTTAATGTGCATGATTAATGTGTTAATTGGTTCTTGCACTTTTTTTAATGTGTTAATTGTACATGTGGTTTCAGAGTCTGCACCCGAGCTCTCTTCCACCACCATCACCTCCACCTCCAGGCTACCCAGAAGGGCAGCAGTGGCAGTGAAGAGGAGCTATAGGGCATCCCAGATGCAGGCTCTGCACTGCTGTAGCAGGAAGGTGGGGGGAAGGAGTGCACACACACATAGATACAGACATGCAGACACAGACACACAGATGTAGACACAGGCACAAAGACATACATACAGACACCCATAAGCAGTTGCAGCATGCACAAAGTCAGGAATACAACCTGGCAGCTTGTAAAGCAGCACCCAGCAGGGGAAGGGGCAAGGGGGAGAGGGAAGGGGAACCAGGGGCAGATAGAGGCCCCATGGTGAGGGAGGGAATGGGGCAGGGGCAGGGGTGAATGAGGTCTTTGGGCTGGAGTAGGCTGTGGGATAGAGCCACAGCTTGTCTAGGGGCGTGGGGAGGTGCTCCCTGCCACTGCATGGACTTCTGGAGGAGGCATGGGGGGCATGTGCCTCCCAGATTTGTGCATGGGGTGAAGGTGGGCTGCCCAATGCAGGCTGGGGCTCTGCACCCTGCTGCCTTTGCCCTGGGAGATTCACGTTGCCTGTGCCATGCAACCCTTGCCTGTGTGGTTGTGGGAGGCACAACATGGTGTCACACAGCTCCCAGGGCAAAGACAGCAGAGTGTAGAGTCCCAGCATGCAGCAGGCAACCTGCCTCCACCCCCCTCACAAATCCAGGGGGGCACATATCCCCTACGCCTCCCCCAGAGATGCACACAGTGGCAGCGAGCCATACCTTCTGGCGCCCCTGGATGAGCCTCCCATATCTCTGTCCCATGACCCACCCTAGCCACAGGGCCCCATTCACCTGCCCCTGCCCTTGCTCCAATCTGCCTCACCATGGGGACCTCGATCTGCCTCCCACCCCTTCCCTTTCCCCTTCCTTTCCACAGGCTTACTTGCCTGGTTCTGCTCTACAAACCACTGGGCTACATTTCTGAAGGGTTACCATATTTCCAGTTTCAAAAAAGAGGACACGTGGGAAGTTAATATGATGGCGGGGGGGGGGGGCAGTGCTATGGCCATACGCTGCCCCTCACTTTCAAGCCACAGCCCCCCCCCCTCTCCCCAGCACTGCCCCTCACTCCTGACCTTGCTTTGTGCCCAGGTATTCAGTGACTCCCCCCCACCCTCCACCTTGGCTCCATATCCCCCCTCACTGCATACCCATCCCCCAAACATACAAAGTACCTGCATAATTTTTCATAATGTTGAGTTTTTCTGTGCATAATTTTGAGTTTTTAGCTGTGCAATTAAAATTGTGATTAATTGCAACTAATTTTTTAATCACTTAACTAATTGTGATCAAATTTTATAATTGTTTGGCAGCCCTAAAAACAGATCATTTTGATCTCCCCCCACTCCCCACACCTGCTTACATGGGATATGAAAATGTTTTGGATTTCATGCCAGTTTCATTGAAAATACTTCAAGTATGTTTAACTTATTTTATATTAACAGATTCTACCAAAGTAGATTCTAAATAATGTGGGAAATTAATTCCCAGGTACAGAACTTGGGCTCTTTTTAGAAAAGTCTTCTTTTGTAGACACTATGCCAGATAACTGACTTGAGGCTGGACTAATAGGTTGCACTCTTAGCTATGCTACCTACTCTTCAACTTCGGGCCTGCCGTTTACTCTCCTGGTGCCTCATTTTACTCATTTGTATGATACTATTACAAAAGGGCATTAATTCATTAACAGGGCTCTTCATTTTCCACTAAAAAGCAAAATTTAGTTTCCTATATACTCTTTTCACTGTAGCCAAAACTCTGTCTCTTTCTTACATTCTTTCACTTCCTTGGCATGTATCTTAAAGTTTGTGAATTAGTTAAGCTTACACAGTGCCAGAGATGAAAGTTATGTTTTGTGCACAGGTTTCCTGTTAGCCAAGTCTATTTGATTGCAGTAAAAGGTTTCCTCTGTAGCTAACCTCCCCATTAAGAGTTTATACAGCCACTAATAGCTCAGTTTTGGGCCTCTCTTATACTGTGACTGCCAGTTGTGTCAGATTCTATGTGGTAGTTTTATTTTGTGGATTTCTAAACCACTGGGGACTGAAGAGAGGCCACCAGGCTCGTTAAGCTTATGACTTAATTCTAGAATTAAATTGTGGTTTCTGAAGTGCAAGTTTAATGCTTAATCCACTCAATCCTTGGATCTACTGACTGCACCTGGGCTGCTCTGCAATAAAAAGCCTGTGTAAAATGTATGGACTTGTTCATGCACATACACTAATTTTAAGATAGCTTTTCATAGACAGATGCTTTGCTGGTACTATGGTGATTTTATGGAACAAATAATAACTGACAGTTATCTCTTTTGACCTGATTCTGGGAGGTATTGAATACCCTCAACTTCCCCTGAAATCAGTGGCCAGTATTAATATTACTGAGAATTTAAGGGATTAGCTTTACAGATGTTTAGTGTATAAAAATCCCTGGAGGAAATACAAGTGGAGCTATTGCAGAAGCATTTCTGTGGAGTGTTTTCTTGTACTTATTTCTCAATCTGCTTAGAATTTCAGGGAGAGCGGGAGGTTAGTGCCAGATAAATGCAGACTGAATTATGACTGCTAGACAAAAGTTTTTCCAACTTTTCAACTATATCAAGACTGTTAGGATAAAGTCAGACTATTGATGTGTGTGTCAAACTAGCTATCTTACCTTTATGTGTCATTTTACAAATAGAGGAGTCTTAGGAGTTTCTTCTGATTAATCTTAGAAACACCAGTTTAACTGCAATTAAGGACTCAACAAGTGAAAGATAAATTATTGTTCAAACCCAAACATTTTTATAATAAGAGACAACACAGCCTTCTGGGACTGTTGTTAACCAGCATTTCCAAAACTATAATGAAGGAAACTATTGTATTTCATAACTATTTCACAATTCTGTCTTGTCTGGATGAAATGTGTTTACAGTATGTAAATCCACAAGACATTCTGTTCTTTTTGAGAGCCATCAACTACACATTTATGTTCACCAGCTTGGCATCTATAGGAATGTGGCATCCTTCAGAAAATTAGGGAAAAAGATATACTGCAATTGGATGGTTGTTTTTCATAGGATGTTTCAAATCCTCAAACAATAGTTTGATCAGAAGTCAGATCATACAGACCATAAAACAGACTTTTCTATAGAAAAAAGAAATACACAGGAAGAAGTGCTTAATCTTTGCTATGTTAACACCTCGATATCTGATGATGCCCCTCTTTAAAGTGCTAATAGTTTTGACTGTTCAAAAATGTTTATGTTTTAGTATATGGATTTCATTCAATACCTTGAGTATTTATACCTAAACTAGCAAACTAGCAAATTGCCTTTCAAGAATGCTGGTGGGGGGGAATGGGGAACAGGCAGAGACAAAGCCCAGATGCAGGGTTTTGTCCCTCCCTATCCCCCTCAGCCCTGCATCCCCCCCGCCCCTTCCCACTGCTCCGGGTCTGGCCCTGCTTCACCCCCCCACTCTGGCCACTCTGGATCTCACCCTACTTAACTCCCTTCCCACAGCTGCTCTGGGTCCAGCCCTGCTCAACTCCCCCCCACCATTGCTTTAGGTCTGGCACTGCTCCACCCCCACCCAGCCACTCCAGGTCTGGCCCTGCTCTATCCCCCTGCTGCTCTGGGTCCAGTCCTGCCCAGCCCCTCTCCTTTCCGCTCTGGGTCTGGCTCTGCTCTACCCCACCACTCTATGTCCACATGGCCTGCATCCTCCTCCCTCCCTCCCTGCCCACTGCCTCCCCCTCCCTGCCAGCTGTTCTGGAGGGTAGCGGGGCTGGGAGATGGGGGGGTGCCATCACTGTGACCCCTCCCTTCACCCCCAGGCAGGGAGGTGTGGGGAAGCCCCACTGCTGGGGTGACCCGGGCATGTCCTTTTAACTAAGGTAAAAATTCAGGTTTCATGCAAATCTAGCATAGAGTTTTCTCACTAGGTTTCTGTGAACCCATGTAGTCCTGCATCTCAATTCTTTTCCACACAAATTTGACATTTCGTACACAGTTGAAGGGGACCACTTTTTCAACAGGCTGGGCTACCCTGAACAAGAGTAGAGGAAACAGTTTCACCACAGATGAGCATTGATGAAGGTTGTCTTGCAAGCAAATCCCTTTCATGTACAAAAGGAGTTCAACTTAAGAATATCTACTAGCTTCTACTGAGATGGAGGCATTCTCAGGTATGATGACTATCCAGATACATATAAGCTTCATGAAAAGATACTGTTGGTTATGTCTAGTCATTGTTCAGGGTGGTATTGAGTGACAACTGTGCAGCTAGGTGATTAAAAATTGTTTCTGAAATGGCTGGTGGGAATGGATTACTGAGCAATTTCAAAATGGCACTTCTTCATGTCTAAAAATCTTCACAATCATTAAGTATTTTGCCTCAGATACTCTGACATAGCTAACCTGTGCTAGGCATAAGATTCTAAGGGATTGGGAAGACATTGGTTTTGAATCATCTTCATGGTTCCCCATTTCTAAGGCTAGTATGGTTACTGATCTAAGTTAGAAGGGTCTTGGCGTTTCATCCACCCATCCAAGGGTGACAAGGAAGACATGGAAACTTAGGCAAAGGAAACCTTTATATGACATGATATGAGAGGGAATCATTATAAGACATGCTATGCTGTCTTTCTGGCTGAGCAGTCCAGAGGATCAAGCTCTTTTTTTCTTTCCAACACATAGGAGAGACAAACTGTTTTATGAATGAGACAACAGATTTTTTTATAATGCCATTTTCTCTAGTTTTTGTATTATTCTTACTACTTGAAATGAGTTCAAGGTAATGGAGCTTAGCTTTAATGAAAACCTGATCCACTAAGTACAAAGAACATGTTTTGAGTTGCATGTAATGTGTAGCTGATTTGTCTAGGTTTTTATAACATTCCAGAATCATGGGGTGGAGCTATCACTAATGACAAGTAAATATGCCATTCCATTTGTTCTTACTTTCTTAGTATTGCTCTGAGGGATATTTTGCTGCTGCAGTAATTATACTGTCTAGTGGATTCACTACCATACTTTTCCTATTTAATTGCTGTAAACAAATCTACACATTGGGACCTAGCTCCAAAATGAAATTACTGCATGTTCAAAATACAGACTGCATCAGGGAGAGTAAAGCAAATAAACAACACTGGCATTTGACTTAAAATGAGGAAATACTTTTGCCAAGAAATTACACAATCTACAACCACAGTAACCATTTTCTGGAAAGATTCTTACTTCAAGTGCCACACTCAGTAGAAATATTAAAAACATATTCTGAATTTTCAGCACAAGTTTGTTGCTACCAGCTGTAAAAAAAAAAAAGTTAAGGATATTAATTTAAGTGTCATTTCAATAGTAAAAAGAGCCTAATTCTGTGATTAGCCTGCTAAGTGTTCTCAATTACTGTTGTAGTTAGTAGGAGTAAAGTCCTCAGACCCTCACAGTATCAGGTCCCAAGATTATCTGCTGTATGAATTAGAGGTAAATACAATCCAGGTAGTTCAAATCCGGATCTGATCTATCACAGATTTTGAAGAAGATGGAGGTGTGAGTTGAGGAAATCCCATTTGAGATAGTTTCTGGCAAACACTTGACCTCAGTTTCAGAGCTGCTAAACACTCAACATTCCCATTAGTTTCAATATGAATATTCACTGTTGAAGAACTGCTGAAGATATTACAATCACATGTTCTTGAAAAGCACGCAGCCTTGTCAAACATTTCTAGTACAGTATCCTTGTTCCATCTGACCTTCTTGGGATTTTTATGAAACTCAACGCTTAAACAAAATTAAGCAAATGATTTGTTATGGTTTTTGAAGTAATGTGTTGTCATAAAATCTACAATTCTTTTTGGGATCTTTTTGCAAATTATATCTTAATTTTACTATTTAAATTCTGACATGGAAATGCAAATCTATTTTGCACAGAAAATATGTAATTAAAAAATAAATATAATTACGGAGTGTCTAAGCTGGCAGCAGCAGCAGCAATCCCTCACGGTCAAGGATGAATACTCCCACGGGTCAAGTAAGGGATTGTAAATGAGTTCACTGATGATTAGGAGGCTGATCCTAGAGCCACAGGGTGCCTGTACATGACACCGGGTTTAATCCTCTTAAATTAAATAGATTTATAAAATTTAAACTTGTTTGTTTTGGAGCATCTCATCAGTGTTTGCACATACTAGGTTTTCAAATGAATGAAGCCTGGTCCCTGGCCAGCACTGCAGGAGAGCGGGACAGTCCTGCACTGCTCTTCCCAACCTAGGGCTCCCCACTTGTGGGAGCAGGGGGTTGGCACGTGACACAAGAAAGAAGCGGCAGAATCCCCCCTGCCCTCCCAAATGGTGACAATTCAAAAGTGTCAGCAGTTCAAAGGGATGAACTGCAAAAAAGTCATAGTGCTATCTGGTGGACAAAGAGACTCATTACACATCTTTGAGTGCCTTTGTGCTTGCATATAATGACTCCATGGACACAGCAAACCAAAGTAAACTACATCCAAAGGGTTTTAGTTTAATGCACTAGAAAGATTTTTAAAGCATCCAGAAAGCCTGCTTGTGCAAACAGTCATGCTGTTGCAGCACAAGAAAGGGCAAAAAACATGATGTGTACAGATGGCCACAGAGTCTCTGGCAAATAGCACAGGTCATGGTTAGAGGGAGAGATGGACCACAGAGTTCTTGGTCTTCTTTCTTTTCCTTCCATTTCTTTCTTTTTTCTGCCTCAGAGAAAGACAGTATTTCTGGCCTTCCACGCTTTTCAGGGAATTCCTGTAGTTCACTCAAACTTCACAGCCATAGAGAAGAGTTAGAGTTACCACAGCCTTGTATATTAGAGGCTTTTATCAAGTCCTGATGTTGATTTTTGAACACATGATGATATCATTTTCCAAAGGCAGAGCTGGTACATTAGATCCTATTCTGGATCTCTTCATTGATGTTGCCTTTCTTTGAGAGATGGCTTCTGAGGTATACAAAGTGCTCAGCATTTTTGAGCTCCTGTCCATCAATGAAGATCGTTTCTAGGGGAGTGGACTGGTTTGGAGCAGGCTGGTGAAGCACCTTTGTTTTCCCAATGCTAAAGGTCAATCCCAGCCACTGGTATGCTTGAAAGAAGCAGTTAAGAGCCACCTGTAGGTTCTCCTCCATATGTGCAATGGCAGCACAATCATCAGTGTATTGAAGTTCCATGATCAAAAACAAAATAACTTTAGGTTTGGCACAGAGGTGGGAGAGATTGAAAATGTTCCTGTCCATTCTGTACTCAATGCTGATGCCATGTGGCAGACAGTCACAAATGAACATCTTGATGACCTCATGAAAGATGGAAAACAGAATTGGTGTGATCACACAAACCTCCTTGATGCTAGTTTGAATGGCAAAGGACTCTGTAGTGGAGCCACTGCATAGGATGGAGGCAGTCATCTGGTCATGAAGGAGTCTTAGAATAGTGGCAAATTTCTCTGGGCAGACAAACTTTGATAAGATCTTCCATAGAACCTCATGGTTAACAGAGTCAAAAGCTTTGGTCATTTTTCCTGCATCTTCTGGGCCACAAAAATCATGTGCATGGTTTCTCTCAATGGTCTGAAGCCACACTGAGACATGGGAAGGATTTTCTGAGCAAGAGGGAGCAGTCAGTTTAGCAGAATTTGAGTGAGGATCTTCCCAGCAATGGAGAGGAGGGCAATATCTCAATAGTTTCCAGTCAGACTTATATCCATCTTTTAAAATGGTTAACATATTGGCATTCTTTAGGTCAGTGGGAATTTCCTCTGTGTTCCAGATTTTGAGAAATAGTGTGTGGAGCTTGTTCATCATAGTTTTCCCAGCTACTTTGAAGACCTCAGTTGGTATGCTATCAGAGCCAGATGCTTTGTTATTTTTCATCGGTATTATCACCTGGTGGACTTCTTCAGAGGTAGGTGGATTGGCAAGTGCTTCCTTTACTGGATGCTGTAGGATGATTTTGATGATTTTATCAGTCACCATCAATTCTCAGTTCAGGAGTTTTTGATAGTGCTCCTTCCAGTGGTTTTCAATGGTCTCAGCTTTGAGAAGTGTACTGCTGTTTTCAGATCTAAATGGGTTGGGTCCATACAGAGCTTGGTCCATACAGTCTTCATTGCAATGAAGAAGCTCCACATATCATGTTTGTCAAAACATTGTTGGATTTCTTTCACCTTCTCTTCCCATGATTAGTTTTTGATTCTCAGACCTTCCTCTGGGCTTCAGCTTTGAGCCATGGAAAAGTTCTCTGCCTTTGACTGGACACGGGATGTTTTTGCTAGTCACAGAAAGCTTTTCTCTTCCAATCAAGAAGGGCTTTGATCTCAGTGTTGTTTTTTTCAAACCAGTCTTGATGGCATCAGGTGATAAAGTCAGTTGATTTCATGCAAGCCTCATGGATGGTCTCCTTTAGAGCTTGCCAATCTTCCTCAACACAAGTGTTATCATTTTCTAAGTATGTCTATCGTGTCTAGACAGCCCATTTCCAAAGCTAATACGAAGCATCTGTGCAGCCCATTTCCAAAGGTCACTCTCTTGGCTGTTTTATATTTACATTAAGAGATTCAAAAGGGCTATGTAATAGGAAATGAGGGATTTTAAAATATCTGAATGCTTATTTAATTTTGAACCAAATAGATACTACATGGATGGGTGGCATAAAAAACCTATACACATTCTGAGCTTCACGATGCTATTGGTAGGCAGGGAATGGACACTGATCTCCCTTTTGCATGTGTAAGAACTATTTAATGATTGACAACAAGCCAGAATTAAGCATATATTTACCTGTAGTTTAAAGTAAAACTTCCAATGAACAGGCAGTATTTTTCAAAACAAGTTAGTTCGGATTTATGTAAGATTTAATGTTCTATGTTGGCTCAAGTCTTTCTCTCTGTTGTTTCACTCTGTTTCGCCCCCCTGTGTATTTTGTTAGTATTACTATTAGCCAATTGCCCATCAGGAATGATGGTGGGGGGGAGCATGCAGGGAAAGAGCCCCATTCCCCACCGCCATCCAGGCCCATTCCCCCTTTACCTCCTGCTGCTTGGGGTCTGGACCCGCTCTCCCCAATCCTCACTGAAGTGGCCGGGGTGGGGAGGAGTGGGCCTGGACTTAATGTGAGGGAGGACCAGGCCTGAGGGTGGAGAGAAGCCAGCCTGCTGCTATAGGGGAAGCAGTGAGCCTGGGCTGACCCGGTGGGGGAACAGGAAGACCAGGCTCAGAGCCGATGGCTGGGAAGGTGGGTGGGGGAGGGGTGGGCCCTAGGCCAAAGTGGAAGAGGAGGCCCAAGAAACCAGCCTGCTGCAGCAGTGGGGAGAAGCAGTGGTCCTGGGATGATCTGGCAGCAGGGGGAATGGGAAGAGTGGGCTTGGAGCTGAGGTGGGGGAGGAGGGGGTAAGGGAGGAGTGGGCCCAGGCCTGGGTTGGGGGGAGTTGGCCCATGCCTGAGCCAGAGGAGAAACCCGCCAGCTGCAGTGGTGAGGGGAAGCAGCGGGCCCAGCCTGATGGCCCACCTTGGGCCTGGGCCTACTCCTCCCCCACCCTCCTGCCCCCTCCTCAGAGCCTACTCCTCTCATTCCCCTACTGCTGCCAGATTGGCCTGGGCCTGTTATTCCTCCTACTGCGGCAAGCTGACTTCTCCCCCAGCTCAGGCTCAGTCCTCCACCTTCCCTGTGTAGGGTCCATACCCTCTCCTCCCCTCTCCCCATCACCTCTACTGACACTGTGGCAAGCCTGCTATTCCCTCAGCCCATGTGGGGCCTTCTCCTGCCCCCACCACCACCATGTTGTCCCATGTTCAGCTCCACAGGCAGTGATGACAGAAGGGGGGAGGGGAGGGCCAAGGCCAGAGCTGGTGGCTTTACCCCCCCGATGGTATCCCACTCCCTGATACACCACCGCTACCACCATCACTGTCACCTGTAAGTAGTAAGGTAGCGGGGGACAGGACCAGCTCCAGCCTTGTCCCCACCCCCCTGCTCCATTGCCACCTTCAAGGAGCAGGGCAGGGGAGCGAGGCCATCTGCTCCATTGACACTGCCTCCAGGGAACAGCCCCCTCCTCCATCCCCTGTGTCCCCACCAGCATGGCAGCACTCCACCTGCCCCCAGCTTCTGTTGGAACACTTTTTTGCCCTCTGATTGGCTGTATGTCAGCCAATCAGAGCATGAATAAAGTGTTATGGACAGACAGACAGAAAGACTTTGGCTTTTATAATATTAGAATAATGTGAAATTTACAGCATCTGGCAATGTTGCCAAAGGTTTCCTGTATCTTGCTTTCCCAGCCATGTGATTCTGTTCCTTTATATACTCTAGATGTTTGACTATCTTGAAGCTATGCTGGAACCAAGGATTTTTCTTCTACAGCTGTATACAGTTGGTGGAATTACAGCATTAGTTCCTTAGCTTTTAATTAGTCTGTTGCTGCCTTGCTTGCATATCACTTTCTTTTTTGGTCCGGATTGTTGGCGTAAATAATCTGAAACCACTTTTTAATTAAAGTTGTTGCATAAATGACAATGCTGTGAGTTAGTTATTAAAGTAGTTAGCCTACATTAAACAACACGGAAGTGAAAATCAGTTTTCCATTGAATAGACATTTCATAATTTCATAGATGTTAGGGTCAGAAGGGAACTTATATCATCGAGTCTGACTCCCTGCCTTGGGCAGGAAAGAGTACTGGGGTCAGATGACCCCAGCCAGGTATCTGTCCAATCTCCTTTTAAATCCCTCCAAGGAAGGGGACAGCACTGCCTTCCTTGGAAGCATATGTTGGCAACCCTCACTGTAAAGATTTTTTTCTTGAATTTTCCTGAAATTTTTTCTGAATTTGTTCTCTTTCAGTTTCTAGTACCCTGATGGGCACCCTGGTAAACATCGTATCCCCTATTTCTTGCTGACCCCTCCTGATGAATTTGTAGGCAGCCACTAGATCACCTCTTAGCCTCCTCTTGTGGATGCTGAAGAGGTTTAGGTCTCCCAATCAGTCCACATAGGGTTTTTTCTTTAGGCCTTTAACCAGATGAGTGGCCCTCCTCTGAACCTTCTCCAGGCTATCCACATCCATCCTGAAGTGCGGTGCCCAAAACTGGATGCCATACTCCAACACCAATGCCACATAGAGGGGAAGTATCACCTCCCTAGACCTATTTGTTATGCACCTACTTATGCAAGAACGAATGTGGTTAGCTTTACTTATTACCTCATCACGCTGGTGACTCATGTTCATTTTGGAGTTGACTACGATGCTGAGATCCCTTTCTGCAGTTATGCTACTTAGAATGGTCCCTCCCAGGCTATAGGAGTGTTGAGGATTCTTTTTCCCCAGCTGCAACACATGAAAACTGTATCCTACTCTATTCTGCCCACTTCTCCAGCCTGTCCTAATCAGCCTGGATTTGTTCCCTGCCCTCTAGTTTGTTTACATTCCTCCATAGTTTGGTGTCATCAGCAAACTTGGACAGGGTGCTTTCTACTCCTTTGTCCAAGTCACTAATGAAACTATTGAATAGTACCAGTCCCAGGAAAGAGCCTCCGTTGCCTACATTTCTTCAGGTAGAAACTGACCCATCCACCACCACTCTCTGGGTGTGTTACATAAGCCAATTTTCTATCCACTGGGCTGTGTAATAATCTACATTGCAACTGTTTAGTTTATTTATAAGAATTGGGTGTCATACTGTGTCAAAGGCCTTTTAAAAATCTAAGTAAATAACATCTACCTCTATTCCTTCATCCAAGCATTTTGTGACCAGGCCATAAAATGGAATCAGGTTAGCCAGGCAGGATCTGCCTGCTATGAACTCACGCTGCATTCTTTTACCTGCTGGCCCCCCACAAATGTGATCCTTAACAATTTTCTCAAATGGCTTGCCAAGGATAGAGGTGAGGCTAACTGGCCTAACCGGTTCCTCCTTCTTCTCCTTCTAGAAAATAGGGACCACATTGGCCCTTTTCCAATCCTTTGGGACCTGTCCTGAGTGCCACAAGTGTTCAAACAGTTGTGTCAGTGGATCTGCTATGACTCCAGCCAATTCCCTAAGACCCTAGGATGAAGATCATCAGGGTCTGTTGACTTAAATACATTCAACCCCCTCCAAGTGCCCCTTTACTAAGCCAGCACAAACAGTTGGAGTGTTAGTATCTATCCTAAGCTTACCTAAAGTCCCATTGGGATGCATATTTGTATTCATGTCCAGGAACACGGATGCAAAGAAATAATTTAGAAGCTCTGCTTTGGCTGTTCTGTTACCATTTGCCCTAGTTCATCCTGAAGGGGCCCTAAGTTACCTTGCACTTTCTTTTTGCTTCCTATGTACTTAAAGAATGATTTTTTGTTATCCTTAATTTTTGCTGCCAGCCTAGACTCCATTTCTGCTTTTGCTGTCCTTACTGTTTCCCTGCAAGCTTGAGATACGCAGGCATACTTCTTCTTGGTGGCAGGCCCCTGCTTCCACAGCCTGTAGCCCTCTTTATTCCCATCCAGGCTCTCCTGGATTTTCCTTTTCATCCAAGGCAGTTTCTTTGCTTTTTTGTCCCCCTTTATGTGTACTGGGATGGGTTTTTTTGTGCCTGCAGGATTGAGAAATGCCCACCCTACCTGGACTTCCATCTCTTCCAGGCTTTCACCAGTTAGTCCCTCCCTAAGTAATCTCCTGAGCTTGTTGAAGCTGGCCTTCCTGAAGTCTAGCACTTCTTCCTTACTAGTTATCTATCCACCTTTTTCCATATAGTGAACCCTATCAATATGTGGTCACTATCCCCTAAGTTATCTTGCATGCAGATCCCCCACCAAGTTGATGGGGGATGATAATTGAATAATTTTGATTATTCTGTGTCAAACCCCAAATAGAAATGAAGAGCTTTTATCTTCAAAATCACAGTGAAAAAGAAAGTGTAACTTAAATGGCTCAGAGTGGGTGGCCAGAAATGGCAATGGTGCCCCCATGCTAAATGATCCTTTTCCTGGACATGAGTTGGTCCAGTGTCTGGTGCACCCCTCAATCACCCACCATTAGGCCCCTATGCCTCCTGGTGCATTGCTTTTCTCACACAAGGTCTTCCCACCTTGCTGCTAGGCCAGGTATGGCACTGTCTCATGGTGGCCACCACTGTGCCTGGGTAAGGATCACTTTCCCAGCAGCCTCCTTCTTGGCTGCTCCAAGCCCACATGGTGTTGAGAAGCCTCCTCACTAGAGTTCTTCACCTATTTTCCTCTTCAGGCCCCCCCTAGCCTGCCCTCTGTCAGGCCCACCTGACTTGGGTGCTTCTGCATGGGTTTCTATGCACAAGCTGGGAAATTGGCTCTGTGGTCAGACCCAGAGGGTGGTAATTGATGGAAATAAATCATCACGGTGCCTTGTGACCAGTGGGATCTCCCAAGACTCTGTCCTTGGACCCATATTGTTCAACATCTTCGGTAATGATGTGGACATTGGAGTCAGAAGTGGACTGGCCAAGTTCGCTGATGATACCAAACTTTGGGGCAAAGCATCCACACCTGAAGATGGTGGGGGGGAGGGAAGGCAATCCAGGCTGACCTGGACAGGCTCAGCAAATGGGCAGATGAGAACCTGATGGTGTTTAACACTGAAAAATGCAAGGTCCTCCACCTTGGAAGGAAAAACCTGCAGCATCCTTATAGGCTTGGCAGTGCTACACTGGCTAATACTATGGAAGAAATGGATTTGGGGGTCATCATTGACCACAAGATAAACGTGAATCTTCAATGCAAAGCTGCAGCTAGTAAAGTGACCAAAACTCTGACTTGCATCCATAGATGCTTCTCAAGTAAATCCCGGGACGTCATTCTCTCCTTGTACTCAGCCTTGGTGAGGCCACAGCTAGAGTACTGCATCCAGTTTTGGGCCCCACAGTTCAAAAAGGATGTGGAGAAGCTTGAGAGAGTCCAGAGAAAAGCCACAAACATGATCAGAGGTCAGGAAAACAGACCATATGACAGCAGGCTGAGAGCTGTGGGGCTCTTTAGCCTGGAAAAGCTCAGGCTCAGGGGTGATCTGGTGGCCACCTATGAGTTTATCAGGGGTGACCACCAGTACCCAGGGAATGTTTGTTCACCAGAACACTCCAAGGGATGATAAGGTCAAACGGTTATAAACTACTACAAGACCATTTCAGGCTGGACATAAGGAAGAATTTCTTTACTATTCGAGTCCCCAGGGTCTGGAGTAGCCTGCCATTGGAGGTGGTTCAAGCACCTACATTGAACACCTTCAAGAAAAAATTGGATGCTTATCTTGCTGGGATTCTATGACCCCAGCTGACTTCCTGCCTTCAGGTGGGAGGCTGGACTCAATGATTTTCTGAGGTCCCTTCCAGTCCTAACGTCTATGAAATCTATCAGTCAGGGTCCTGCCATGTCTGGGGTGATATGCTCACCAACCCTCTTGGGAGAGAGAGCATCTCTTTAGGTCCCCAGTGCTTCACCAGTGGGGATAGTTTCTGGTGCTTCCCTGGGCATTTTGGCCTCAGTGGGAGCAGTCAGACTCCTTCCAGTGGTGAAATGAGCATCTATTATTTTTCCAAGATGCTTCAGCAGTGGACCAAGGATCTGATGCTTTCCTAGACATGCTAGCTTTGGAGAAAGCTGCTGGACCCCTATCAGCATCTGGACCCAGTGCACACCCTCACTGCCTCCATCTCTAGGCCCACTCTTAGCTCATTGCCTCTGGGTCCTGGGCCAATTGGTAGGGCTTTTCTGGCACCTGCCAGCTTGAGCATAGCCCGGCCACTTGAGCTGCTCAGTGACTGAAAGGGACAAATGAAGGTAGTGCCTCAAAGTTAGGGCCAATTTAAGTAGGCCTAGGCTAGAGACTAAAGGGGCAGAGGCAGAGGAGGCCAAAGCCCCAACAGAGGAACAATATACATGTAATACTCACTAAGCATGGGGTGTGATAAAGGGAAGGATTTGGAGCCACACAATTAGCTCTAAGGCCTTGTGTGCCCTGACAGGCACATCTGACTACAGAGGCCCAGCCAGAGTTCTGGGTCCAGTGGGACTGAGGCCTAGTGAAGGCCTGTGGGTGGCCTCTCTATTATAAATACCATCAAAGTATGGTAGGTGCAGAGTAGGGAATGGTCATGGAACTACCAAGAGGAATCATAGCCACTCTTGGTACCCCACCATGTTATAGACATCAACTGCAGAGGCAGTGAAAGTGGAACCTAGGACAACTTGCATGCTGTGCATTTATGCCAGTTCCATAAAACACCTGTTTTGCATACTACAATCCTAAATTTCCATTAGTTGGAGTGGGGTTTGAATGTGCAGGGCTATGAAGTGGGATTCCAAGTGGCCCCTTCCATAAAGCTTTGAACAATGGTTCTCTCTACCCATGTTCAGTGGGGTATTACATGCTATATAACTGCATCAGTTACAGTAAGACAAAATTAAATAGAAAATGAATTAAAAAATTAAATTGTAAGAAAACTGGTTTGTAAATTCAAACAAGCACCAAACCTCACTAACCTCATCACCAGAAGCCAACTTTTTACAGCCCAAAATACACCCAAAAGCCCATGCCTCACAGATGGCATCCCAGGCAGCTAAGCTGAGCTCACCTGAAGCCTCACAACTTTACTGCAATCAGCAAGCTTCAGGCCTCTCAAAGATCTTAGGGGTCTGGGCTTTCCCCAACCAGGACTGTACATGCATGT
Source organism: Caiman crocodilus (assembly GCA_030014935.1). Classification (NCBI taxonomy): domain Eukaryota; kingdom Metazoa; phylum Chordata; order Crocodylia; family Alligatoridae; genus Caiman; species Caiman crocodilus. Next base: position 33,436,409 of record JAGPOW010001918.1, read on the forward strand.
AGTGGCTGGAGGTTATAAGGTGCCTCCTACCCACGTTTCACCAGGAAGATCCTCGATCCTGGTGTTGAGCCCTAGCCCAAATTTGGGTTCGTGCTGGGAATGCAGATACCAATATACACACCAGGTGGTGGAAGTATAAAGAAAAGTTTATTGCTAGCAACAAACAGTGCAAGCAGAAATTCACGTAGCAAGCTCATGTTTGTAAGGTTTTACAAGTGTGTCGTTCAGTGATTGATTACAAGTGAATGACGCAAGAAGTTCTCTACTGAGCGTGTCTCTATACCTGTGTTTAAGCCATGTACCTCATTTACATACATGTTTGTTTCATTAGCATACTTTCTCTCCAGCTAGGGGTGTGCTTTTTAGTATTATAATGAGTCCTTTGACCTAATTTGCTGCCTTTTCTTGTTTTCTTTCAAGTCTCTCTCACCTAGTTACCAATGTCTCCTTATCATCACAGATGGCCATACGTGGAGGTTTTCAAGGGTATTCCTTACACTGGCAAGAGGATGTTCACATTACTGCCCCTTAGGGCATTAGCAAAATGGGGCAGGAATGCAATGGGCCAGGAGAGGGGGTGAGAGGTACCTGGGGTCTGCCTCCGCAGCTGATCTGCGCCCCCCCATCCCCTTACACTGGCATTTCCTGGGCCTGCCACACCACTGGCAGCCCCACCAGGCCTCCCAACCCTGGCACAGTGCAGTTTTAGTGGTCATGCCCAGGACCTGGGGCCTCCTACTTCCCCATAGATCCAATTCCTACCTCTAAGTTTGTCCTGGCATGGGAGCTCAACAGGGATGTGTTCTTCCCCTGATGGCTGGTAATGCAGTGATTACCACCTGCTACTGAGAATGGGGCATTGAATTGTTTAGAAAAAAGGAAATAGGTGCAGATGGAGTGAGGAGGGTGGCACTCACTCTGGCTGCAAGTGGAGCTTGGAGAACCCCAGCAGCAGGAAGTTCATCTTTAGGAACACCATCTACTCCACCAAACCAGGATCCAAGGAGGTGCAGTGGGGTGTCACAACATCCACAGCAATGCTGAGCACCCTCTTACTTGGAACACTGGTCAGTATACAGGAAAGGTGTTCACGGGCAAACATGGCCACAAGCTAGCAAAGAGCAGATTTAGACTGGACATTAGGAAGAACTTCTTCACAGTTAGAGTGGCCAAGGTCTGGAACAGGCTCCCAAGGGAGGTGGTGCTCTCCCCTACCC
>JAGPOW010001918.1:33437725-33526792 GCA_030014935.1 Caiman crocodilus
GAGCAGATTTAGACTGGACATTAGGAAGAACTTCTTCACAGTTAGAGTGGCCAAGGTCTGGAACAGGCTCCCAAGGGAGGTGGTGCTCTCCCCTACCCTCGGGGTCTTCAAGAGGAGGTTGGATATGCATATAGCTGGGGTCATCTAGACCCAGCACTCTTTTCTGCCTATGCAGGGGGTTGGACTCGATGATCTATTGAGGTCCCTTCCGACCCTAACATCTATGAATCTATGGCCAGATCCTGCCACATCTGGCTGCAGCTTGCCCAATAGGACAAGGGGTTGCAGTCCAGTGGTTCCACATGCCCAGTGAGATAGGTAGCCACCGAAGCCTCGGTGTTACCTGCTCAAGGCTGGAGCCCAAGGCAGTGCTACCTGCCTCAGTGCTACCTGCCCATGGCTTCCCCACCATGGAAGCCATGCCCTTGGCCACATTACATAGAGGAGACTGGCTGCCGCTGGGAGTGCTGGCAGGGGAAAGTGGATCCCCTCTTCCATGTCCCCTTGCCTCTGCTCTTCTGCCTCCCTGACTCTGTTCACTAGCATCTCTGTCCAGTGACTGAGGGTTTTGGTGCTGTCACTGCATGTGCTCCCCTTCATGCTTAGGTCACACATGCCAACCAGCACATGGACTGTACTGGACCACAAGGGATATAGCCATTTTTTTATGCCCTTCTTCAGCCGCTTCACCAGTGCCTGTACCTCTGGTGAAAGTGACTTGCCCCAGCCAGGAACATTGATCCCCTGGAACTTCTCCATTTGGTTATCAAGCTCCTTGACTATGGGGATCATCTCCCCATAGGAAGGCATTGACAGCACTGAGGGTCTTGGCAGCCTTGAGGAACAGCTTGAGGACCAGCAAGGTCTGGGAGATGCTATCCCACTTAGCGCTTTTAAGGGGAACACTGATCCCAATCTTTTGAAGCAAGGCCATCTCATGGATGACCTTCTGTTGCTTGACCAGCCTCTCGAGCATCACGTCTGTGCAGTTCCACTGAGTCTCCACATCCTGGATGACTTTGTGCTGTGGGACGCTCAGCTCTGCCTGTTTGTCCCGCAGCATCTTGCCCCACTTGATGCTTCACTCGAAGTAGCCCACCACCTTCCTGCATTTTAAAATCAGCTGGCTGGTGGTGCTGGTGCCATCACCATCAGCCCTGCCTCCACACAAAGCATCCCTGACTATGAGGTGGAACTTGTATGCCACACAGAGGATGCCAACGAAGTTGGCATCGCAGACTGCCTTGACCATGTTGGCCCTATTGTTGGGGTGCATCAACCCATAGGTGAGCTCACCCTAACCAATGAGCCACTCCTGCACTAAGCGGTTCATGCCCCCATGATCTCTATTGTTGTGTGGGTCCATCACCTCGGCTTGAAGGAGAACCCACTGATAACCTGGCTGATGGCACCAGTGCCCTGTGAGGGAAAGGTAGGCATCATCTCCACCTTAGCTGCTCTAGATGTCTGAGGTGAAGTGTAAGGCCACTTGCAGACCTACCTTGTGCAGCTTCTTCCTCAAGTACTCCCTGCATGCCTCATACAGGGAAGGCACCACCATCCTTCTAAAAGTGGGGTGTGTGTGTGTGTGTGTGTGTGCACTTGGTAGGATGGGGCCATGAGTGCCATGAGCCACCTGAACCCTGGTCGTTCAACTAGGGAAAAGGGCTGGCCATCCAGATCAAGCATCTCCCCAGTGTTCTGAGTGATCTTGCTCATCTTTGCAATGAGCCCCACTTTCTGTCTGCCTTTGCCCCACTGTTCCAGGGTGGTATGCCTCTGCTTCAGGGGAACAAGGGCTTTGGAATGAGAGGGGGACTTCTTTTGGGCATGCTCCTACTGGTGCCAGGCTGAAGAGAAGCAAGGGCAAAGGGCGGGTGCCTGCGGAGATGCATCAGCATCCCCATGGGTCTGTAATGTTTCTCCTCCTTGCCCCAGCTGGTCTCACATCGGTAGTGCAGGCAGATAGCATAGTCTGATCATCTGCCACCTCAGAATGATCCCACATCACACTACCCCCTTGCTTCTGGGGTGTGGGTGTGGATCCTGCCTGATTCTCATCCTCAGCAGGCAGAGACACAACAACATGAGGAGCTTACTCAGATGAGCCACTTGCCTGCACAACCTCAACATCAACCTCCTCTGAACTGCCTTCTGGGGAAGGAGATCTGGCTCTAGGGGAACTTTGAAGGGTATGGAGCACAAACTCAGATTCCTTCTTGGCTTCCAGAGTTTCTTTTGCTAGGGTGCTCAGGTCCCCTGCTTCCAGGTCCAGGTCCTCCTCTGGCACTGGAAGGTTTAGGCTGGGAACTGAAATGGGAGTGGAGGAGACTGTCAATGACATGCTGGTACTGCTTGTTGTACTGGTGGTGCTGGAGGTTATTATTATGGCTGGTGATATTGGAGTGGGTGCAGATGTAAATGTGTGTGTGTGTAATAAAATTAAATGTATGTGTAGTGAGTGCTTTCCAGGCAAAGCACTGCTTTCCTTTTGTTTGGGTGGGTGAGGTGGAATAAGAAGAACAAGTAACAGGATTTTTGGGGAAGGGTAGCCAAGGGTAAATAAATAGGAAAGGATTGGCAAATGGCTACAACTTGGAATCAAAGCACTACCAAGCTGCAAGCTTACAGAATGATGTTGCAGTCCTCAGTCTCTGCTGCTCCTGCTGAGACACACTCATCTGCAATATGGCAGGGATTCAGTTCACAAACATCCTTTAATGCTGCTTCTTTGTCCCTCCCCCAGAATCCAGGGATTGGAAGGGACCTCAGGGACAGACTATTGTCATTGGCCAGCTACAGAGCAGTCCTCCCCCCTACCCTTTCCCTGCAAGCCTATCTCCAAAACATCTCTGAAACAGCTTGAAACAGCTGCAAAACAGTTCTGAAACATCCAAAAACATTTAAAAAATATCTGAATTGTTTCAGAAAATTTCCAAAACATTTTGGATGGCCTGTTTCAGTTCAGAGCTGTTTCAGAGCCCTGCATTTTGTTTCAGATTTGGTGTTTTGACTGTTGAAACATCCAAATCTGAAGTGAAACAAAATAGCAGCCAAAATTTTGCACAGCCATACTTTTTAGCAAAGCAACAGAAAACTGAAAGAAATTTAAGCAGAGCTTCACCATATATATGACAGCCAGTGGAGCTACAGACAAGGAAGATCCACTTAAGGTAGATATTTTTTTAAATATAGCAGTCCCAGAAGCTCTGTCTCTTTACTTACAACTATCAGAAGCAAAAGTTATAGCACCAATAAAAAAAGGTTGATACATATTGTATATCCAAACAAAAATGAAACCTTTGATGGTATAATTTCCAGTGAGAAAGCAGAAAGAATGTGAGACAATGGAGGAGTTTGTCAAAGGCTGCAGACAGCTGAGCCAGACATGAAACTTTGGAGACCTAAAACAGTCCTTGATCAGAGACCAAACTGCATTGGGTATAAGGGACACAAGCCTGCTAGAAGATCCTGAGCTTAATTTAGAAAAGGCAGATAGAATGTGCCAAGTGGCTGAGATAACAAATGCCAGGCTGCAGAAGCTGCAGGAAAAACAGAACAATCTAAACTAGACAGCATTATAAGACTGGAAAAATCTAAGGCAACACACAAACAATACAGAAAGGAGGATCACTCACTGTGAAGCAGGCAAGTGGAGGCCAAAGAGAACTGCTTAAAGAAACAACTGTCAGCTTCAGATGTTGTGGAGGTTACCACACACCCATGCAATGCCCTGCATTTGGTAATCACTACAACAAATGCAAAAAATGTAATCACTTTGCAAGAGTTTGCAGAAAGGAACAGGATGCACTGTACAAGAAACAGCAGGTGAATGCTCTATGTAATGAGACAGAGGAAGAATTCATCATGGGCACAATACAAAAAGATCTTAATTCTTCTGAGGTTTGGACAGTTGTCCTGGACACCAGTGGATTAATGGTAACTTTTAAATTAGATACAAGGGCACAGGTCAATGTAATACAAGAATACATTATTCAAAAAATGAAAACTAAACCTGTGTCCTATGAAAATAAGAAAGTGAAACTTAGTGCATATAATGGGAGCATAATTGCAGCAAAGGGCATTTGTGCACTGCATGCTAGACACAAGGGTAATATAATAGACGTTCAGTTTGTAATAGTACCAGACAAGCTAGTTCTAGAGTTTTATGATGTGTTTCAAGGCATGGGACGCTGTCAACTGAGTACAAGATAGAGTTAAGAGAACCAAATGCTCCCACCATACATGCTCCAAGAAATGTGTCCCTTGTACTAAGGCAGAAACTGAAAAAGGGAATTAGATTAGTTAACATGGACATAATAGAAAATGTAGAGCAATCTTGAGGCTTGAAGCTTGAGGTCATTCACTGGTCATAATAGAAAAAATAAAGATGGATTCGTTCTCCACTTTGGATGCCTGTATTTGGGTTTTGACAAGTTCCCCTTGAAAAGAATAGCACTAAATTATGTACCTTCAATGCGCCCTTTGGAAAGTATTGCTTTTGTAGACTTCCATTTGGACTGTGTTCTGCATCTGAAATATTTCACAGAAAGGTGCTACACATTTTTGAAGGTCTTGATGGAACTATGGTGATAATGTATTAGTTTGGGAAAATACTATGGAAGAGCATGACTTGAGGCAGGCTAAGAAATGCACTAAAAAGAGCTTGCAGAGCAGGTTTGAAACTGAAGAAACAAAAATGCAAATTCAGGGTCAAAGAAATAACATATCTGGCAGAAAAGCTCTCTGAAAAAGGGGTGCAAATTGATCCTGCAAAGTTAAAGCCATTACAAACATGCCACCCACTACAGATAAGGATGCAATGCAAAGATTACTGGGAATAATCAGTTTTGTAGAGATCTATCTACTTAATAGGGCTGTGTGAAGCTTCAGGTGCTGATTCGATTTGGAGGAGATTCGGCCCGATTTGCTAGTCAAATCTCCAAATGTTAATCAAATCGAGAGACCAATAAAAAGGTCCAAATCAATTCAAAGTTTTCTGAATCAATTTAAAAAAGATTTAGAGAGCTTTGGAGAGCTTTGGAAATTTGGGAAGTCTCTGCTTGCCACCACAGGGAGTGAGAGGTAAATTTAGATATGCATTAGAATAATGGTTGATAAGTGGGAGGTGGAGGGGGGGACTGCAGGAGGAAGGAGGGAACTATGGGGGGACACCTGCCAGGCCCCATCCCTTGCCTGCTCCACCAGTCCCCCTGAGCATTCCCCAACAACTAACCCATCTCCCAGCCTCATCAATAGCTGCTCTGCCTGGGCGCAGCATCCCGGCTCTTAAAAAAAAAAAGCCCCACACTCACTGGCTCCTGCTAGGTGGGGAGTGGGATCCTTACTGCCCCATGCTATGTGGAGAGCTCTGCCATGAGACCCCATGCCCCACCTGCTCTCTTAGCCCCATTGATAGCTGCCCCACCTGGCCCCAGTGTCCTGGCTCTTTAAAAAAAAAAAAAAGCCCCGCACTCACTGTCTGCTGCTGCAGCTGTCAGGGCTTCTGGGAGCTCATGGCAGAGCCCACACACACAGCACAGAGCAGTGGGGTGCAGCAGGGATCACCCCCCCCCCCACCTGGCAACAGCCGGTGAGGGTTTTTTGGTTTTCTTCTGAAGAGCCCAGACATTGGGGCTGAGTGGGACAGCCATTGATAGGGCTGGGAGAGTGGGTGGGAGATGAGGTATGTTTGATTTGGAGGTTCAGCTGATTCGGTGGTAGCCTAATGTCCAAATCAAATTCAGCCGAATTGATTTGGGACAGTGATTTGAATCACTGAATCGAAACACTGTCCTCTGAATCTGAATCCATAGTGAATACTAGCCACTTCACGCAGGCCTAATACCTAACTTAGCAGAACAGACCAAACACTTTATATCACTCCTACAGAAGAATTCTCAGTGGATATGGGAACATGAACATGAAGCTGAATTTAAAAATTTGAAGGAAAAAATAATGAAAGCTCCAGTACTAAAAAACTATGACCATAAAAGACCCATCAAATTGTCAAAAGATGTTTATAAAAAAGGCATTGGAGCAGCTTTGCTTCAAAAACATGAAGATAGCTGGAGACAAGTAGCATATGCAACTAGGGCAGTCTCTAAGTCAGAGTGTCTATATGCACAAATTGAGAAAGAAAGTTTAGCTCTGGTATATGGCTGTAAGAAATTTCATATATTCATCTATGGGAAGCCTGTGATAGCTGAAACTGATCATAAACCCTTGGTAACTATAGGAAAGAAATGGTTATTAGTCATGCCACCTAGATTACAGGGACTTTTCTTTCAACTGCAAGTGTATGATCTCATGGGTGACTGACACCTCTTGAGTCAGGAGGTGCACATTCCCCACCTTGACACTAGTCAGTGACTGGGGAGGGTCCCCAGAAGGTGATCCCACTTTCTGGGTGGGGGTGTCTCCCAGTGGCCATTCTTGTTCACCAAGAAGTGGGCGCACTGCTTCCGAAAGACTCGCAGCCACGTCTGGAAGTGGTGTGGCTGCTTTTGCTAGCAGCCCTGCTCCCCAGCCGGCACTCGCAGTGGGGACACTGGTGTTCCTGCTTTCCCCCTGCCTGCCGGCTAAACAGGGAGTGCCTGACAAGGGGTGCACAGGTGCTCTAAGGGGCACCCCTGTGCACCCCCTACATGTTGTCACTGAATGATCTAGACATGCAGTGCATGCCAGGTATCTACATCTACTTATTGCAGATATGTCATCCATGTTGGCACTGGATTTATTTCTCAAATTCTTTGTTCCAGGTGGACCCAATATGCTCAGACTAATCACAATGTTTCCATTCAATAATAGGTGAATTTTATTGATACACAGTGATAGCAGATAAGAATAATGCAAACAATTCTATATCTACCAGGCCTAGAGCTGTCATCAGAGGGAAGGCAATTGCTCAACAATATGATAAAGCTGTTATAAGTGATAACAGCTATTTTTGCTGGTTGGCCTGGAAAACATATACCTAGCCCCCTACTCTCAGTTCAAGGAAGAGCTGTCAGTACCGGATAGCATTTTGTTCAAAGGCTCATGACTTGTTGTTCCAGCAGTGTTAAAGAAAGACATGTTAAACAGAATACACGAGGTCTTCTAGGCACTGAAAAATGCAAGAGAGCAAGGAGTGCTCTATATTGGCCCAACATAAATAATGACATAGAAGATGCTGTAAAAGTTTTGTACATGTTTAAAGTCAGACCAGTGCAAAGAAAAGACTCTGTGATGGTCATGGAGGAGCATATAGCTCAATGGTATGAAGGGGGTATTGACTTATTCATGCATGCAGGAAAAAATTATGCATTGATGCTGGATTATTATTCTCACTATCCTGAAATTGTATTGTTTGAAACCACAACAGTAAACCATGTCATAACTCACATCAAATCAATTTTTGCTCAGCATGGGTTTCCACAAATTATGAGAATAGACAATGGACCTCAATTCAACCGCCTTGATTTTAAAGAGTTTGTAAACAAATATGGATTCCATCACAACACTTCAAATCCTAAACATCCATAATCCAATGGCCTAGTCGAAAATGGAGTCAAATAGTGAAAAAATTGTTGAAGCAAGCTACAGATTCACTCACCAGTGTTTACCTGCCACTCTTAAATTACAGGCCAACACCCATGAAACATGGATTGTCACCAGCAGAAATGCTGTTTAAAGGAAACTCAAAACCAGGCTGCCAAATCATGTGGATGATGCTCATCAGAATGAAAAGCAAAATGTGAAAACATTAACAATATTTGACAAATGGAAACAAAAATGATACTATGACAGAGGTTCATTCAGAGTTCTAGGGAGTTACCACAACTGCACATCAAAGGTATAGTGGTTATTTCACATGTTTGAATGAGAAAACAAAAAGCACTAGTTTCCCATCAAGTAGTTTTCATGTCCTGTGAAACAGTCACACTGGAAGGACAGGTATAAAGAGGGAACAGACCACACTTGCAGCTCATAAAAGGAAGAAAAGAAGCAGTATCAGAAGATTCTCACCAAAGTAAATAGAACTAACAACAAAGTGACAAGAAAGAACAGAGGAGATTGAAAATGACACAGATGTAGAGACATCTGAACAAGGAAACCAAACAGGAACTGAACCAATAAGGTTTGAAAATGCAGAGAAACTGAGAAGATCACTTAGAGCTAAAAAACTAACACAAAGACTAATAGAGACCTGTTCAAATGTGCTTTAAGAATGGGTAGAATTAAACTTCCAATGTTAGTATTACATGGGGATGTGTTACATGTAAAGGAGGAAGATGTGTGGATACCTTTAACAGTGTTATGCATAAATTGTTACAATGGCCCCGGGGATTGCAGGAGAAAATGGCATGAACAGCAGATGAGTAGGCTAAGAAAGCTCTCTGAATAAACAAGTTTTATCACTCTATAAATTTAACTCTTTAGTCTTTTGAGAATAGCTCACTACCGGTAGATCTATAATGAAGCACAATGGTCAAGGAGATAAATCATTGAAAAGGATATGGTAATTCAATAGCCTATAACAGACCAAAGTACTATACTGTTGGGTCACTCAGTCATTCTAATTGATAGTTGCTGGCCATGCTTCAAAAATTCAGTGAAATGAATAACATACCTTACAATGACCTTACAAAATAAATAGCAATGCCCTGAAGACACACTAAAAACATATAAGGAAACAGAACTGTTTTCTCTGTCTTAAACTTCATTTTGTTCAATGGAAAAAAAGCCAAGGAACACATTTTTCAGGATGATTTAAGATGCAGTATGCTGATACATTTCTTCCAATAGCAACAATTAAAAACGCTTTCTTGTCTAACCAGTCTGCATGCATTATTTTTACTGTTAAACCCCACTTTTTGAATAATATTAGCTGCCAAATATTTCATTTTGCTTTATTCAGAGAAGGGTTGGGTTTTGGGTAGCTTTGGGCTTTTTTCTTCTTTAGTTTCAAAACCAAGTTCTAGCATAGTAATTAGAAATAGGTTCTTCTCTGAACTTCCCTATATGAAGTTGATCCATAATTCTTTGCATTTTCCTTTAAGGTATAGAGTCTTTTGCTTGCCTATTGCAGAGTTAGGGCTGGGACACAAAATGTGGATCCAGAGTGAAACTTCACCAGATTTTAGAGGGGTGGCCAGGTATTTTGATGTAGGCCTATCTCTGATAGTAATATTGTTTTAAAACAATTGTTTAAAGTATTTCTACAATTTAAGTAAAAAATGTGGACTGTTTTCTGTTGAGAAATGTTTTGTGGAATTTAAAATGCTCCCTAGTTTTCTCAAATAATTTCTACCTCTTATCTGCCAAAAAGGTAAAAGGCCCATGATTAACTTTCCTCTGATACACATCTACCCAATTTGATTAATCTTTAGAAATAGAACAAGAACATTAGTACTGCTCCTACAGAAGCATTGGTGATGCTCATTCTCAAGTGACATAAGCAAACAGGAGTAATTATGGCATCTGCTCCTTTAAGAAAAACAAAAGTAGATTTTTGTCCCATTCAAAAGCAATCATTAGGAAAAGTATTTTTAATTTTCAAATAAACAAGGTTGTATTTTGAAGAACTAAAAATGAATGTTTTAAAATAGCCATGGAAAACCATGACTTTAAAAAACAGCAGTTTCTACTTTGAGTAGATCAGAATAGCTACACCAACCAAGCCTGACCACTAGCACAACTACTATGATGGAAATGAGGGTGTTAAAGAGGTAGCAGTTATGTTCGTAAGCAAAGAAACACATAGCTTGTTCAGAAAGATAATATTAGGTATTAATGGTTTGTTAACATTGTGCTCTGAAGTATTAGTACGTCAGTTGCTCCAAGGGACAACAGAGACAATGCAGACAGTCCCCTGTGGCTCTACTTTACTCACGACACAGGTTCAGTACCAGAAGTGCTCAACAATATGATAAAGCTATTATTGTTCTCCTCTCGCATTGTTATACCCAGCACTGGGATGGGGGTTCTTAAAACTGGAACCAAAACTTCTATGAGTGCCCCAAGTAGTATCTTGTCTGGGGATAGTTTCAGTCAGAGTCTGAGTGGTGTTGAGTGATGTATTTATTTCTAGTGAGATCAACATCTGTTATGGATGCCTAGCCTTTCTCAGTATCAGCTTTTTCATGCCTTTCTGCAAAACCCATATCCATGGTAGTCAAGTAATAATAAAGAAAAAGCTTGAAGTAGATCACGTACCTTATCTGTATTTTTTATCAGTCCCTAAATCCAGAAAGACATAACAAATATTAAAGCTCCCACTGAAATTCACAGACGTTCTATTTTGCTAGTGTTACTAGGGTGAGCAAAGGCTGTGTGCATCCTGAATGGGCTTCTGCTAGAATAGCTTAAGTATAAATTCCTATGGGAGCAAACACAGACAGTATTAAATTGCTTTATCATGAGACGTTCCCAAAGTACTATAATGTTTGAGAAAGCAGACTGGTTGGCAACAGCACAGGAATAGAGAATATATTAAAGATGAAAAATGTAGTAAACATCTCAGACTAGTTCACATCTCTGTGCTCAGCTGGTGATACTGCATCATACAGGCTGCAGTGTCTACAGCAAGATGGCTTAAAACTGCCACACTGGCAACTGCAGAAGAAAGCTGTTAGCCTAAGGAACCTTGTTGACTTCATACTGTGTTTGTTTTCACAAGAGACTGGGAACACAGATAATTATCTAAATTAATTACTAAGTGAAAGAGCACAGTCTTGAAAACAGCAGTGCCCAATTCTGAGTGCAAGAATAAAGGAAACGACTCAATATATCATTGTGTTTGCAAGGATAAAAATAGGTGAGTAACAAAGAAAAACAAGCATTTAAATATATTTTAAAGAAAAAAAATTGCTTGGTGAAAGGATGACATTTTAAAAACTTTCTAGTGATCTTGGTGCTTGTCCCTCTTACCTGTCACCCCACAATCTATGTGGAAAAGGTTAAGTTAATTTAGAAATGTGATTTAGTCGTGTAGACTCTGATAATAAAATACTTCACTGAATTAGCACGTCCATCTTTAAATGACATTTAGCATTGCTGTATTCAGACTCACAACTGTGACATGAAAAATTTAGTTCAGCGCTGTCCAACTGGTGGCCTGTGGGCCACAAGTGGCCCATGAGTGATTAACTTGCAGCCCCAGGCCAATCTGGGTGCTACTTCCTACCTTCACCTCTGGGCAGCCCTTGGGGTCAAGGCAGACTGTAGCTGAGGGGCTCAGGGAGCCTGTAGACTCAGTACAGTGTGGGAGTGCCAGTGCAGCACAGGAGGTTGTCTACTTTGCAGCAGGGCAGAAGAGTACTGGTGCAGTACAGCAGAAGATGCCCACCATAGTGTTCAACGCAGGGACATACAGCCACTGACCAGTAAGATTTTGGACAGCCGTGGCCTAGCTGATGGGTGAAATATCTCTTGTCATTTTAGCCTTCTGTGCTTTCCTCTCTCCGTCACAGTAGAAATATTGCTGTCAGTATCTAGAGCAAAACTGGAATGTTTTAAGGATGACCACAAAGATCTGTCATGAGATTTTATTTTTTATACATTCCCTTTTTATTTTAAATTGAAAGGCTGTTAAAATACTAATTTGAGACTACTTCTGATTTTCAGAAATAATCTAGCACCATTAGAAAACAAAAAGTTATTATTTACTTCTACCTGGTAATCTGCAGCAAAAGTAACAGTATGGTTGCCTTGTTCTTACCTTCATATTTTCTCTTGCCAAGATAACAGACCCAGAACCTCATGTTTCCAACCCATTAATAGTGATAACAGTTCTACTGTTTCTGGTTAGATGTCAGGCCCTGGTCCCTACCAGAGCAAACTCTATCATTACATCATGGAGGAGGTTCAACAGCATATAGAACCCTCAAGCAAAGTCCTTACTTCTCCCTTGCTCCTACCTCTCTATCTGGCTAACATCCACCACTTTCATTACTGAGCAATGCCAGATGGCTGTTGGGCTACACTGTTATGGCCATTCTTCATTTGAGTCATATTAAATATAGCTCTTTGCTCATTTGTCATACCCCCATACCCTGAAGCTCCCTAGCAACCCACAGCAGCTGCAGAGCACCCCTGACTGGCCCCCAGCACAACTGGGGGTAAGGAGGAGACTGCCTCAGCTTTGGGGAGGCAGCTGAGAGGAGCTGAGGAGGGTCTTGCCCAGGCTTGGCTTCTACTTGGCCCAGCCAGCTATGGAGAGAGAGGAGGAAGGTGAGAAGGTATTCACCAGTCCCTCTCTGGTGGGGCAGGGTCCACAGATTCTAGGTAGGGTCTCCCCTAACCCAGGAGCAGCACAGTGCTGGTGGTCTGCCCACTGCTTATGTTTGCAGTTTAAAAGGGCCTGCCACCAGAAAAAAAACCCACAGTTGGGCTCCAGGAGCAGTGTGAGATGCATGGGTGTAAGCCTGTCACACCCTGAAGCCCTCCAGTGACTCCCAGCAGCTATGGAGCACCCCTGACTGACTCCCAGCACAGCCAGAGGTAAGCAGGGCCAATGGTGGGAGGGAGCTAGCACAGCTGTGGTGAGGCAGCTGAGAGGAGCTGAGGAGGGTCTCACCTTGGAGAAGTCCAGGCTGGGTCATGAGTGACTAAAGGGCTCTGGGAGCTGGGCTCAAGAATCTAGGGGCACAGATATTTTTCTCTTCAATCCTCCCTGTTGCGGGACATGGGCCCTGGAAGAACAGGTGCATTGGCAAGGTGAATAGAAGACTCTGGCAATGGTGCCATCATGCGAGGTTTGGCTTTCTTGACCATGGTCCGCATTTCAGAGAAAGCAGACTGTTGGGAAGGGATGGCCTCCACCTCACATGGAAAGGGAAGAAGATTTTCTTGGTCAGAATGGCTGACCTTCTTGACTGGGCTTTAAACTGAGATCCCTGGGGGACAGACAGTTTACTAACAGTTCTAGCCCAGATCATGTCAGCTGTACTACCAATAACTTGGGCAGTCTAAGGGCTCCTGCTCTGGTGGCAGCCCAAGAAAAAGTCCCTCTTAACCCCTCAGGGAAGCACTGGGCTTCACATGGCAGACTTAACTGCATGTAAACAAATGCCAAGAGCTTGGGAAACAAGCATAAATGACCTGGCCCTTCTCCTATGTGATAATGACTATGACCCTGTAGGAATTACAGAGACCTGGTGGAACTCCAGCTATGATTGGTTGGTGGCAGTAGAGGGTATAAGAGAGACCATGTGGGGAAGAGGAGTGGAGGTGTTGCTCTCTACATCACAGATCAGCTCACCTCCCTGTAGATTGAGTTTCCAAACCAGGAAGGGCATCTTGAGACCCTCTGGGTCAAGATATGAGGAGAACATGGGGAGGGTGACTTACTTGTAGGAGTCTACTATAGACCCCTTCCCCACCAAGAGAAAAACCTAGATCAGGAATTCAATAGGGAACTGGTCAAAGCTGCAGGCTCCCAATATTTGACTGTCATGGAGGAATTAATCTTCCCTGACATCTCTTGGTATGAGTGCAAGGCCAAATCTGACAGGTCACATAGCTTTCTCACATGCATCAATGACCTCTACCTAACCCATGAGGTCTATGGACCGACTAGGGGAGAGGCATTGCTGCATCTGGTCCTGGCCAAAGGGGAGGACCTGCTGAGTGATCTGTGGATTGAGGGGAAGCTTGGTGACAACGACCAGCAATTGGTCACCTTCTTAGATCACCAAAAAGCAGGCAAACCCCTCAGTAAAACAGACGTCCTTAACTTTGGGAAGGCCAATTTCTGCAAACTGAGAGAACTGGTCAGTCAGGCAATCAGAGGCCATATCCCCCCAGCAAAGGGAATACATGAGGACTGGTCATCACTCAAAAACATAATCCTTGAAGCACAAGGCAAAGTCATCGCTTCTTGCAAGAAATGTAGTCAATGGGCAAGGTAGTCCCCGCAACTGAATAGGGAACTGTTGGCCCTCATTAAGCTCAAAAAAGTAGCCTACACCAGCTGCAAAACAGGAAGCTTTACCAAAGAGGATGACTCTGTACTCGCCCACACCTGCAGAGAGCAGTCAAGAAAAGCCAAGGCACAAACTAAACTTGGGTCACTTGATCCCAGCTGACAACCCACCTATGGCAGGGGGGTGGACCCGATGATCTCATGAGGTCCCTTCTGACCCCTAATGTCTATGAAATCTATGAAATCTTGTCATATATGAGGATGATAATAGTTAGTCACCTATACATCCACACTTTAATTGAAGTTTAATCAATATAACTATCAGCTTCACATTGAGAGGACTGGTAACAAACAAGCAAATGGGTTCTGTTGCTTCTTCCAGTTGATCACTAGGAGGAGGGGAAAAGATCCTTCCTTAGAGCTGGTGGGTTTTTTTCTCTTAAAGGGCCAGAGCTGGGGTGGGTGGGGCAGCCGGGGGGGGCGGGGCTGGAGACTGCCCCAATCATTGAAGCTCTCTGAAGCTTTTCTGAATTGATTTGGAGAGCTTTGAATCAATTTGGACCTTTTTATTGGTTCCCTGATTCAATTCAAATTTGGAGAGTCGGCCACAGAATCGAGCCAGATCTCCTTCGAATCAAATCAGCACCCAAAGCTTTGCACAGCCCTACTGAATATGTACTCAACATAATGCATTCACCATATGATATCCACTTATGCTGTGCCTACAAACCAGTACAGTGGGTTTCATTGGAATGCCATCTAAATGTCCCCTTATGGTATACTGACTCAAATGATGCAAGTGGAAAATGAAAAGTGGGGGTGCATTGATAAATTCAGTATTTTATTGTGACTGATTAATAAATGCAAAGACAAAAGTGAAATGGACACAAAATACTCATATAAGATAAATCACGTACTTCACATTTAACTAACAATGTACAGTTCTGAATATTTTATGCTGTATCCTCAAGTATAATAGCCATACTTAAAGGATCTTATATTCCTTTCACAGTT
The DNA here is from genome assembly GCA_030014935.1 of Caiman crocodilus. NCBI lineage: Eukaryota > Metazoa > Chordata > Crocodylia > Alligatoridae > Caiman > Caiman crocodilus. The sequence continues at coordinate 33,452,649 of JAGPOW010001918.1, forward strand.
TTCATAGTAAAAGGTCCTAAACCACTTTACAAATTGATACATAAACTAGATACCAGAATCGATTTATCTAGCTGTAATGGTAAATGTAGCAATTCTTTAGCAGAAAATAATGCATATCACACTTCAAGACAGGAAATGAGAATGTCATATTCTACATCAAGGTCCAGGGAAATTTGATGATGTCTTCCCATATTACACTTATCCACCATATAAACAGTTAATTTTTGGTATCTAGCATCATGGGGTCATACACAGCAAAGACTGAGGTTTTCCATCATTTGCAAAAGATATCATTATCAGCTGAGCCCCTTATCACATGCTATGACATTACCTCAGGACTGGTTCAAAGGAAAGAGTGCTACTTGTTTAGCCTCAAGGGTATTCTTTAGACTCTTCCAGCCAAGCACTAAATGAATCTCATGGTTTGTTGTGAGACCTAAACAGATTGCATGAAACTAACTCCAGGCAACAGGTGAGGAGGAATTATGGGCTATAAGTAACTCCAAACAAAACTGAATCTGTCTTAGCCAAGTAGAAACTACACATCAGAAATAAGCATAGGTTTAGTAGAAAACTATATTCTAGAATAATGTATAGCTACCAATGAGGAAACAATTATGTTTATCAGATGCCCGAAAACTTTTGTCTCATAATTTCTTAGAAGAGACTTTACAGTCTTATTCATGGTAACACATAGGTTTAAAATGATGAGTAGAGCTTCTAAAATATTGGATAATAGGTAAATGTCTTATTATAATATGAAACATCTTTCGGTAGAAATTTTTTTTGCCTTGACACAATATGATCAAAACATTTTAGAGATGTGTATTCAGCTGCCACCTCTAACTTAAGACATATTCCTGATATTACATCTACTGCAAATCTAAAACTGTCATCTTGCAGACATTCATCACCTGCATTTTACACTTTGTATTGAGTGAGAAAGTGAAAATCAACTCAGGGTAACATTAAGTTTGACAATCTTGGTACATACAAATCTTACCAGAATAGTTTGATACACCAAGGCTGTTAAATATAGCTTGATGTAATCTCTTGGGAAATAGACGGTTGCTCTCCATTTTAAAACCTATTTCAATTTACTAAAAATGGGTGATTTTTCACTTGGGGGCATATCAAAGGGTTTGTTTATTTTACATTAACAAATTGGAACAATTATTGTTAATCTGGGTTTTATTCGAGTATCTGACACAAACTTATTATTTTATAATTGGAATCCATGTGTTGCAACAAAATACCTGATCTAACAAGGAAAAAAAACACAAATACAAAAATACATGGCCAACTAGATAGACTACCATTAAATTTATTTTCTCTAGCTATTCATTTTAAAAGGTAAAGCTATATTACACAGAAGCCTATGCATGAAACTTTGAAATCCAATCATAGATCCATTTGCCTTTCTTCCCTTTTCTTTTTTGAAACCTTTATATAAATGCAACCCTCACCCCGCTTTTGCATCCAATTCAGAAATGAAGTTAACACATGCTTAATAGAAGTGTAATTGCACCAAATGAATGTAATTAAAACTGAGTCTATGATGAAATGATTTGATGAATCAGTACTTTAGTACATATACATGGCATCAGAACTCACTCTGAAATGATGTAATACTGTTTATGTTCAAGCACTATTCCAGTTGTTCTGAGGATGATATTTATTGGAATCCTGCTATAATTTCAGAGTGAGAATCACAATAAAGAACAACAAAGTCTAAGCATGTAAATCCTGAGACCAAGGTGAAATTTAGACTTGTATGAATACTAAAGTAAACCCCATCTAAACATATTTTCCATGACTTTATTTTTGTAAGTGGAAATATTAACAAAGTTACAGGTAGAAAATAAATGAAGAAAAAAAATGTTCCAGTAAATGTATGGCCTTTTACAGATCCCACTGAAGTCAATGGACGGGTTCCATTGACTTCAATAAGAAATGGACTGGACCTGTAATATATGTTTAACACAACAATGGGAATGTGGTTGCAGGAGCAGGTTCACTTTATTGTACTCATTGCCCTTGCTTAAATCTTCATGTTGTGTACATTGCTCAAGCACTTGAGAGATGAATGGAGCTTCAACTCAAGTCTCAGTAGAATTCTTAATATTTTACTGTGTTAAATCAGTCATTGGCACTGGGTGAAGGTAATTTAAATTTGCTTACTTTTACAAATCACTTATTCACTACTTGAGTCTGTTCAGTAGAATCCTTTTTTGGACTGTTGTTGATAATTGAACAGTTCAATGAACTGTGTATTTCATGCCTGAAAATGTAAGACATACACTGCTATCCCTAACGTGAAAGAAAATGATTGTGCCAGTATCCTGTTTCTCTCTCATTCTCTGTTGTGTAACATGAAGAATTTTGTGGACAGTTTCAAACCTGTATTTCTTAAGCAGGGAAAAAAATCCCATTGACTTCCACAGAAGCATTATCTGTATCAGGAATACTTGGATAGAATAGAAATCTTTTATTAATCAATTTGTATTAGTTTATTAATTACTTCCTCCAGGTATCTTTTCAGAGAATGATACTCTCCTACTCAAAATGAGATGCCTTCATCTCCCTTCACTCAACAGGAAGAGCAAAATAAAATAATTTTCGATAACCCCTGCCTTCCTCCCACCCCCAAAATCCCCAAAACCAAAAAAACCCAAACATTTGAACACATACCCTCAATTCATTGGAAATACTATGTAAAAACAGGTTTTCTTACAATGTTGGCCACCTCATGAATAGTGAATATTTTCCTTTGTTTGAGACAGAGAATATTTTGGCACATGAAGATGACAGTGGCTTAGGCATCCAGAGGAGACACCAGTTAAGTTGAGACTCCAGGAATAGGCAAATTCTGCTTCAGTTCCCACTGAAATCAAAGAGTTTTACTGAGATTAAGGTATTACTCAGAAGTCATAAGTGCACAGTGCACTGTGATGGATCTGCTCTACACTGTGCATCTTTTCTTTAAATATGACACTTTCCTTTCAGAGCACAAGGTGAGTGAGGTCATTTGCATTACCCATAAAACTTAGCCAGAACCACAGTTATCCCCTAGGTAAGCCTTAAGTGATGACATCTTGCCAGGTTAGTTAGTTCAAATTGTTAGAATCATCTCTCCTTCTGTCTGAAACTGTTACGTGCTTTAAAAAAAATTCTAACACTGAGATTTAGCCAACAGAGTGAAATGTAGATGAACTCTGAAAGGGTTAGTGCATTGTAGACTATTTATGACTTCCTCCTTTGAGAAAAGACCTAAAGAATCATCTTACCACATAATGGTAAGTAGTGATATGAATTGAATTTCTGGCCCCTAGTCACATGGAGAATTTGAAACTGTATCTGATTTGATATTTATTGGAACACACTACTGGATATCACCTATGGCATCCATAGTTTCATAGTTGTTAGGGGCTGGAAGGGACCTTACAGATCAGATCCAGCCCCCCTTGCACATGGGCAGGAAAGACTGCTGGCTTCAAATGATCCCAGCAAGATGGGCATCAAGAGGTTTTTTTGACGACTGTTCTACTTCTGGGGGAAGCCTGTTCCAAACCCTTGGTACTCAGCTTGTAAAGAAGTTGTTCCTTATGTCTAGCCTGAAACAATCTTCATTCAGCTTGTGCCCATTATTTCTTGTCCTCCCCTGGGGGGCCTTCATGAATGGTTGCTCCCCCAAACCCTGATGTATGCCACTGATATACTTATAGGCTGCAACCAAGTCCCTCCTGAGTCTTCTCTTCTCCAAATTGAACAATCCCAAGTCCCTCAGCCTCTCCTTACAATACTCCAATTGCAGTCTCACCAAGGCTGAGTAAAGCAGGAGGAGTCTTTGCTTTGCTTGAGATGCCTCGGTGGATGCATGCCAGTGTTTGGCTAGCTTTGCCAGCTACAGCATCACATTGGTGGCTGATATTCATTTTGTTGTCAATCATGACACCCATGTCTCTTTCAGTTGTGGTGCTAGCCAGCAGAGCACTGCTGAGCCTGTAAGTGTATTGTGGGTTACTTCTCCCCAGATGAAGCACTTTACAATTCTCTGTATTAAATGACATCAGGTTGAGGTCTGCCCACTTCATGAGTCTCTCCAGGTCAGACTGTGTTGCCAGCCTGTCTTCAAGCGTGACAACACTCCTCCCTGGCTTGGTATCATCAGTGAACTTTGCCAGATTGCTTGTAACACCTGAATACAAATCACTAACAAATATACTGAAGAACACTGGTCCAAATACTGACCTCTGAGGGATGCCACTGGTCACCCTCCACCATGGTGACTCAGTTCCGTCAATCAGTACATTTGGGTCCTACCACAGAGCCAGTTACCTAGCCACCAGACCATGAAGTAGTTCAGGCTACATTTTCTCAATTTGACCATCAGGACATCGTGGACCAGGTCAAAGGCCTTTTTGAAATCCAAGTATATGACATCAACCTCACTTCCTCTATCCAGGCGGCAAATAACTTGATTATAGAAGGAAATGAAGTTGGTCTGGCATGACCTGCCCCTGATGAAGCCATGTTGGCTACCCTTAAGAATACTGCCTTCAGTTAATCCATGTGTGATGGTTTCTTTGATGATTTTTCTCCAGGATTTTACCTGGGATTGAAGTCAAACTGATTGGCCTGTAGTTTCCTGGGTCCTCCCTTCTCCCTTTCTAAAAGATTGGCTCCACATTGGCTTTTTTCAGTCTTCTGGGATCTCACCTGAGTGCCACAAGTCTTCAAATAACTTTTTCATTGGTTGCATGATGACATTAGCCAGTTCTTTTAGCACTCTTGGGTATAGTTCATCTGGTTCAGCTGAAATAGATATTAAGTCTTTGTAGGTGCTCTCCCACAAGATCTACTTCAACTATGAGAGGGAGGTCGTCCTCACCATGATCATCCTGTATCCTGTCAAGCAGGTTAATACCCTTGGAGTGGTGGAATACCGATGTGAAGAATTCATTCTGGAGTTCGTTTTTGTCCTAGGTGTCAGTTAATGGCCATCCCATTTCATTTATTAGGGGCTCTATGAGTCCCTTGTTCCTTTTGTAACTTCTTACATATCTAAAGAAGGACTTTTAGTTGTCCTTGATTCTGGTTGCCAATTTGTTTGATTAGTGCTTTCATTGTCCTGATCTTCTCCCTCCGGGTGTGGGCAGCTGCTGAGTACTCCTCTTTGGTAGTTGTTCCTGACTTTCAACCTACATAGGCTTCTTGCTTTAATTTCAGGAGGTCTGTGACTTCCCTATTGAGCCAAAGAAGTCTCCCAGATCTTTTGTTTCCTTCCTTGTGAGAAGGAATAGATTTTTTTTGAGCTTTTAGGGTTGCTTCCTTAAGGAAAGACCACTCTTCTTACATTCCCTTCTTCATTGGCCCATAGTACTGCAGGGCCTCACCAAACAATCTTTTGAGTTTGTGGAAATCAGTTTTCCTAAAATCAGGAACTTGTACCCTACTGGCTTATTTCCCTGGCTTGTGGTGGATGGAGAAAGTGACCATCTCATGGTTGCTGTTGCCCAGTTTCCCTTCAATCCACAAGTTGCTCACTACATTTTCCCCTTTGGCCAGAACCAAATCTAGGAGTACTTTGCCTCTGGTCATCCTGTAGACTTTCTGAGTTAGATTGAGCTCCTTGGTGTAAGTGAGGAAGCTTTGCAAGCAATCGGATCTAGCTGAGTGCTCATCCCATGAGATGTCTGGGTAGTTGAAGTCACCCAGGATGACCATGCTCCTTAACCTTGCAGCCTCTGCCAGTTATCTAGAAAATTTAAGGAGAGAATTTGAGGAGAATCCAAACTATTCACCCATGATAAAGATTTGAGAATACTGATATCTTCAATTTTATTATAATTAGATGTGTAACTCAGTGTCAGTGGGCATGTGTACACAAGATGCTACTGTTGCACAAGATGCACAAGATGTTGGCAGGCACTAACCATGACACAACACTACTGTGTAATAGTAATGGACTACTGCCCCGTAACTCATTGCTACTGTACAGTAACAGCGGAAAAAACTATGTGGAGATCATACTACACAGTAACAACAGTTACTGCACAGTCATTTAGTGCTTGCTTATTCAAGTACTAAATGACTGCACAAAAACAATTGTGCAGTCTGCTGCTCGTGTAGACATGGTCAATGACAACAAATCAGGCAATGGATTCTGGAGAATCCTATCAATTTAACTAATCAGCTAAGGATGATAGAGACTTGGCTAAGTCTCATCTTCTTGCAGCAAATCTTTATTTACACTAAAAACAATGAGACAAGTTTTGAAAATAGTTTGCAAAAATGTTTCCCTCTTCATTTAATTGATTTTATTTCATAGACATAACGTTTGGAAGGGACCTCACAAGATCATTGGGTCCAGCCCCCTGCCTAGGTGGCAGGAAATCAACTGGAGTCAGAAGACCCTAGCAAGATAAGCTTCCAAGCTTAAAGATATCCAGAGTAAGTGCTAGCACCACTTCTCGGGGAGTCTATTCCAGACTCTGGAAACTTGGACGGTGACAAAGTTATTCTTAAGGTCTTCCAGCAGTTTGTGACTGTTAGATCTTGTTTTCCCTCGGGATACCCTCGCGAACAAACTTTCTCCCAGTTCCTGATACGTACTCCCTATATACTTATAGGCTGCCACCAAGCACCCCCCTCAGCCTTCACTTCTCCAGGATGAAGGGTCCCATGCCGCTCAGTCTCTCCTCAAAAGGCCTGCTCTCTTGACCTCTAATCATATGTGCGGTTCTCCTCTGGACCCTCCCAAACTTCTACATGTCCTTTCTTAAGTGTGAAGCCCAGAACTGGATGCAGTACTCCAGCTGCGGCCTCACCAAGGCTAAGTAAAGTGGGAGAATGACTTCTTGGGTCTTGCTTGAGATGTATCGGGAGATGCAAGCCAGAGGTTTGTTCGCTTTGCCAGCTGCAGTATTGAATTCATGGCTCATGTTCATCTTATAGTTAATCATGACCCCCAAGTCTCTTTTGGTTGTGGTGCTAGTGAGTGTATCACTGCCAAGCCTATATGTATGATGTGGGTTTTTTCCCCCCGAGGCAGAGCACCTTGCATTTCTCTGTGTTGATCCACCCACCTTGTAAGCACAGATCAGCCTCAATTGCCAATCTATCCTCTAGGATTATGCATACTTGGCTAAGTGTCATCTTCTTGCACTAAATCTTTATTTACACTAAAAACAATGAGACAAGTTTTGAAAATAGTTTGTGAAAGTGGTTCCCTCTTAACTCCCAACTAAACCACACTAGTAACCAAGGTCAAAACCAAAACAGGGCTTAATTCCTTTCCACATAAGATAGAGATAAAGGAAATATTCCTTACGTGAAACACTTCTTTCTTTGCTTAGGTGTTTAGTAACAGTCCTGCACCAATGGGAAGCAATGGTTATAGCTTCTACACAAACTGAAGCAGCGTTATACCCCAGTCTCCTTGCCCCTTGTGATGCTGGATGGTGCTATGGGCACCATTAAATAATAGTATTTCATACTCAATTTGTACAGGTGGCAATGACTACACAAAGAGTAAGGCTTCTTGACGACAAACTGTAGGGACTTAAAGGAAAGCCAAATAGAAAAAACAAAAGTTCACTGAAAAAGTGGCATCTTAATCAAGGAAGTCAAGGAACAAGTAGTTTTAAATACTAAGTATTCACCTACTAGTAGGGTGACCATATGTTCTGATTTGGATGGAACGAACACTCCAGGATTCTGTAGTTCCCACAGAGAAGCAGCATGCCTGTTCACCTGCCTGCCTGCCTGGTGTACCATGCTGCTCCATTTCCCTGTCAGACTCTGACCCAGGATTTTCGACCACCTGGCAGGGACTGGGCTATGGAATCCCAAAGTATTCTAACCAAACTGGGATGTATGGTCACTCAAAATATTAGAAACCACAGTCAAATAGGATAGGAAGAAAATGACTGGTCCATTAGGAATGGAGCTAGGTTAAAGGTGAACTTGAGCTACCCAGAAGTGCTGTAACTGATAAAGAAGGAGAAAGATTGTAATCAGTGGTGTCAAAAACAGCATTGTGATCAACGAAAATAAAAGCCTATTCACTGTATTTGGTTACATTTTAACACTAATTAAACCAATTTTTCTAATTCCTACCCAAGAAACATTGCCCAATATTTTATTAGGAATGATGTTCTTATGAATGGGATTACTAAGTAAAACGATAACATAAAAAAAGAAATCACAAGTAGTTTCTCAAACAGGCTGTTGTATGGATGCTAGTAAATAGCCATACAAGTGAAAAATACCTGTGATGTTGATAAGTAACTTAGTATATGGTTATATTTTGGTTTCTGGTTATAAACAGAAGCCAATAATCTTTAGAACCACCTTGTATGATTCACGTAGTGCATAGTGCCACCTACACCTAATCAGTGTTTATCTGAACTGACAAAATATATTCATGTTTCTGAACAAGGCAGCCAACTGAAATCAGCATGACTAACTTGCTTTAAAAAAAATACATCTCATTAGAACACATGAGGATTAGGAACACACCAGCATGTGTTGAGAAGGGAGACGAGAAGACATTCTTAATATGGCACAGGATGGCCAGAGTGAGGGAGAATTGTTACCCTTCATCAATGTAGGCCTTGAGAAGCTGGACACCTTCAAGTCAGCTTGTCCAGACAGTTTACATCTCAAGGTACTTACAGAGCTGGCACACATCAAAGCTCAGCCACTGGCATGGATCTTTGAGAACTTGTGGCACTCAAGTGACGTGCCTAAAGATTGGAAGAAGGCCAATGTGGTTCCTATTTTCAAGAAAGGGAGGAAAGTAGATCCAGGGAACTACAGGCCCCTCAGCCTAACCTCTATCCTGGGGAAGATCTTGGAAAAAATTATCGAAGAGACCATTCTTGACAAACTGGCTGCTGGCAATATCCTGAGTGATAGCCAGCATGGGTTTGTTATGGGTAGGTGTTGCCTGACGAGTCTCATCTCCTTCTCTGATCAGGTGACATATCACCTGGACAAGGGAGAAGAGACTTACATCATATATCTTGATTTTAAAAAAGGCTTTGATCTGGTATCTCATAATCATAGAAAAACTGTCCAACTGTGGCCTCAGCTGCATCATGGTCTGCTGGCTGGGGAATTGGCTCTGAAGTCAGATTCAGAACGCGGTGGTTGACAGAAGTCAATCATTGTGGTGTGCCATGACCAGTCGAGTTGGCCAAGGTTCTGTCCTTGGGCCTATACTCTTTAACATCTTCATTAATGATGTGGACATTGGTATCAGAAGTGGACTGGCCAAGTTCACTGATGACACCAACTTTGGGGTAAAACATCCACACCTGAGGACAGAATGGTGATCCAGGCCAACCTTGATAGGCCCAGAAAATGGGTGGATGAAAACCTGATAGTGTTCAGCATCAAAAAATTTAAGGTACTCAACCTTGGAAAGAAAAACCCATAGCATGCTATAGGTTTGGCAGTGCTACACTTGCTAGCAATATGGCCAAAAGGGACTTGGGGGTCATGATTGACCACAAGATAAATATGAGCCATCAGCCTGACCTTTATCCCAGAGAAGGTTTTAGAAAAGAGGATCAAAGAGACCTTTCTTAATGGACTGGCCGATGGCAGCATCCTGAGGGATAGCCAGCATGGGTTTGTTGCGGGTAGGTCTTGCTTGACTAATCTTATTTCTTTTTACGACCAGGTGACCTATCACCTGGAAAAGGGAGAAGAGATTGATGTCATATATCTTGACTTCAAAAAAGCCTTTGATTTGGTATCTCTTGATCACCTCTTAGCAAAACTGGCCAACTGAGGTTTTGGTTTCACCACAATCCACTGGCTGGGGAATTGGGCCCATGGTCAGACCCAGAAGGTGGTGGTTGACAGAACTTAATCACTGTGGTGCACTGTGACCAGTGGGGTCCTTGGGCCAACACTGTTCAACATCTTCATTAATGATGTGGACATTGGTATCAGAAGCAGACTGGCCAAGTTTGCCGACACCAAACTTTGGGGGAAAGTGCCCACACCTGAGGACAGGAGGGCAATCCAAGCTGACCTTGACAGGCTCAGGAAATGGGTGGACAAGAACCTGATGGTGTTTAACACTGAAAAATGCAAGGTTTTCCACCTTGGGAAGAAAAACTGGCAGGATGCTTATAGACTCAGCAGTGGTACACTAGCTATCATACATATGAAAGGGGGTCATGATTGACCACAAGATGAACATGACTCATCAATGTGATGCTGTGGCTAGTAAAGCAAGAAAAACAATTACTTGAATCCATAGATGTTTCTCAAGCAAATTCAAGGATGTCATCCTCCCACTGTACTCGGCCTTAGTGAGGCCACAGCTGGAGTACTGCATCAATTCTGGGCTCCACAATTGAAAAGAGTTGTGGAGAAGCTTAAGAGAGTCCAGAGGAGAGCCATGTGCATGATCAGAGGGCAGGAAAACAGGCCTTATGATGAGAGGTTGAGAGCTATGGGACTCTTCATCCTGCAAAAGCTCAGGCTTGGGGGGATCTGGTGGCTGCCAACAAGTATATAAGGGGTGTATATCAGGATCTGGGGGAATGCCTGCTCACCGGAATGCCCAAGGGGTGACAAGGTCAAATGGTCATAAACTCCTCCAAGACCTTTTCAGGCTGGACATAAGGAAGATCTTCTTTACTGTTTGAGCCCCCAAGGCCTGGAACAGACTGCCACCAGAGGTGGTGCAAGCACCTACTCTGGACTCCTTTAAGAGACATTTGGACATTTATCTTGCTGGGATCTTTGACCCTAGCTGACATCCTGCCCCTGGGGTGGGGGGCTGGACTCGATGATCTTTTGACGTCCCTTTCAGACCGAATATCTATGAAATCTATAAAGATCGGCAAAAGGGTGGCTGATCTTGTGATAGTGTATCTCCAAAGCACCTTTATTATATTGGTAGAAACCTAAAGGACTAACTTTATAAAGCATCTATTAAAGCCCACAAGCAAACATCTAAACACCTTAGCTGCATTAAATTATAGGAATCACTTCGGAGTTTGGGTGCATGGTATAGTAGATCTGCACTTCCTAATCAAGGCAATGATCTTGTAAAGTGTGGAGAACTCTGGTCTGGTTAAAGGAATCACTAAAGCACGTGTGGCAGGCCAGCAGGAGGCACTTCTGTGCTGAGCCACCCGCCTCACTGCACCAGGCCAAAAACCAAACTTTGAGTACCTCCCCTGGGGTGCCTGCATCTGGCTGGCCCCTTTTTCTGGAGCATACCCGCAGGCTTGGGGTACCACTGCCACCACCTGGATTCAGGTCTTTGTCTGGGCCTTACACAGGCCCTGTAGATCTTGGGACTTTTGGGTATTTCTATTAGCCTGAAGCATCCACCAGAAGCCTCCAGCAGGAAAGTAGAATGGCTGAGCCCTTCTCTGTTAAGCACACATAGCGAGACATGCTAAAATGGATAGATGTATTGATCAAAGAAGGAGGGGAGAAAGGGGGAGGGAGAAACATCTAAAGCTAAACAGAGAAAGAAAACCAACCTTGAGGAAATCTGAGTGGTTTGTCAGCCTGTTGATACATGACTAGATTACAGTCAACTAAGTTCCCAGTTAGGTTTATGGTAAGCTACTCACTTCCACATTCAGAGAAAGAGAAAGAGCTGTGGAGGTCCATGTTTCTCTCTGTGTGTGTTTTAAAAAAAATGTCCTCCCCTTTCTTCCTGAAGGAACCCTCTTAAACAGCCCTACCGATCTCACCACCTGGACCCAGTCAGGGACAGGTATTATTTGATGCCAGCTGATCAATTTGATAATCATCATCATTACCTAATGGAGTGACATAGGCTTAAGCCCTGGCCCCCATGTCATGAGGTCAGAGCTCAAAACAATAGAGGAGCAAAATCCACACCCTCTTACCTGAGGTGCACCATGTAGGCAGCAAGTTGGCTGCCTAGCAACCAGATTGATAGACATATGAAAGAGAGAAGCAAAACAGACAACAGAGAGAGAGAGGAGGATGGAAGGGGATTCTTTTACACTATTATTAAGGGTCAAGAGGAGGCTGGAAGGGGATTCTTTCACACCATTATTAAAGGCCAAAATATGCCTTGTTGTATGCTGCACATTGAGCTGTTCAAATGTTGATAGGCGTTAGGACTAGCTCAAAGTCTGGAGTAGTCACACATTAAAGCTAAAACCTTCTCTGCCTGTCCCCCACCTCTGTCCCCTACCTGCACAGCTGTGACCCTTCCACTAGAGGGCTGGCAAGCAGTGGTCTAAGGACTATACCTGTCTGTTGCCAGCCTGCTCTAGGTGGTGGGGGGGGGGGTGAGTGATGGGTTGGAGGGCAGAAACATGAAGCTGGGAGGTGGAGAGTTAATAGGATGGGGATGGGTAATAAAATGGGAGGTGGAAAGGAAATAGGGATGAAATGAAGGAAGTCATCCACTGAAGGATAAAATAAAAAGAAGTAAAAAGAAAAAGAATTAAAAAAGAAATAAAGAGGAAGTAAATTAAAGAAGGCCACACGTTTTAATAAATTGGGATCTGAAATTGGGGTTTGGGGAGCTAGTCATGCTTCCCAAGATGGCTGGAAGGTGAGAGCAGAGAGGGAAGGTGCTTTTGGGGGAGCTACTTCTCCTGTCCCAGGAAGGAATTCCAAGCTTGTGGATACCTGATCCAGCTCCCTAATTTGTTCCCTCTGACCCTTCTCCCTGAAAAACCCTATGCCCCATGCCTGCATTCTGGACCCATTGGTGCCCTACAATCTGGCTAGATGCCATGCACTCTGCAGGCTGTTTGCATGGGGTTGCAACCCTGAGAATAGACAGATCACACCACTGGGGCCAGAGGGGGAGTTGGCTTGGTGCCAGAACTGCCACTGGGCAGTAAACTTCAGGGAGTGGAAAATCTGTCCACGCAGAACAAGAGGGTGGAGGAAGGGACACTCTATCCTGGGATGCTGGAGTACTACAGGTTGGCTTATGTGTGGGGAATGGCCACACACTAAATGAAACACAGGTAATACAGATCAGGGAGAAATCTGCTCTGTAGTGTAACTTTGAGACACCTAAAGTGTGCTTAGAACCAGTTTCAGGTGTTACTGTGTGGAACTAATGTGTAACAGGTCTGTCACACTGAAGCCATTGTGGCTATGCAGCTGGTAGGCTTTTAAACAAGTACGTTCATGCTCTCTCCTAGACTGGCCTTCATTCTAGGGAGGAGCTCCCCACAAATGTCTTTATAAAGAAATGTCATTATCATTCTTCAAAATCTTCCTTAAACCTCTCCTTGTCCTTTGCCTACAATACATTTGTCATGGTTAAGCTTCTGACATACTATGATTCTTGCCTATTATCCTGATGAATAGTTATATATTATTGACTTGTTTGCTTGTGCCTCCTCCTATCTGTCTGCCTCCATCTGTTGTCTCTAGTCCTCTTGCCTTATGCTGATTGCAAGCTCTGTGGTGGAAACCATTTTTTCATTCCCTGTAAAGGACTGACATTAAGAGGCTCTGATCCAGAGAGAAAGGTCAAAATGGAGGGAGTTGCATGGGCCCCGTTGGTGGCTTTGCTTAAGGAAGTGACAGGGATAGAGAATTCCAGGTGGGATAACGATAGGTTGAGACCTACCTGGAGTAACCTGGGAACTACCCAAAATTGGTTTAGGTTTGCTACTGCTGCCTGGGGTAAGCCAGGGATGCCTGTCATGGCTGCTGGCCACATGCCTGCAGTTAGGGACTTAAGATAATGCCCAGCTCCAGGAAAAGGTCACCCAGCTGAGTAAGGAGTTAGAAGACATAACAGATTCCAACAGCGTGGTGTAAGAGGCTGTGCAAGCTACGCAGAGCCACTTGGAAACATTAGAACGGAGGGAAGGAAAAATTATAATCACGTGCACAGCTGCTTCCCTCCAGAAGAGGGTGCAGTTAGCACAGGCTGTGGAGCCATCCTTCCACAAGTGTCTGTATAGAGATAAACCAGAAGTTGAGCTCTGGGAAGATCAAAGGAAGGAAATTAATAGAGAGGAGGAAATTAATGATGAGCCTGGTGCTAAACCACCCCCATATGTCCCTACCCAGAAGGAGGAACCTGGCCAGGGCTTCCCTGCCCAGAGGGAGGAACTCAGCCAAGTTTTTCCCATGGTAATTACTCATTCAGGACCACAAGGAGGGAATCCCCAAACAGAGCTGCATTCCTTTACCCGTGCTGAGATTAAAAATATACGAAAGTAGCATGAGTCCAAGCCAGGAGAGCCAGTAATAGACTGGCTACTTCAAATGTATAATGAAGGGGCATTTGCAAATTTCAGTGAATAGAGCCAAAGCCACACAAATAGTTCTATGTCCTGAGCTAAGTTAAATCAGTTTTCAGGAGGTAATAAAGATGATAATTTGTTTTCTGCTGAGCTGCAAGCAACTGTAGCCAATTATGGTACTTTGAAAGAAAGGCTTAACCCTGTCCCTCAGGCATGGGCCAATTTAGAAGAGTCTATCTGTTGCTTGTATCAGTTAACGCTAACTAAAATCATGCATGCAGCAGTTTGGACTCACACGCCAGATACAGAAATTGTGACAGCACCGTTGTGGAGGAGGTTTTGCCAATGAGCACTCACAGAGTGCACCTCAGCCCTGTTGGCCAAGGAGCCAGAGGTGGTGAAAGATGCAATCTGGTGATTAGTGCAGCTTTTACCCATTTTGCAGAAGCCAAAGCTTACCAAGCCAATGAAAACTGCCAAGACCATGGCAGTGGCCTCAGTGAAAGATAAACCCCCTGACCCTCCCTGAATTGTTGAGAAAACCTGGGAAAGGCCAGCCCAAGACTCCACAAGTAAAAATGTGGAAAGACTTGTTAGCTACTTGTTTCAATAAGGTGCAAATTGACAGATTGCCCAACAATGTCTTGTGAGGCCTGTGGGCTAAAAAAAAGAAAGCCCAAAAGCAGAGCATTCTGCACCACCAGCAGGGTCACCTAAAGGATTCTCTGCTTTGAGGGCAGAAATGTTAACATTTTCCCAGGCACATGCAGGGCCTCCAGCCTTTGCTCCCCCAATCATGTGGCCTAAAGAGTTCGGCTGGCCCAACCCCCAAAGAAAGGGGCCACAATGAGGGCAGTAGCAGGCCAGGGACCTGTACCTAAAGTTAATATTGGCCCCTTAATTCAGATACCTGTACAGATTCAATAAGGTAAAAGTAAAAAGTCAATGTATATGCTATTGGACACGGGTGCCCAGATTTGCATTTTAAATTCCGCAGATTAAAAGTGGGAGAAAGGAACCCCTTTATCAGGTAGTTGAAGTTGTAGGCACCAGCCAATCAGGACATCTGGTCCAAGCAACCTTTGTGTTACCTAATGGCTCTAAGGTAATGTTGGCAGCAATAACACTTAAAGGGAGAACAAGCTTCCTTGGACTTAACGTACTAAGAGGACAGCAATTTACCCTTGAGCAAGAAGACTGGCAGTTTAGATGCTCAGTGCTTCACCAAGAACCAGAAGAAACAGCTATAACATATGTAACTCAATGTAGCATAATGCCACTAACCCTGCCTCCCATGAAAGGAGTACACAAACCCCAGTATCAAACTCCCCTTGAGGCCACCCAACCTATCCAGTGTACTATAAACCAGCAGTTAGAAGATGAGACTATTATCCAAACCCACTCTCCATATAACAATCCAGTGTGGCTAGTGTGCAAGCCAAATAAAGAGTAGCAGCTGACTATTGACTTTCAAGCTTTAAATGCTAATACTGACCCTTTGACAGCTGCTGTCCCATCACTACCAGCCTTGACAAAAAGCATCCAGTATTATAAGCCTGAATGAATAGGATCCATTAATATCAAAGACATGTTGCGACAATATCTGTTTATAGCCATAGAAGGTATCATAAGGATAATGTTTGCCCATGCCTCAGCAAAAACTACAGCCCCAAACACTTGTGCAGCACTAGGACTCTGCTAGCTGTGTATCCACCACCTATAGAACTACAGACAGATAATGGTCCTCACTTCTGCAATCATCTTGTGTATAACTGGACTGCAAAATATAGCATGTTATGGACATATCACATCCATATCACTCTCAGTCTAATGGATTGGTAAAGCAAGCCAATGGCATCCTCAAATGCAATTTGCTGTTGGCCATTGGCCCAGCTCTTAAGGACTGGGACTTGCACCTGGATTGAGCTGTCAATTGGGCCAATAACCAACCCCATCCGGGAGGCAGCCCTATGCAACAGGCCTTTGGATTGGGTGGTCCCTGCAAGCCAGCAGTAGAGCAACCTAGAGGTAGTGACCCAGTAAAGCTCCAGGCAGGAGATCGGGTAGTACTGAAACATTCTCAGGGAGATAAATGGGAGGGGACACTATTAGTAAAAGGTATGCATACATGGTGGGTATTTAAGTCAGATTCATCTAACAGGAGCCAAGCTTCTTGTTGTCTTGTTCCTACAGATTATATCTGTCCACAAATGCAGCCATAGCCACTCCTAATTAAGCCTGCCACTGAAGACGAGTCCTGGTCTGTCACCGGTCTAAATTGACCAGCACCATAAAGTGGTAGACTGTTATAACTGTACTCTTTTTATTAATGCCTTATTGTGTTTCCTGGGTAGGGCATGTCTAATATCCTTCTTATTACCCAAATATTAATAAACTTGCTCCTGAAGATCTCAAAGAGTGGCCTGACCCTAAAAAGCATCCCCCGAAAACACTCTCAGATAACCTTCACATGGTCCAGACGCAGTATCCATACTGGAAGAAGCCTGTCAGCCCAGAGCAAGTGAAGTCCTGGTCTCTGAGAAGAAACAGGATAGTTGACTAACAAAGTGGTAACTGTCAGTGCACCTGTGGCACCAGTCATTAGCTTAAATATATTCCCTACCTGAAGGATGGAATGCCTAACTGTGAGAGGGGAGGTAATTGTTGTAGCTCTGGTTATTCGGGAGTTTGTTATTACATACTTCCTGAGGAAGACTCTATTAAGCTCAATGTCCCTGAGTCTGTGCCCCCAATTATGCATTCTGCATCTGTTCAGCCTCTTGAGCCACTGTGTTTATGGGAAAATCTGCTCCCTCCCATTCCTATGGCTAACACTCTCCAGTGATGGTGTGAAGCCCACCAGGTGGGAGAGCGCATTACAGATTGCAACAAAGTTTGTGGATCATGGTTCATGGCTTGTGAATGCGGTGGCGAGACACTGCCACAGGATCCCAAAGGGAAGAGGGTAATCTCTGCAGGCCCCAAACCCTAGAAACAGACCCCCTTTGGGGATAACTTACTTCCTGCTGGGAAGCCAGAGCAGGAGCTGGGACCGCAGCCACAGCCGCATGTGCCAGCATTACATTGGCTGTTTAATCAGCCATTTTCCATGCAGGAAACATGCTGGACCAATCACAGCAGCTGTACTGGCCACCACGGGAAAGTATAAAAGCCCCGCCAGAACCAGGGCAGGAGAGGAGCCAGAGGGAGAGAGCATTGGTAGGCAGCACATGAGCCGTGTTGAGGCTCCTGCGGGGGAGAGGAGTGGCACAGCCAGTGTGTCACTAGCAAGCAGGGCAGGAGAAACCTTTTGAGCCCCCTGCAAGAGGCAGAGCAGGGGAAGCATTTTGGCTCCCTGTAGGAGACAGCAGGGGAAGCCCGTCAGCTCCCTGAAGAAGGCAGCCAGGGAGAAGTGTTTAAGCTCCCTGTAGGAAGCAGAGCAGGGGAGACATTTAAGCCCCCTGCAGAATGCTGGGGGAAAGGGCACAACTCCACATCCCTCTCCTCCACAGGAGAATATTTCTTTTGAAGAGAAAAAAAAAAAGAGGAAAAGTTCAAAGAGATAGAGATAGAAAGCTGTACATCAAGCCTGGTGGGACAGAAGCCAACTGAGCCCATGGAGACGTGGGACCCCACCCAAAGCAAGCTGCGAGTAAGCCCACAAGGCTGAAACCATCATTGTACGGACACCCTTCCAGTTGGCAAGTGGTCGGGGTGTAGAGAAGGCAGAGCCCCATGGAACATCACGCTGAAAAAAATCATAAGTACTGCCATTTGCTGGGAGGCCCTCCCAGGAAGAGCTCCATTGAACCCCCTCTCTTGACAGCATAACATTAAAGTCGTGGCAGGAGAGTTGAGGGGCGGGGCTACAACACATAAGGCCGCAGCGATCACAGTGGTGCATTGGCCGGGAAGCTTTTCAGCATCAGAGGGCCAGAAATCCCAAACCAGGGGTAAGCAGAGATGCAACCGCCAGCAATAGCTCATGCCGAGTTACACAGGCTTTTCAGGCCATACAGCAAGTGCTGGAGGTGCAACAGTTGCAAGGAACACACCAGCAAGAGTGGATGCAGTGTAATGCTGCTCTATTCAAGATGCCCTGAATGACAAGGGAAGATGATCCTGAAGCTTATATAGAAGCCTTTGAGAGGACTGGTATCCAGACAGGGCTAGACCATAGTCAGTGGGGCCACCAGCTAGGTGCATTGGTGATTGACCAGGCCCAAGCCGCCTACCGGGCCCTGTCGAGGGAGGAAGCCCAAAATTATGAGACTGTCAAGGTGGCGATCCTCTATAGACTGGAAATTTCTCTGGAAAGTCACAGGCAGACCTTTAGGGCCCAAAAACCAAGAGAAGCTAAGCAACCCCATGGCTTGTTGCAATCTTTACGGGACTCAATAAATGGTTACCTGCCAGCAAGTTTGGTCAGGAGGGGGTGATAGACCAGATCTTATTAGAGCAGTTTCTCTGAGATTAAGAAGAAGAAACCCAGAGATGGGTCCAGAGACACCAACCATGGACTAGTGAGGAGAGCCTCCACCTGGCTGAGGCCTTCACTAACTTAGAAAGTGAAAAAGGATATGGGCGAGGCACAGGGGCCTTGAAGGAGAGTCTGATGAACAAAGGGGAGAGGGGGGACTGGCCCAAGAAGAGGACCATCAAGAGTTGTAGTGTGTTATCGCTGTGGGTGAATGGGACATATCTCCCATGAATATGGTATAGGCTTAAGCGAGTCAAGCCATTGGCCAGTGGGATATCCTCCTCCCTGTGAGAAAGGCAGGGAGACAGAGAAGGGAGAACCCATGGATTGCAGTTTTGGGTTCGCCACTCAAGAAGGAGGGTGGAACCGCCCTGTAGAAACCACCTGGATTGGGGGAAAGGCAGTCAGGGCAACTCTGGATATGGGGTGTTCCCAGTCCCTACTCCGGACAGACCTCGCCCCACAGATTGGGTCCAATGTCCTCCCCTCCCATAACGATGACCTGTATACTAGAAGGCAAAATGCAGTTTTGGAGTTGTTATCTGCCGTTCAGGGTGATGGAGTTCTGAAGCAAGCTGTGGGTTGGACTGGCACTGGCCTTAGCTTGTGAGATGATCCTCTGGAGAGAATGGGGGCAATTCTACACAGTACTCAAATGGGTACGAGCTACAGAAGAAGAAAGGAAGCGGCTTCAGAGGGGAGGAGGCTGGGCTGGCAAAAGCCCATCTCACCCAAGCTAAGTGGCATCAGGCAGTATTAACCTGGAGTAGCTAGTGAGTGCAGCCCTGTTCCATTGGGACCAACAAGAAGACCTGGAACTTCAGTGGCTATGGGTCGAAGACTCTGGGGAAGGAATGTCATGGAGTCATTCTGGTTTTGAGGTAATCAGGGGGTTATTATTTCAGGTCCAAGGGGGTGAGAAGGGCACCTCAAAAGGGAGAAAGTTAGTGGTCCTGTCCTCACTTCACCACGGCATGTGGAGATTGGCTCATGACTCCCAGTGGGAGGTAATTTGGGACGCACCAAGACCTGGGCTAGGCTGATCCAAGAATTCTTTTGGCCACATCTGCAAGAGGATGTGGAAAGGTGGGGGGGGAGGGGACACCTGCCTGGAGTGCCAAAGGGCTCAAGAGTGGAAGCCCCTAGGGAACCATTGCATCCCATGCCGATAATAGAGACCCTGTTCTCCCAAGTCATGGTGGACATAGCGGGCCCCCTCCTGAAGTCCCATAATGGTTATCAATACATTCTGGTTTGGGTTGATTATGCCACCTGGTTCCCAGAGGCAGTTCCTCTGAGGTCTATTACAGCAATGCGAGTAGCGGAATTACTCAAATGGATAGTGTGGGTGGGCATATCATGGGAAATACTCAAGGACCAGGGGACAAATTTTATGTCTGGTGTGATGAAAACCCTGTGTAAAACCCTCAGCATCACCCAGTTGATCGGTGTACTATCCCCAGATGAATGGTCTAGTGGAGAGATTAAATGGGATGATCAAGCAGTTGCTCAGACATTGCTCACAGGAAGACCCCCAGAGGTGAGATACCATCTTAATGCCATTGTTGTTTGCCCTGAGGAATGCCCCCCAAGAATCGATGCAGTACTACCCATTCCAGTTGGTGTATGGCCACAGCCCTAGGGGGCTGCTACAGGTCGTCAGGGAAGAATGGGAACAGCCAATAGAGTTAGGAGTATCTGTGGAAAGATAGCACCAAGAATTGCAGGACGGATCACCAAGGCCCAAGGGATCGCCAGCCAAAATTTGAGGACGGCCCAAGAGCAACAGGAAACCCACTATAATAAGAAGGCAAGAAACTGAACCTTCTAGCCTGGAGACATGGTTTTGGTGTTGCTTCTGACCTCCTTAAGCAAACAGCTTGTAATGTGGCAAGGCTCATTTACAGTAGTTCGACAAATTGGGCCGACCGATTATGAATTACTCAAGCTGGACCACTGCCGGAAGCACCAGATTTACCATGTGAACCTTCTTAAGGAGTGGAAAACCCCACAGGACTGGATGGCACAAGAAGAGGAGATGGGGGAGGACCTGGGACTACTCTGCCCCGGGTTAAGCAGATCCACAAGGGAAGAATTGGTACAAATAGGCAAAGAACGGGATAGCCAGCAATGACAGGAGCTGTTGGCCTTGATAAAGGCTTTCCGCACAGTGTTCCAAGAAACTTCAGGATGAGTGATGAGAATTGAACATGAGATAAAAACACCCCCTGGGACACTGATTTGGGAAAGGTAGAGGCCAATACCTCAGCGTTGGCAGCAGGAAATATGGCAGGAGATAAAGAAGATGCAGGGGCAGGGAATTATACAACTATCCTGTAGCCCTTGGTGTAGCCCCATTGTGCCCATGGCCAAACACAACGGGTCACTATGCTTGTGTATAGATTTTAGGAAGCTAAATGCTCTGATGACCTTTGACACATTCCCTATATCACATATTACCCACCTCATCAAGAGGATCGGCGAAGCACAGTATATATCTACTCTTGACCTGGCCAAAGGGTATTGGCAGATCCCTATGCACCCTGCAGATTGTGCCAAGAACACTTTTGGAACCTCTTGGGGCTTATTTGAGTTCATACAGATACCCTTTGGCCCCAGCGGTGCAGCTGCCACCTTCTAGAGGTTGATGACTTGCTGGCACCGCATGCGTCAAATGCAGCAGCATACATCGATGATATCATTATATTTACTCCCAGTTGACACCAACACCTTAAAGCCCTGAGAGCCATCCTGGGAGAACTCCAAGCAGCAGGGCTGACCACCAAACCCAAGAAATATAAGTTAGCAGGATGAGAAACGGCATACCTAGGGTTTTGGGTAGGCCGGGGAACAATACGTCCCCTGACCGATAAGATTGAAGCCATAAGACAATTTCAGGAACCACTTACCTGCACAGCTACATTCCTTCTCGGGGCTCATTAATTATTATTGATGGTTTATACCCTATTTTGCAACTCTCTCCGCACCCCTCATGGATGAGTTGGCCGGGGGGATGGCAGCACTGCTGAAATGGACACCAGACATGACAAGGCGTTTCAAAGATTTGAAGGAGGCAATGCACCATGATGTCATTGTGCACACCCCTGATTTTGATGCCCCTTTCATTTTACAGACGGATGTGTCAGGCCGTGCCCTGGGGGCAGTATTACTTCAGAGATGTGGGGAAGAAGAGCACCCTATCACCTTCACCAGTTGGAAGCTTAGCCGTACAGAGACCAGGTATGCCAAGGTCGAGAGGGAGTGCCTGGCAATACACTGAGAAATAGAATACTTTAAGTACTACCTAATGGGGAGAGAATTCATGGTAATGATGGATTACGCCCCACTACAATGTACTAACTACATTGAAGCATAGTTACAGGCTCCCAAAGAGGGAAAGATAAATGTGATCTGTAAGAAAACAAAGTGTTCACTACTATCTCTGGCCATTCCCCCATGGAAGGCCCTGACACCACCCGTGTATAACTCCACACCCTGGTGGAGGTCACAGGTAAAGATCCCTCTCTATTTCCTGATGTAGCAGATGTAGTTTTAACATCTTATCTTAACCCTAAACCTCTTAGTGCAAGCAAGGGGTGGAGTGTAACAGCCTAATTAAAGTTTAAGGTGTAATAAGGCCTTGTATAAATAAGGCTGAGTAAATTTAGCAAAGCCTTAAAGTAGTAAGGCCCTGTGACATATTTAAAATTAACCTTATCAAAGAAATGCAAGGCTTATACTGCTGTTGGTCAGTCTAAGAACAGTTAAAGTAAAAAGAATCTGAATGGCTGTAAATTATCAACATAGTTCAAAAGTTATAAATTAATATCTGGAAATCATTCAGAAGGAAGATACAGCTCTGTAAAAGGGATTAATTAGCTGTTAACCTAAATCAGTGGGTCCATAGATCTCAGACTAAATACCAGAGTTCTTCCCGGTACCTCTCAGACAGCGCTGATCAGGGACACCTGACTTCACTGAGCTTTGTGGAAAGAGAAACTTGTCATATATCAGGCATCAGAGGGGACTGCCAATACGATGCCAATGCAAATTATTCTTGTTTGTCACTCTTTGTCTTGTTACTATGCATATTGTGTTTTTGTTAAGTCAATAAACCTTTTTTCCCTTTCTACCCCCTAACCACACTCTCAATCAATCCCAAACCCTCTGCAGGTGGCTAAGACAAACACTAACCAAGGTCAATCCCTAAATAACACTATTTACAACATCACAATACAGCCTGTCAATTACAAAATATAAAGCACAAACATGAATAATCCTAATATCATCTATTCCTTGATATAGTCCCTGACCAATGACAAGAGATCGTCCTTCTTCCAATGGGATCCCTTGTGGGGTATCCAGAAAGCACTAGGGGCCCCTTCCCTTAGGGCCATTACTAGGCAGGGGGCTGCTTACCCAGCCCCTTCTCTGGGTTTTCCTGCGCCAAATGTCTTTTCCCTGTGGAACCGAAGGGCTCAATGCCTCACACTCCCTTAGGTGGCAGTGGTCCAGGCACAGTTCAATGGGGTCTCCTCTGCTGGAGCACCTCTCCAGGCCTCTCCCACACTGCTGAGTTCCTCCCCACCCTGTGCCCTGCTCTGGGCACCAAGGGCTCAACTCCTCTCAGCTGCTGCACCACTGCAGCTGGCACCTGGGTGCTGCACCTCATGCTGAAGCACTACCATGTCCACATGCCCTGGCTCGGCACTGAGGGCTCTCTTAGTACAGGTTGGGCCCTTCAGGCTCTGGCCAGCCATTCTCACACCAGGTGGTTAACCAAAGTAGCCTCCACTACTCCTTGGGTCTGTGCACTGCCCTGCACACCGTGGGACCTGGCTACTTGCTGGGAAATGGGGCTTGAGCTGCCTCACTACAGCCCCAAGGCCTTTGCCCCATGCACTGCCCCATGCACTGTGTGGCCCGCTGGTTCTGCCAGGGTTGCAGGCTCAAACCGCTGCTTGTGGTTTCCAAAGCCTAGGCTCTGTGCACTGAACAGCGCACCGTGATGGATCCAAATGGTCTCACACCGCTCCCAGGGCTGGGTCTCTGCATACCATCCCTGTGTACCATCAGCAGCCTGAACAGTCTCACACCATTCCCAAGGCTGCTTCTCCAGTGGCAGCTTCAGAAGCCTTGGACCTATTGCCCTCTGATGGAGAGTTCCCCAGCTTTTCTTGGCTCTGCTCTTCTTGAGTCCCTCACAGCACTTCCTCTTGTGCTGGGCATGCAGCAACTTTTATATGCTCTAGGGCTCTGCCCCTGAAGTCTTCTGGACCTGACAGCTTACAGTCTTCAACCAGGTCTGGGAGAGCTTTTCTACTCCTCCCCTTATTTCTCCTGCTGCCTCCTGATTGGTGGATGGGTTCCACCAATCAAAACAGCAGGATCTCAAACCTGGGACTCAACCCAAGCTCTGAAAAATGAGCCTGCTACATATATATTACAGTGCTTATCTCCTTGCAGAGGCTGGGTAGTGGCAGCGGGGCATCAACCAACAAGGGTCATGCCTGAGCCTGTGCTAATCTGCTTAATTTAACTGTGTATCTCCACACAGCTTGCAGTAGTCTATTTGAGAATCACTGCCCTAGCCAGTATCTACCAAGAAACCTCCCTTTCCTCCTTCACAGGAGGAACCCACCTACCTTCTGGTTTATAACAGTGATATCAAACAAAATGTATACCTATACTGATGCACTAAATTCTCCCAATTCACTGCCCCACTCATTCCTTGAAGCAAAATGCTCAGATTTCTTTTTTTTTCTGCTAAGGGGAAGAGAAAATATAGACTATCTGGATTCCACAGTGTCAGGGCTAGTAAAAGGGTTATGTTCTCTGATGGCCAGAAGACCTCCATCATGGGGAAAGAACTGAGACATGGGCTTAGCAGTGAGCAATGTTGTGTATGTCCTCCCATTGTTTTGTGAAGCTATTGCCAAGGTCCCCAACTCAATACCCTCCCATTTGGACAAGCTTATGTAGCTTTTTATTCTCTTTCATGACATGGTCACAGTCTCTATGTCTCTCTAACCTCTCTCTTTGATTATGAAGGACGTAAAGAAGAAAGCAAGCTAAGGAAGTAGGAGTTGGATGAATGAACTTTAAGGAGGATAGAAAAATTGGATGGATCATTGGGCTCAAATGGTAGTAATCAATGGCTAAATGCCTAATTGGCAGCCAGTATCAATGGAGTGCCTCAGGGGTTGCTCCTGGGGCTGGTTTTGTTCAATATCTTCATCAATGACCTGGAAGATAGCATAGAGCGCACCTTTAGCAAGTTTGCCGATTACACCAAGCTGTGGGGAGTAATAGATACAATAAAGGGCAGGGCTAGGATTCAGAAAGACTCAACAAATTGGAGGATTGGACTAAAAGACATGTACATGAGATGCTTTATTGGGCAATAGAGCAAATTGCTGTTTAGTAAGCATCATTGTCTACACTTGCAGACACTTACTGCACAGTAATTTGATCTACTCTAGAGTTAATGTACTACCTGCAAATACAAGTAGCAAATAAACTTTTACCATACAGTAACATACATGTGGATGCTGACCAGGAGGAAATTTGCTCCCAGTTAGACCCACCACCAGGGGACCACCTGCAGGCTAGATTCTACAGTCCCAGGGCTAGGGTGGCTCTTTGCCTGCCCCAGCCCCTGGTTCTTAAAAGCCTGAAGGGATGCTTGGGCTTGAGGCCATCATGATGGTCCCATAGCAGCAGCCTCAGGTCAGCTGCAGCCGCTTGCCCACACCCCACTGCTGGCCTCTGGCACAGCATTACTGTGTAGCTGCCTGTCCTGTGCTGTGTCCCTGCACCGGACACTACACAAACCTGCCCAGACCTGGCAGGACCTGGACTATTACACAGAAGTCCAGTAAGCCATTGAGGGAGCCATGCTGGCATCATCCTCAATGGCACATGCTGCCTCCTGGGGCCAAAACAGGTCCCAAAGGAAGACTACAGTTCTTGTGGCACTGTGGGGTGAATCCAAGGTCCTCAGCCAGTTTTCCCAGAACGGGTGCTCCAAATCTCATGTGTATGAGGACCTATCAGGCTGCTTGCAGGACTGCAGGCATGACCAGTCAGCATGCCAGTGCCACATAAAGGTCAAAGCAATGCGGGTACAATGGGTCACTGCCACTGACCACAACTGCCAGTCAGGGGCTGCCTGCAAGTCCATGCCCTTTATGTAGCAGCTGGACAACATCCCAGGACCCTGGCTAGAGCCATGTTGTCTACTCCAGCAAGGGCAGCCAGCCTGAGCCTCCACTGCAGCCTGGCACCTGCAATAAGGCATCAGTGGAGGAGGGCAACTTGGGCCACTCAGAACCCATCTCACCATGGTTCCCAGCCCCAGCCTCATTGAGCAGCTCCAGCTGCCCAGGACAGTGCTTACCCTGCCAGCTCTGGGTGCACATGCCCCTCAGGAGGCCAGACTGGCCATGGCACTGCTGGCCATCAGAAACTCCAGCTTCTCTCAGATGGTGGTCTCTGCTTGGGCATCCAGACACTGTGCCCTGCACCCCACAATACCACTGGAAGTCAAATGTTCTTGCCACCAGTGTGGACTAACTCAGGCCACTGGGGACACCTGCCATGCCCACTTGGTAAATCCTACCCCTGCCCTTGTCCCTTCCTCCATCCTTTCCCAGTGTAGGCACACTCCCTTGGCCCCCAGGTTTCACCCCTAAAGCATGCATGGAGGCAGAAGACAGTACAAAACTGTACTGAGCAGCCTGTGCCGCCTCAGCTAGGCAGGCATGGGCCTGTCACACGTGGAGGAATGTGTCTATGCCGGCAGTGATGTTGTCCTCAGCTGAGTGGGGCAAGGATATGTAGCACAGACACAGGTAGCCTTCCTGGTGGTGGTGGAGGTTGTGGGGCAGCATGGGCTTGCCCACTGCACTATCAAAACTCAGAGTCTTGTGCCAGGTTCTCAGGTGTGCCTGGGGCACCATGGCAAGCACCGGCAGCAGCAGGGTGTAGTGGGTCAGGAACCCCTCAGTCCATGCAAACAGCTCCTTATGGTGTACCTGGGACACTCGCAATAAGGGCACACTCAGGCCACAGGGCTGGCATGGGGTAGGGGGCTGGTTCTGGGGTGTCTTCCTGGAGAGGCCCCCCAGGGGGAGGTTAGGGGCACCACCAGCTCTGTGCCCCAGTTGATAAGGATCCCCTTGCCCCTCTGAGACTGGGCACCATAGGCTGAGCAGCAGCATGGGAGACAAGCTGCCTTGCAAGAGGAGAAGCAGGGTGTGGTTCTGTGGCAGCTGCTGCCAGGACCAGGCCTTTCCTGGCATCAGAAGCAAGCAGGGAATGGAAGCTGCCTGCAGCCAGAGCACCCAGCAGCCCACCTTCCACTGCAGAGTGAGCAGGGTTGGGGGACTCGTTTCGCAGCCACCTGTGCCAAGGTCTGCCTAGCTGACTTACCATGCTCCCTGGATACCTATGCATGCACGATTCCCAGTTTGAGTGCACAGGCCCCTGGTATAAAGCATGTTCATAGATTCATAGATGCATAGATTGTAAGGCCAGAAGGGACATTGCAAGATCATCAGGTTCAGTCCCCTGCACCAAACAGGAAAGGTAACTAGGGGTCAGGTGACCCCAGCAAGGTAACTATCTAGTGTTCTTTTGAAGTTTTCCAGGGTAGGTGATTGCACCACCTCTGGAGGGAGCTTATTCCACAATCTGAACACCCTGACTGTGAAGAAGCTTTTATTAATGCTCAGCCTGAATAGGTCTTCTAGGAGCTTGTGGCCATTACTCCTAGTTTTCCCCTTGGGTGCCCTGGTGAACAGTTGCTCACTGAGTCCTTGATGCTCTCCTCTAGTGTAGTGGTAAACTGATACCAGGTCCCCTCTCAACCTTCTTTTCCTTAGGCTGGAGAGTCCCAGATCCCTCAGTCTTTCTTCATATGGCTTGCCTTTTAAGATTCTGATGATATGGGTGACTCTATGTTATGTTATCTCAGAAATATTACAAACACTCACAAACAACTTATTTCTCCTGGCTGTACAGGACCTACAGATGCATGCAGGGGAGAGGTACCAGTTGACAGCCTGGTTGTGCCTTCAGGGTCACTGCCAGCTTCAGCCAGGACCCTGTATATGCATCAGCTCCAGCAGCAGAGGACTTAGGACTGGACCTGGATGCTAGATAAACTGGTCACAGTGGCCAAACAACTGGTGGACTTGCAAGCCTGGAGCATGGAGGATATTGCATGCGAGCAGGAGAGGGATGCATATGAAGTGGTGAGTAGCTGGGTGGACCAGGAGTTTCAGGAAAGGGTTCTGGTCCTTGAGGAGAGGCATCTGAAGTCCCAGGAGTGGCAGGCTGCCATGGTGGCTAAGGCAGTGGAGGCCACGGGGAAGGACCTCCAGGTGCTGGACACCATCCTGGTCCTGGTGATCAGCTTCATGCCACCCGCTGCCCAGCCCCATGCCGCAGGCTCACCTGCCCCCGGGAAGCCACCTGCTAACCAGCAGCATGCCTGGGTGCCAGACGTTGCTCCCAGGACCTGTGGGTGAAGCAGCCATCACGTGGTGGGCCCAGGTTCCAGTACACTGTAGGCTGCTCTGGGCTAGGAAGGCAGGTGGCCAGGGAGCAGAGCACAGGGCTGGCTTTCAAATATGGGCCTTAGCTGCAGGCACCTGCAGCTGCATTCTTCAGCTGCTGTTGTGGGCCAGTACAGGGCCAGAGTGGGTGGGAGTAGACTACTGCCAGAAGCAGCAAATCTGCTCCCAGATATCCACACGTATAGATGCCTGCCCAGGGTGGGTTTACTCCAGAGTAAACCCACCCAGCAGCATTGTATGTGTAGATGCACCCAAATAAATCTTTTGAGGTTCAATTAGGACAAATGCAAAGTTCTGCAGTTAAGACAGAACAATTCCATGCACCTATAGAGGCTGGGGACCAACTGGATAAGAAGTAGCTCTTCAGAAAAAGACCTAGGGTAGCATTGGACAATTAGCGGAATATGAGCAAACAGTGTGCCCTTATTGCAAAGAAGGATAACAGCATAATGGGCTGCATTAGCAGGGGTGTTGCCAGCAGATCAAGGGAAGTGATTCTCCTGCTCTATTTAGCACTGTTGAGGCCACATCTGGAGTATAGTGTCTTGTTCTACCCCCCGCACCCCTCTCCTCCCTCAGTACAGAAATAATGTGGACAAATGGGAGATAGTTCAGTGGAGGGCAACAAAAATGCTGAGAGGGCTGGGGCCCATGACTTATGAGGAGAGGCTGAGGGAACTAGTCTTATTTAGTCTGGAGAAAAGAATGAGGGGTGATTTAATAACAGCCTTCAACTACCTAAAGGGTGGTTCCAAAGAGGATGGAGCTACAATGTTCTCAGTGGTGGGAGATGGCAAAACAAGGAGCAATGGTCTCAAGTTGCAGTAAGGGAAGTTTAGGTTGGATATTAGGAAAAGACTTTCTCTCTATGAGGGTATTAAGGCACTGGAATAGGCTACCCCAAGAAGTTGTGGAATCTCCATCATAGATTCATAGATTGTTAAGAGTTGGAAGGGACTTTGAAGGTCATCAGGTCCAGCCCCCCAGCTCTAGGCAGGAAGACAACTGGGGTTAGGTGACCCCAACAAGGTGATTGACTAATCTCCTCTTGTAAACCTCAAGGGTAGGTAACTGCACCACCTCTAGAGGGAGTTTATTCCACAGTCTGGACACCCTGACTGTAAAGGAGTTTTTTCCTGGTATTAAGCCTGAAGTGGTCTTCTGGGAATTTGTATCCATTGGTCCTGGTCTTCCCCAGGGATGCCCTAATGAACACTTGTTCACTAAGCTCCTGATGCACTCCTCTGACATAGCACTAAGCCGCTATCAAGTCCCTTTTTAACCTTCTCTTCTTTAGGTTAAAGAGGCCCAGGTCCCTCAGCCTTTCCTCATATGGCTTGCCTTGGAAGTCCCTGATCATAAGGGTGGCTCTTTTCTGGACCCTCTCAAGTTTTTCCACATCCTTATTGAAGTGCGGTGCCCAGAACTGGACACAGTACTCCAGCTGTGGTCTCACCAGAGCTGAGTACAGCAGGAGTATCACTTCCTTAGTTTTACATGAGAGGCATCGATTGATGTATGCCAGAGTGTTATTTGCCCTCCTGACCACTGCCCCGCACTGACAACTCATATTCATGCAATGGTCAATCAATACCCCGAGGTCCTTTTCTGCTGTGATGCTAGTCAAGCTGTTACCACCAAGCCTGTATATATGTTGAGCTGTCACCATCAAGCTTGTATGTATGTTGAGGGTTGTTTGCCCCAACATAGGGCACCTTACACTTGGAAATGTTAAACTTCCAGACTGGTTCCAGTCTGCCCAACTCTTGAGCCTGTCCAGGTCTGCCTGTATCTGCAACCTATCATCTGGCATGACCATATTGCCCCATAACTTGGTGTCATCCTTGGAGGTGCTTAAGACCCAGTTAGACAGAGCCTTGGCTGGGATGATATAGTTGGAGATGGTCCTGCTTTGATCAAGGAATTGAATTTAATAACCTCCTGAGGTCCACTCCTACTTTAATTTTCTAAGATTCTAAGACAGTGATACAAAAGTCTCCAAAAAAGTGAAGAGAAGCTGCATGAGCCCTATACCCACAGATTTTGTCATAACCTGTCCCCAGAGAACTTAATGTATCATGATGCATGTATTACTGTTACTCTATCAATCTATAATGCTGATCTGTCACCCGATATAATATCCCTTAAAGCACAGCAAGGTGTTGCACATCTGGTTTAGAATCTGAGAAAGTCAGTTCTTGGAGTAAATAAGCTCCATCCGTCCTTTGTCCTTCACAGAAATGAATCAAAGTGTTTTTCTATTTTCTTGTCCCCCGGCTGGAACCTTTCCAGACTTACAATTAGTGCAAAATACAGCCCAGGCAGGTGTCAATACCCAGGGAAGGGCTAGATTCAGTGTAAGGTCTTTTATTTGTTCTTCCATATTGTTGCACTTGACTGAACTTGTAGGGGGAAATGCAACAATTTCAGAATTAAAGCATAACACAAAGAACCTTATTTTCTTTTGCTGTTTCTCTCTCATCTTTCCTGAGGTATGGATCTGCTTCCTCCTACAGTAGTGAGAAAAGTACAGTAATATTAGCTTTCAAGCTGAGATTTTCAAAGCACACTAAAGAAAGAAAATGCCAAATGTCACTGAGATTCTGTAGAAGCTTTGTGTCTAGCTCTTTTGAGAAGCTCAGTCAAAATCTATTAATTCATACATTAAAGAAATTCTTATTCACCAGTTCTAGGAGTTATTTTCCTACCTGCTAATCACTTCTCATTTCCTGTGAACCCATCT
The DNA here is from genome assembly GCA_030014935.1 of Caiman crocodilus. Classification (NCBI taxonomy): domain Eukaryota; kingdom Metazoa; phylum Chordata; order Crocodylia; family Alligatoridae; genus Caiman; species Caiman crocodilus. Next base: position 33,483,690 of record JAGPOW010001918.1, read on the forward strand.
CCTCTAGACCTCAACCCTTTGTCCAACTATAAAAGAAAGATGTTTTTCCATTCTTCATAATTCACCAACTCAGCCTTCACAGACTGACTCTCTACTCGTGCCATTCCTTATATTTTACAAATCCCACCATCCTGTATGAAGGAGACTAACTGAAATTAATTAATGTTTCCTTTCCTTTAGACTCATCAGATGTCAACTCCTTTGCTATACACACTGCAGTCATTCCACCTACAGATTCTGAGACCTTGAAGAGTTAATTCATGCACATATTCCTTGTCTGTTACCTATGACCACTTCTTGTATTTTTGACATAAATCAGTTCTCCCAAATAGCCTTATTATTTAGCATGTCAATTCTCCTTCTGAAGTTCACAACTGTTCTATCAAGTGTGTGCTTATGGTCTACCACAATTTTATTTATATTAATTTCCTCTTTCTCCTGACCAGAGTATAAGAAGTTTACTAGTTAAATGAATCTGATATAAAACACGTGACCTGACCTGCATTTTTGTAATTAACAATTCATATCACCCACCAGAAGGGACTTTTCAACTGTTTTGCTGAAGAAGAGGAATCCATAGTAGCAATGCGCTAGGAGTAATTGTTTGCTGCACTACACTGACATCTAGTGGCAGTTCCATCATAATACATATTTTAAAGGGGAGTGGAACCAGACTGTATACAACTGTCTGCTCCTTATAAGGACACTATTTGCATATTATATATCTATGCTGGAAAGAGGACAAATATCAAATGCTCAAAAAGCTAGCTATAAATCTAGATGAACCTCAATTATAACCAAGGTTCTGGTTCTGATCCAAATCCCAAATCCATGTTTCCTGATTTGCCCTAGGTCTAATGACTGAAACCCAAATTCTAAGTAAATATCTTGGGGACCTTATAAACTATGCTCCCAGATTTTAAATGTATAAATCTAATCTATTTCAGATTTTAGCAGAAACACTACTCTAAGTCATGGTCTATAGACTCACTGTCAAACAGAGTACAGAAGAGGAAAATTTTATTACAGCAGCTGTATTATTTAACTGAATAGCACTGTCAGAGCTAAATGGTTTAGAGATGCCCCGGCACAGCTGTGTTCAGGCACATTCCCCATATGTACCCCGGAGCCACGGAGGAGACCTGATCAACCACCAACGACTCCCCATCGCGATTTCCATGACGTACTCCATACCCCACGTGAGTGTGAACATCGGTGTGCCTGTCTACAGTTTTGTTTGTGTCTGTCTATGGAATGTGCCTACACTGCATACCTCGGTATACAGCTTGTAAGTAAAGTTTTTTTGTTTCAACTGCTGTTGCCTGTTATACAACTAATTCCACTCTATCAGTGGCCCTATTCTGCTGGCGTTTCTCGGCCCCCACATGGCATCATGAACAGGATCGGTACACTAGGAAGACGCAATGGAGCTGGAATTGGTTGAAGGTTGCCCCTGGCACAGTGGAAAATGCCCTGTACTAGACACCATGGAGTTGGGAGTGTACATCACTTACCATCAAGCAAGCGGATCGGATGGAAGATTTGTGAGTGATTACCTTTTGCTTGAGGGAGAAGGGGAACCTACAAAAGAGTGGGAAGTGCATCTCCACCCGAGAGCATTTGAATGTGTGGTGGAGAGTGAGCAGGTTTGAGTTAAACCCCAAGACCAAGGGGGCAGTGAGTCCTCAGCCGGACAAAAGCCGAGCGAGGAAGATATAGCTCTCATTCGGGAGTTTGTTCACTGTATGCTCTGCGTACAGGAGAGTAAGGAGCCAGCGCTGATTAATTTGGACATGTTGTTCCCGGAGTTGGGAGAATTGGAGCTTTCAGAGCTCCGCGGAGGATTGGAGATGGAGGGAGACTCCACAAGTGAAGGGACTGGCACGGAATACGGGAAGGGGAGAATGCTGCGAGTAATGTTTCACACAGTCATGACCCTGATGCAGGAAAGGACTGAACTGGAAGCCCGATTGTGCCGTTCACGTGGTCAAGCGGGTTGCAGCTACGGAGGAAAGCCAAGGTCCCCTGTCATTGCAAGATGGTGGCGAAACAGAAGAGAGCCACCATGAAAGGGTTGAGAAGGAGGGCGGAGTTACCCACGAAAGAACAGAAGAGGAGAGGAGCCGCCACAGAAAGGTAGAAGAGGAGGGCGGAGCTATTGGCGGGCGGGCGGGCGGAAGTAATGACTCCACCCCCTGAAATCCCCAAGGGCCCGCCTCCGGGCCATGATCAGGAGGCAACGGGAGGCATGCTGCAACCAAGTTCCCCATCGGATGCAGCGACGGCTCAGATAGCCACGCACCCTGTGGCAATGAGGAGTCAAGTGATGAGTGCAACCTGTGTTACTGCCAGCACCTATCACGGCAGAACCTGGACTGAATTGTAGGCCCTATGCAAAAAGTCCAAGATAAGGTCAGCAGAAACCCTAGCAATGTGGATGGGATGCCTGTCGTCCAGTTCGGATCCGACCTGGTGGACCAACATAAGGCAAGGTCTCTCACCAGACGAGCCTCATGGAGCGGACATCGGCATGGTGACTTACAATGTTTATTGGCCTATTTTGCTTCCAGGACTTGTTGCAGGTCAGGCCAGCCAGAGAGCGTATGCATGGCACAAAGGTGGACCATCGAGAGTCAGCGTGGAACAGCTCTTGCAAGCGATCATCAGGATTTCGTATTGCACATGGAATCCTAGACGACATGCACTGGGACTGTCACCATCCCAGCAGCAAGAATTGTGGCCTTATCATTATCTGCAAGATCCTGGAGCTGTTCCAATCATGCTGATGAGTATCAATGCTTGTGTTGAAGTGTATGGAGGAAGAACTGCCATCATTCTCCAAATTTTGCTGAACCCACTAGCCGAACAGCCTGCAAGTGATTTTTTGCGGCAACTTCTACGACTGCAAGCTCTTGTAAAACCGGGTCAGAGAGAGTCCAGCGATTCAGAGCAGCATTGAGTGCTTGAGTCTAGCCTGCGACGGTTCCAGCCAGTGCAGAGAACACCAGAGGAGTGAGATATGTTCAGATTCCTCATGCGATCAGCCGGAGTGTATGCAGACCAGATTGGAGAGAGAGAGAGAATATTTTGAGAGAGCAGACTATCTCTGCAGGTCCGCTGAGACGTGTGTGACCAGACGAGAGAGAATATTTTGAGAGGGAGTACCTTGAGAGACCAGGACGCAATGTCACCCACTGAAGTCCTGATAATTGAACTGTTTATCACCAATCTGTTAATGTGTGGTTGTGTTTTGATGGGTTATTGTTTGATTAGATCCCTGGAGAACGAACTAGCTTCATTGTCTGCTTTTGTTTATACCTACCTACAGAGTGAACCCATCGGACAACACAACGATCAGGCCAACTCGAATGTGCCCCGGCTACAACTGTGACTTTGACAAGGGGGCATGTAAGAGCTAAATGGTTAAGAGATGCCTCGGCACAGCTGTGTTCAGGCACATTGTGAGTCCCCGGTGCAGCGATTTCCCCTGTAAGGCAGGAAAAGTCCTTGGTGCAGAATCAGAGCCCGCCAAAAGCTTGCAGCTGCACCATCGAGTGCATGCTAATGATTGGCTTAGCGTAAATTATGCACATGTGGCGGTCAGCAATTGGCTTGCTGGCCGTACAAAAGGCTTGGGTGGTACCCGCCCAAATTGGAGGAGAGTTTGGATGTGCGGAGGGAGAGATCCCCACGTGTACCTCAGAGCCACAGAAGAGGCCTGATCAACCACCAACAACGCCCTGTCACGATTTCCACAACGTACCGCATACCCCGCGTGAGTGTGAGCATCAGTGTGCCTGCCTACAGTTTCGTTTGTGTCTGTCTACGGAGTGTGCCTACACTGCATACCTCATGTATACAGCTTGTAAGTAAAGCTTTTTTGTTTCAACCACTGCTGCCTCTCGTACAACTAATTCCACTCTATCAGCGGCCCCATTCCGCTGGCGTTTCTCAGCCCCCACAAGCACTTGCAGAAGTAAATACAAGTTCTGAATATGTGTAATATAACTATGAAAGGTCAAAGGGATTGACAATGCCAACTGCATAAAGTAATTTCAACCAACTACCCAGTAACGAGGAACCTGCACAAAGAAGCCTGTTTAAAGCAGGCAGATGGGTTGTGACATAAATACAAGACAGCTCATCTGTTCAAAGTGCAATCATTTTATTTGAAGCCATTTTAAACACACTGAACAACCCATAAATAACATAAAGTTACCAAGAGAGAGAGAATTGTGGTAGCAGTCACATGGAATGAGATTCCAGAATGCTCTATAATATTCTATTGAGAATAATTTTGCAGTTGGCCCATAAATATAGAATTGCTAATCCAGGTATTACAATTTGCCATCAGGTTTACTGTAGTCCACCTTCCAGTCTTGTGGAGAAATAGTAGTTCTGGTCTACTAAATGAATCAGCAACACCTATACAAAGTCCACTGAAATGTACTAATCTTTCACTTGGCTTCATTGTGGTTTGGATCACCTCCCTGAAAATTTGAGAGCCATGGCTTAAGAAGACCTATTGAAGCCATACTGTGGTGCAAAATTTGGAGGAAAGTGTTGTGCCACATATATTTTACAGTATCTGGAGGAATTGGAAAGACCTCTCCACTTCCTCTTTCTGGTTCCTAGAAGAAAAATGACCCTTATAGGGGTTGTCTTTTCCCCCCAGTTATTGTCTGCTTGGAGTGATGGGAAGGTATGGGCAAAGTATGATCCTTGGCCCAGATCTGGCCCATGAAGGGACTTTGTCCAGCCAGTGGTGGGTCCCTTGGTTCTGCCTGGCCCAGGTGTCATCCAGCCCATGACATGTACTGCTGCCCCCAGTATGCAGAGGGGCTGGGACAGCTTTCTGGCTGGACTCCATTTCTAAGTAGCCCAGGTGATGGCAACTTATTCTGGCTGCTGCCACGTCTGCCCCTAACCCCCTGGAATCTGACAGGGATCCACATGCACAGTCACAGCCACGGCCACAACTCCAGCCCCAGCCCCGGTCCCAGTCCCAGCCTGCCCTGCACCCACTCCAGACTCGCCCTGGCCAGGATGGCCCAACTCTGGCCCAGCTGGGACATATGCACACAGCCCTGACCCTGGCCTGCCCCATGCCAGCTTATGACATCCTGCCTATGATAAGCAGTGGTGGCAGCCAGGCAGAAGCTGCTGCTGGCTGTGGGGGGAAAAGTGGCTGTCTCCATCAATGCTGCCCTTCTTGCTCCAGCTGCCCAGAGTCCATGCCCAGGCTGACCTGTAGCTTCTTTCCACACCATCACCACTGCTACCAGTGATGCTTCCAGACCACCCAATGGGGCAGTGGTGGCAGTGGAAAGCCATAGGGTAGCCTGCGCAAAGGCTCTGGGCATCCTCAGCAAGAATGGCTTGGCAGCAGTGAGGAGGAGATGGATGCTTTTTCCCCATGCCAAGCAGAAGCTTCTGTCCAGCTGCCGCTGCTGCTCGGTGTGGGTGGGCAGTCTGGAACAGGAGCAGGTTGGGCTGCGGTTGGGACTATGTGTGTAGGTTCTGGCTGGTCCAGAGCTGATCTGCTCTGGCCAGGGCAAGTCCGGAGTGGGTGCAGGGTGGGAGGCGATCCAGCTGGGGATATGTGCTAAGACGCTGTTTGGCACTGGTGGCAGTGGTGGGGAGGAGGCACAGGTCATGTGGGCTCTCAGCAGTTGTGCAGGGAGGGAGGGAGGAGTTGTTGCAGGGTGTTGGGGGAGGTGGGTGCTGACTGGCCCAAAACTCCCTATGTGGCCTTCAAGCCCAAATACTATCCTGCCCCGGCTCTAGTCCATTAATTCAGGACTTCCTGTGTTTTTTTACTTAGTATTAAACTGCTTGAGATTGGCTCAGCATAAAAGACATGAAGGAACGTTACAACACCACTGAAACATTGTTATACCCAGGATATCTCTTGGGGCTTTTGTTTTATCTAGAGAAGTACACGGGAAGGCAAATCAAGTTCTTCCCAATTATACACCAGTTAATTGTGAAGTTGTTCATCAGGAAATATGAACAAGAGCAGCTATATACAGCAGAGACTACACGAACATACTACTGCGTGGCGAGGGCACAGGGTGCTCAGAATTCAGCTGCAGGGTTTGAAACAAGTTCCAGACTCCCACACCTCTCCCCACTCTCTTGCCTTGGTGTGGGGGTTTTATGCAATTTTATGCCTGCCTTTTGTAGCCCTCACACCTCAAGCAGAAGGTACCTGAAGAGAAGTTGGCTACATAGAAAAACACAAAGGCACAGACATTCAAAAACCAGAGGTGGAATTGATCTGAATTACAGAGTTTTCTGTAAGCGAAGTTTTAGTTTAGATCGGTAGTGAGTAGAACACACATTCGCTCTTTCGTGGGGGGCAACTATTAGACCGGGTTGTGCCATTTTCAAACCAGTCCGTGTGTGCTGAACTTCTGTTCTGTTATGGGTATAGATTGGTTTCCAATCGCTGTTACCAGTAAAAGTGTATAGTGTGTGCCTGGTCAAAAAGCATATAGCTGCCTACTCTACTGGAAAATCTGGGGCACTTTGATTGAGGTAAATTGGTTCTGGAATGTTCCATCCATACTCTCCCTATACAGAGCTCACTTCAGAGAACAGAAAGACCAAGACTTTTATGCTAGGTGAGATGTGGGCCCTAGATTCAGATGAGAGGTGATACTCTTGAGAAGCTCAATACAGGCTTAGTACAGAGAAGGTAGGCCAGAGTGCTCCTCTCTCTCCACTCCTGATTGGACCTTGAGGACAGACGGCATGTCCTTAACGTAAAGATGTCTTCTACAACCTCCACCGGAGTAGATCTTTCCAAACAAGTACATCTCACATGAGCTGAAGAACTGCTGTCATCACTCCCTCCCTCCACTCCCCTCCTTTTCACAAGTGGACTGGGGTCCAGGCCAGGCACTGTCTTTGCTATCCAAAAGGAAGTAGAAAGACCTGGCCCAAAAAAGCCAGCATACCTCCCCAGGTAGGTGCTGCCCTGGGGCAGGAACAGAGGGTCTTTTTTCTTTTTCTTTTTTTTGACTTTTTTTATTGTTCTTTGGAATTTGTGTCAGGCAGGACAGTGGGAATAGGTGAGCAGGGTGGAGTGGGTGGAAAAGGTCTTTTGTAAAGGGATGAGAGTGGTGGTTGGGAGGTATGGTTGGGATTGGCAGGAGAACTTTCTTGTGTGGGGGTTTAGGCAAGGAGATGGTTGTTGGGGGAAGGGAAGTCTTCCAGTTTGTAGTGATAGACATTATAATTTGTAGACCTCCTTTACTTGGAATACTACAGAGGCTGGAGTTTAGAAGATGGTCCCTCTGATCAGTCAGAGAGACTGAAGGAATACAGCAGTTCACTTATTGCTTCCCAAATAAAATATGCTTTTTAGTTTTTCTCATTCACATATACTTGTTTTTACTGAACTCAGTGATCACTAAAGAGTTCTCAGGTTTTGGGGTGCTGTTTAGGGAGTCCTGACTGTGGGTTGTTTGTTAACCGTAAGCCATTCTGAGTCTTTGTGATAAAAATTAAATACATTTTATTTGAGCAGGATAAACTGCCCTTATAAATTGAATAAATAACTATGTTTGAATACTTGCAAATTACAGGTCATTCTGCACAGAATTTGTGTGAAGGGAAGCTTCCTGTCATAACTTTGTGCAGTGGCAGTATCATAGCCAATGTTAATTAAGTTAATCCGAGGCACGATTATTGCTAATTGAATCTTTTCAGTATCTATTCTCAGTACTTATATGACCTCTCATTATTATTTTATGCAAGTGCTTTGCTATTTTTAATGTTTACACTTACAAACTCACCCATGGGAGGGAGATAGTATTATAATCTTCCACCTTATAGGTAGAGAACCAGGACACACAGGGTACACAGGTGAAGCAATAAACTCTGGAGCAGCTTGAGCTGGAATAAATTTCTCCTGGGTGCAGTATATACACATGCACCTGGGACAGCAGCAATTTGATCCAGGGCAGTGCAGTCCTGGGCTGGCAGAGGGCATGACAGGTCAGCACCAGGCTCTGGGTGGCAGTGGAGGGGATAGCTGGGGCTCAGATGTGATGACCTTGCTAAGCTGTGTGGCTAGGCAGCAGGCAAGAGTCTGGCACCCATCTGGTCACTGTCTACATGTGCATTTCAGTGCAGTTAATTACTCTGCTGTAAGATAGTACTGTCCCCAATAATACTATCCTAGAGCAATGTAAATTAGCTTACTGCACCCTAATACTGGTATATGTGTAGTATGTGATCCTTTACTGCAGAGCAAATTAGTCTACTCTGCAATGAAGAGCATATGTAAATGTACCCACAGTGACTTGCCTATGGTCCTACAGAGTAGGGAACTGAACCCTGATCCTAAACATTTTACCTGCCTTCCTCTTCATTGGGTCTCACAAGACACTGTTCCTTCCCTGCTTTTCTCAAATAATACCCTGATATATGCTCTCACACACACTTTGAAGCCCCAGACTCAGAAGGCCCTTTCAAGTCTCTCCCAGACCTCTTCCCTTCTTACACCTAGCCATCTCTTGTCTGGGCCAACTGCTGTCAAATCTCTCTTGCTCTAAGGCTTCCACAATTTGTGCATAAAGTCATTCTGACTCATGAATGTGACAACACAACAGACTTTGAGAAATTGCAGTTTCCCCACCTGTTGCTAAAGTAATGGATTTAATTATTGGCAGACAGCTTGAATTATTCTGATGATTGCAACACAGGAAAACCTTTTCCCATAGTGGGAGGTGCTGTCAAAAGACCTGAAAGATCCCTATCTCTGTGTAGTTATGAGAACCAATTTTCTGCAACGAAAATTCTCTCAACTCTTATAGAATCCTTCATGCTGGGCACTCCACTTTTTGCCAGTCTCTGGTGTATATATTTACCATTACAGCTGGTTGAATTATTTCATGTGAATAACTTGTCTAATTAATTTAGCTCTATCTCATATTTGTAAGTTTTTCAGAAAATTACTCTGATTTCAGCAGCTGTCCTAGCTTCTCATTAATACTGAACAGGCCAATGAAGCTACTTGTGGCATAAGATGGATCCCAGCATAAGTAAAGCTAGCAGAATTGGGCCCATAGTTCTTTGTAGTTCTTTACAGCTATCATGTAAACTTTAGCCTTTTAGATAATTAGCAATCATTTCAATGTACCCAGCCAATCTTTCATTCCAGGTATGTGACTGATCTCATGTAATTTCTATGGCCTGACTAGACAGATAGCTGAGGCTATTTTAAACAGGAGGAATGAGGAATGACAATGAACACTTATACATTTGGCCTAACTGGGACCCTCTATATGCTTTTAGCAGTAAGTAAGAATCTTGACTTAAACCACAGTGTGGGTCTAGTAGGTTTCTTTGGTCCCAGTGCATAGGGATGAATAGAGCTATTTCCATCTTATCCTTTATTGGAGGTAAATGACTGGGGAATGGGTAGAAAGGCTATACATTGCACCCTTCATGAAGGACTCTTTCCCTTCCCTCTATTTGTTGGTCATTTGGCTTTGATTTTCCCACAGCTATAAATGTCTAGGTTGTCTAGTGCAGGGGTTGGCAACCTATGGCCCAGGGAAAGATTTGGCTTGCTAAGGAATTTCTTCCAGTCCATTAGCAAATGAAGGAAAATCAGTAGCAGTAGCAGCAAGAGGAGCGGCAGTCAGGCTGAAAGCAGTCACCAGTAGTGTGCTGCTGTTCCAGCCCTTTCTGTTCTCTCTTTGCAACCCTCTCTGTAGGTACATCTTTCTCATTGCCAAATTGGCCATTGGTAACTGCTGGTGGCAATGGAAACCAGCAGTGAGATTAAAGGGTGGCTGCTGTAGGGAGGGTAAAGGAGCAGCCCTCAGAACAGAGCAGGGTGGCTTGGATCAGCAGCAGAAAGCATGGACAGAGCAGGGGTTCAGGTCACAAACCTGAACCCCTGCTTATGTGATTTTTATTAACTTATTATGGTGGCTTGGGAGCAAAGACAAAATTTCATCCAGAATGTAAATGTGATCAATATGTGCTCTGCTCAAGTTGCATACTTTAATCTCCCTGTTATCCAAATTTCTTGTCCCTGTATGATGACAATAGATTAAATTATGTGACTGAATTCAAAATATTATGTTACTGCAGTATTAAAAATTCAGATTCCTTGACCCAGATTCTATAGTCTGTTCTCCTGACTATCTTCTCTTACATGTGTAAACAACTGTTCCAGCTACAGCCTGTTTTCTAGGGTAGGGAGATGTACTCTGCTGCCCTACCTGTGAACCCCTCAGCAGAGGCTCAGGTCACAAACCCTTACTAGTTATGTCTCTGACAGCATTTTGAATTCAGAGTGAGATGTTCTAACATAGCTTGCTGGTTTCAAAGGCTGCTGACCCCCCTGGCCTCTTGCATTTGCATACAACCCTATTGATGTCAGGGTGTATTTTCAGGGTGTAGCAGGTATGCACACACTTTCAGTTGCAGGATCAGGGCCCTAGATTGCAAGTGTACTCTGGAGCATGACCTTTTAGTGGGAAGAGAGCCCCTGACCATGAATTATAGTAATCATAATGCAGAGCCATACTCAATAGTGGTACAATGGGAATTTACTCCACCTTTCATATGCAAACAAGAAAATATTTTTAAATCTTGTAAGGAAAATTATGCTCCTTTGTGCCTAATTTCTAGCCCTAATAAAATTATGAAATGAAGGAGGGATTCAAAGGGCTTTGTGGTTAAATTCAGTAGGCCAGATTTATTTCTGAGACAAGCCAAATTAACTCAATAAAGTTATACCATAGATGTATTTATCTCACTATTCCTATGTTTGATCACTAAAGGAAAAAAAAAAGGTGACTACAGATCACTTCAATCCATCATCTTCACAGCATGAAAAAAGTGTCCAAGTGTGAAATCTAATCAGTCACAAAATCAAACTACAGGGAGGTAGAAACTCTGATTTTGCTTTCCAACTGCATCACACCTCATTGCTAACTTCAAACAGAGATCATTAATATACTAATGGAATTTTTGCTCAAGAAGATTTGATTTGACTTAGGCCAGAAAAGTTAAGATCAATAAAAATGTCCCCATCTATCCTCCTGGAGAGATGGAGTTGATGTATTTGATGTGACATTCTGCTACAATTGGACTCCTAATGAATTAATATGTTTTATTCTTTCTTGTATATTTACCCACACAACTTCCATTTAGTTCACTTGTGCCCATGCATTTTATATGAGAGGCAAGAAGTTTTGGGGAGTGATCTCTCGGATTGGACTAACCATAGAGTTGGGAGAGATTTTAGGCACAAGGTACTTTTCATCAGGTCTGGGAAATATGCAGGCACAGGTAAATAGTTTCATAGTTTCATAGTTGGTAGGGTCGGAAGGGACCTGACCAGATCATCAAATCTGACACCTTGCCATGGGCAGGAAAGAAAGGTGGGGTCACATGACCCTGGCAAGGTGATTATCTAGCTTCCTGTTGAAGACCCGCTAGGATAGAAGCGAGCACCACTTCCCTTGGAAGTTGGTTCCAGATCCTAGCCGCCCTGACTGTAAAGTAATGCCTCCTGTTGTCTAGTCTGAATCTGTTCTCCATCAACTTATGGCCATTATTCCTCCTTACTCCCAGTAGTGCTCGGGGGAACAGGGACTCACCTGTTGGCTCCCCTTGGTCAGTTTGTAGATGGCCACCAGATCCCCTCTCAGCCCTCTCTTGCGAAGACCAAACAGGTTCAGGTCCCGTAGCCTTCCCTCATAGGGCTTGTCTTGCTGCCCCCTGATCATGCAAGTGGCCCTCCTCTGGACCCTCTTGATGCTGTCCACATACCTCCTGAAGTATGGTGCCCAGAACTGGATGCAGTACTCCAGCTGAGGGGGAGGATCACCTTCTTGGACTTGCTTGTGATGCATCTGTGGATGCATGACAAGGTGTGGTTAGCCTTCCTTACCGTGTCCCCACATTGTCAGCCCATATTCATCTTGGAGTCGGTAATGACTCCACAATCCTTTTCTGTCTCTGTGCTAATGAGAAGGGAGTTCCCCTGCCTGTAGGTATGCTGCTGGTTCTTCCTCCCCAAGTGCAATACCTTGCACTTGTCCACATTGAAACCCATCCTGTTCTCATCTGCCCACCCCTGTTACCTTGTTCAGATCTGATTGCAGCCTGTCCTTCTCCTCTAGTGTACACTTCTCCCCACATCTTAGTGTCTTCCACGAATTTGAACAAGGTACTTTTCATGCCCTTGTCCAAGTCGCTGATGAAGAGGTTGACCAGTGTGGGCCTGTTAACCGAGCCCTGGGGAACCCCACTGCCCACATTCCTCCAGGTCAAAAATGACCCATTCATCACCACTCTCTGGGTGTAGCACTACAGCCAATTTGTGACCCATCTGACCGTGTAGGCATCAACACCACAGTCACCTAATTTTTTAATGAGAATGGGGTGAGAGACAGTGTCAAAGGCCTTCCTAAAGTCCAGAAAGACTACGTCCACTGCAACACCTGCATCTAAGGCTCTTGTGACCTGGTTGTAGAAAGCCACCAGGTTGATCTGACAGGACCTGCCTTTAATGAATCCATGTTGGTTGTGCCTAAGCATAATCTCCCCTACTCGTCCCTCGCAGATGTGCTCCTGAATAATTTTCTCAAAGAGCTACCTCAGGACCAAGGTAAGACTAACAAGTCTATAGTTTCCTGGGTCCTCCTTCCTCCCCTTTTTGAAAATGGGGACCACATTGGCCCTTTTCCAGTCCTCTGACACCTTGCCAGAGCACCATGGGTGCTCATAAAGCTGTGCCACGGGTCCCACGATGACCTTTGCCAATTCCCTCAGCACCCTGGGGTGGAGGTCATCAGGACCTGCTGATATGAATATGTCAAGTCCCACCAGAAGTTCCCTAACTAGGTCCTCACTGACCCTGGGCCTGGGTGCAGCTCCCCTGGGTCCATCGGGGATTCCAGTGTGAGGGATGACCTGGTCCCTGCTTAAAAAAATGGAGGCAAAGAAATTGTTAAAGAGGTTAGCTTTGTTGTCTGGTTCAACCACCTGATTTCCTAGCATGTTCTGCAGAGGCCCCATGTTACCTGGTACCTTCTTTTTACCCGCTATGTATTCAAAAAAGGACTTCTTGTTATCTTTGATCTGGGTCACTAGTCCCAGTTCAGTCTCTGCCATAGCCTTCCTAACAGTCCCCCTACAATCTTGAGCAATGGAGGTATAATCCTACTTGGTGATGGCCCCTCCCTTCTATTGGGTATACACCTCCTTTTTAGTTTTGAGACATTCCTGGATGTTTTTGGTGAGCCATGGGGGCTTTTGGGCACTCTTGCCCCCTTTGATCCGCATTGTCACACTTTGGGCTTGGAGGATTGTCTCCTTAAGAAATGACCACTTTTCTTGGACTCCCAACTCCCCTCCCCTCCAGGACCTCAGTGCCTCCCCAACTAGTCTTCTTACCTCATTGAAATTGAACCTCCTGAAGTCCAGGGTTGCTGCCTTGCTGCAGGCCTTTGACATCCTGTGCTGGGTGGTGAATTCCAGTAGGCAATGATCACTATCAACTATCACCCAAGTGGTCGAGCATCTGCATTCCCCTCACCAGGTTGTTGCCTGTGGCCAAGACCAGGTCCAACAAGGCATTTCCCCTGGTGCATCTCCTGGGTTAGATGGAGGTCCTGTAACTCAGCTAGGAACCTATATGAGAAGTCAGACCTGGCTGATTGCTCTTTCCAGTAGATGTCTGGATAGTTTAGGTCACACATGATGACCACGCCCCTTGACTTAACTGCCTCTGTGAGCTGACCTGAGAATTCCTGGTCCAGCTCTTCCCCCTGGTTGGGTGGTCGGTAGTAGACCCCCCACCGTACCTCTCTCCCCAGCCCCCTTGTATTCTGACCCAGAGCACTTCAGTCTGCCCCTCCTTTGACCCAGTGCTGTTTGTTGAGGATATGTATTGCTCTTTGATGTAAAGTGGCACATCTCCACCTTCCCTCCCCATTCTATCCCTCCTGGATGCCATGTGCGAGGCATGGACTACTGTGTAGCAGCAGCTGAATTGCCGAATCAGATTTGGCTAAATTGATTCGGAATAGTGATTTGAATCACTGAATCGAATAGCTGTCCCCTCAAATTGGCCAAATCTGAATCCAAAGAGAATACTAGCACAGGCCTAGTAGACAGGTGGACAGGCTGACTTGAGACTTGGCCCCAAGATTGCCCCCTGTCACAAGTTCCTATACTAACATCAACATTCTAGGCTTCATAATCCACATCCAGGATGTGGATTTACAAATTACTATATACAAAACCCCCCACCGACTACCATTACTATGTCTATAACACTAGGAATCATCCTGAACACACTAATATATCTGTAATCTATAATCAGGCTCTCAGATATCACTGCATCTGCTCTGAGGAAAATACTTGTGACCCTCCTTCCCCATCTCAGTAGCCTAAAAACTGCCTTGACCCAGAAAGGTCACTTCAACAGAGAAATAAACCATATCTTTGAAAGTCACTTAAGTACCCACAGTAACCTAGTACAGTACAAAAAGAAAATGCCCCACTGACTACACACTCCTGGTTGTCACCTACCATCCTACACTCACACTGATAAGAAGAATCATCAATTACAGCCTGTACTCAGAAAAGTACAAATGCACTCAGGGAAGCCCAAGGCACAGGACCCTGCCACCACCTTCAGGGGGTCATGCACCTGGAGCACGATGTGCCCCAGACCATCCTGGAGGGCACTGCACACCTCCAAGATGGCCTCCCAAGGTCCAAGATGACCTTGCCCATGCTGAAGAGGTGGCCAATGTAGAACAGACTAGCAAGTGTGGCTAGCTTGAGCAGGTCAATGGCCAGCATGGTGTCCATGGGGATGAGGCCACGGCAAGGTGGTGACCTGCCACTCCAGGTGTGGGTGGAGCTGGTTGAGGAGCTCCTGGAAGGTGGCCTGGGTCATCCAGAATGACTCTAGCCAATGGTCATTGTCTCAGGTGGTCTGGCTGCCAAGCTGAACCATTTTGAATGTATTTGTTTAGTTGTCATTATTGTATATTCCTATGTTAACCCAAGCAGGGGACAGACCCCTAAGAATCCAAACTACAACACCTAACACTGTTGGGTTGGTCTGTGTGGCAAATGCTTCCAACATCCCAATGAATGGCAATAACACCTGAGTGGAAAGGGGTAGGAGATAGGAGAGGATAAGCCTCATAGAAAATGCACCTATGGTCACACCTGGCCTACAGAGGACTACTGGATCACCTCAAGGCAAGTACAGGGGCATCTTGGAACATCAAGTCATGATGGGCTAGCAGGTCAAGTGTGATATATCCAGGGGTGCAGGGCTTACACATGATGCTGGGGCAGCAGTGCTGGTTGTAAGTCTGTCAAACCAAGCCACAAATATATCTTTATAAGCTTAAGTTTGGGCAAGGTTAACAGAATCCTGAACGTGATGCAAAAATAAGGGTTTGGGGTTTTTTTTCCCATAGAATCTTCATCACAGCATTTGGATATGTTCAAAGTATCTGTCACTTGCCAGGAGCTAGAGGTTCATTGCAAAGATCCAGAAATTTTATGACAGAGAATGACAGTTTGTTAATTTGCCATTTTGCCTCTCATGACTTTCTGCCTGGTAAAAGGCTGCCCACTTTACCTACTTTAAAGCCAGTCTGGGTACACACACGCGCGCGCGCACACACACATTCACGCACAGACATGCACATACACTATAAACCAGCTATTTCTAGGGACTGTTCATTAAAAAAAAATGTTCATTTGAGTACTGCTGAAGGTAGCCCTTCTTGTCTGTCACTAACAGGTAACTTTGCTTCTGGAATGAATAGGTCAAACAAAGCATGATTCTAAATACTAGCAAGGGAAATCTCAGTTCAGCAAGGTATTTAAGTATGTGTCTAACTTTAAGCACAAAAACTAAGACCACTGAATTCAATGGGACTGCTCACATATTAGTAAGTAGAACATACTTAAACACCTTGTTGAAAAATACATGAAAATGTTCATAAATGGGAGAGAGAAAAATAAATCAAGATGAAAGGAAGAAGATAAGAGATATAGACAATAAGAACTGTACAATCCTCTAATCTTCCTTTTCCCCCTCTCTTTCTTTTCACATGAAGTACTCTCCTTATGAAATAGTACATCTTTTATTTCACTGGTGTCACCATTGCTCTCTCTGCCAATTACTATTCTGTAAGGTCAGTTTTCCCACTGTCAACAATATCAGCTGGTTTCTGTCCATATTACGTCCCCCTAGTCCCCGGGTCTTTTGTCATTGTAGGACATCATCATCCAAGGCACATAATGAAAAAAAACCTTTAAATTCAGCTGTCTACTGCTCAGACAGCTAATCAGCCATCCAGAAAATGCCACTCTGCAGGGTTTTGGTAGGATTAAAAAAATTACATACTGCCTGCCTGGTGGTTCTCTTCAGACTTCATATTACAGGTACAGTAATTGCCAAAAAACAAAAAAGACATAATTTGTCTGTTACCACAATATCTATGAACTAGAAGTAGCAGCAATGCCTTAGCTACCACTATGAGGGTCTCATTACATCTTATGCTGTAAACTGCACAAATGTTAAGGCACAAATTGGCTGAGTGGAGCAATCCCTGGTCTAAGTATTATTTTAGTCAAAAAGATCAAGATTTTATTTTGTTTGAATAGAGGGCAGTACTGTGTTTGTTGACCTTTTGTTTTGGGGGGGTTTTTTTGGTTCCCCCATGTTCCCTCTACTCTCAATTTAAGGTTCTTCTTTTCTGGGAAACACATAATCTTTGTAAAAACAAACAACCTGTTCTCCAAGTTACTTTTTACTGGCAAAGACTGGAAATAAAATAAAGTTTTACTGATTGTGGAAAAAGGTTCCACTCTGGTCGCCCCTCTTTCTTTCTGTATGGTGCCATATGTGAAAACAATGCTGAGCTGCTGCTACTTCCCTGGAACAGTAGGGAGCCAGCAGTTTTAGACCCCTCTTGAAGTAATGCAGCACTGCAATGGCCAGGTCAGGGCCCAAGAGCCAGTGGAGTGGGAAGGGTGCAAGCCAGGGTGTTTGACAGGGTTTCAGAGATCCTGGCACTGCTCTGCCAGATGGCTTCACAGGGAGCCAAGCAAGCAGAGGGCTCTGAGTCTATGGTTGTGATGCTCATTGTTCCCACCGGACAGAGCCCAGACCAACTTGCTGCTTCTGCCAGGCAGAGCAAATGACCTCTAGGGCTCCAGTACTCTACCTGGTGGGAGCAGTGAGATGGTTTAAGTGGCACTGTGGTCACCAGGCATTCCAGACCTATGGTGCTCACTCTGCCCAGCATGCCTGGGGGTGAGGTGCTGTGTCCAGCCCCACTGCACCCCAGTGCCCCCACTTGTCCCTATACAGGAGGGGTCACTGCATCTTGGGGTGCTGGAGGACTTCAACTTGTGCAGAATAGCTATTGGGAGTGGCCACACTTCAATGGAACAAAAGCAAAATTAGGCAGATTAAATATAATCCTTCCCTGGAGTGGTGTAACTTTAAGATACATAATGAGTGCTTTAAGCCACTTAAGGTTAACATGCAGCCAATCCAGGGGTTAAGAACACCAGAAACCACCTAAAATTACTGTGTTACCAGGCTCTGAGCTAACTGTTCATATGTGTTGTTTCAGTGGTGATCACTGAGTAATAAAATGGAAATGTGTATACTCTCATAGCTTTCTTTTCAAGAGGTGCTACTTTCAAAATACTATTTTCACTATTGTAAATGCATATTTAAAACTGACCTACATCTGTCTGAATGTGCAATATTCAATGGCAACAGGAAGCAATGTCACCATTTTCCATCTATCCAGAGATTTGGGTTGTAGAAAAGAAAAAAAAAACAAATTTAGAATCTTCTGACATAACAAATGCTGCAAAAACATAGTAATTAAAGGATTTTATTTGTAAGTAAGCCATAGACACCTTAGGACACCATTCTTACACAACACAGTGATGTTTGTTTCCGGTGACGTGCATTAGCTGTCCCTGTCACCATAACCTGTGTTATGATTTTTGCTGGCAACCAGCCCTGTAGTAATTGAAATGAGTCTTACTGGAATAGAGCAGTGACTTTATGCTGCTGCAGTAGTCAGACATGTATTTCTTCATCAGCCCACATAGTGGCACAGAAGATTAAGAAATCACTTTGCGGTTAAATAGCAACATTTTCTTTCATGGATATGAAATGGCTGGGAACCCAATCAAAGCACTTTGTACACTGAAGAGTATGTTGTGATTTAACAGACAGACAGTTTCTTACACTATACACTGTGCTGTATAACCAGGCCCAGCTCCCATATTTTTTAATAATATATATCTTTAAGTGGGGCTCAGTAGCATGGTCTTGCCTATTATTAATTGGCAGTTTTTGCTGGGACTGGGTGATTTCCTTTGTTTCTACCCACCAAACTTGCTTTTGGTACAAGTGAAAACCTATTCCCCAAAGAGTCTTCAAAGAGTTGCATGGTAAGAGCCACAGACTCTCTGAGTCCTTACAAAGATCTTGGATTTCAAGATATACCTGTTTTCTTCCCAGTAAGGCAGCAGTTTAGAGATAGGAAAGTTCCAATGTTCAATATGGTGAGTTCCTCATCAACCCTACTATGCAATTTCCCTATTTCCTATACTAAGTATTATCTCAAGTCCATACTTATCTGCAAAGAGAGGAGATTGATGGGAAGAGGATGATCTCCCCCCAAACTTCACCTTTATTTGTCTGTTTCTCCAGACAGAGCTAAACAAATGGTTCTGCTTACATTTATTTGGATCAGATATGTCCATGCTTGGTTAAACCTGATCCAATTTTCTATTTGATTTTTATATCTGAAATTAACAATAGATTCCCCCTACCAAATGTGGGGGGGGGGGAGGTGGCAGATAAAAAGACTGAAGAAATGTGTGAATTTTTATCCTTTTATTGCACAGTCTAGATACTGTCTTATATTCAGCATCATGTTTCTCAGTTGCAGACAAACACACCACACTAAGGTGCTATGAATCTTAGCTAGGTGCTAAGGTGCTATGCAACATAAGAATTAAATCCTTTGAGTTTTGCTGTTTATTTTGACCTGAAGGCTGAAGCAAGTTTAAGGGCATACAAAAAAAAATCACATGCTGTAACCTAATCAAAACTTTCTTTAAAAGTGAACCAAACCCACCACATTTCTCATGAGTCCAACATCAAAACACTGTCCAGTCCTGAAAACCCTAATTACTATTTTGCATTCCTTTAAAATATTTTTAAAGAATAAATATTACCAGTGTATCCTCAGGGTGGCACTAAACCAACAGTGTGGTCCACTACCTTTATCTTTGAAGAGGCATAATGAAGAAGTTTATTTTAGTTTTCAATTAATCTTCAAATAGGTGTGTTTGGCTGCTTGTACATACTATCGGGGTTAATTCGGTTTAGTTCTCCCTAAATTGAAATGGTGGGTTTTTAAAAACACTGCTTCAAGTTAGGGCGAATTAAGCCTAACTAACCCCCTGTGGTGTGTACACGAGTGTGAGGGCCTGATCATTACTTGCTTCTTTGGTGGTGGGGGGAAGGGCAGAGGGCAAGCTGCTAGTGGGCCGAGTGGTCCTTGAGCTGTGCGGGGCCCCTCCCCAGGTGGTACCTCCCCTACTGACACCTGTCCCAGCCTGCACCAGGGGGTGCCACAGCTGCGGAGGGAAGCACTGCCTCTCCTACCCCCACACCTGTGGAGGGAAGCACCAAACCCCTGCACAACTCAGGCAGGCAGGTCCCAGGGAAAAAAAAAATGATCAGGCTCATTGCTTTTCTTTTTTTTTTCCTTCAGGATCTGTCTGCCTGCATGGGCTGCTGCTGGGTCCCACAGCCCCTGATCTGCCCAGGGCCTGCTAAGCCCTGACCATATAGGCTTCCAGCAGCCTGTACGCTGTTGCACTTTGTTAGGTAGCAAACTAAAACACTTTGGAGGTATCTTATCTTGCTACATACCAAAGTCATTTAAAGTGGAATACGCCACTGAGTGTATAAACAGTAATGCCATTAAAGCAGAATATGACGATGAACATGCAAACAGCAACACCATTAAAGCGGTGCAGAAGGGCATTTAAGTTGCTATAAAGCCAACTTTATGTTGTATACAAAGGCCCTCTGTGAATTAAAGTATACCTCTACTAACAGTACATGCTTTCAGAATGTGTTTATTCAAAGTCACCTACATATCCCTTACTGTAGTACTGAAACATTTGTATAACTTCCAATGAAAATGGAAGCTGTTTTGTTCAAGAATGTAAAAGGAGTGCTGTGGTCTTAGTCTATACTCAAGGACTCATTCACTTGTGGGAATGCAATCTTATGTTGAGATGTGTGGAGGGCTGCCAGCAGGGATTGTCCAACGATAATCAAAGGTCAAAGTTCAAGTTCAAAGTCAAGTGATAGGCAAATCACTTTTTCTGACTCAGCAGAAGAGGCAGTTATGCTCCTTTATATAACAGGCAAAGCTACAAAGCATTAGAGGTGCAACCCATGGCAGACAGCAAGTCATAATTAAGGGGCACAGATAAACAGTTCCTCATATAAAGGCAGGGGTTAAGAAATTACTTTTGTAGTCTGCCTGTGGTAGTTGCACAAAGCCAGTAGAAGCCCTTGGGCGCGTCCATACAAGAAAGCATATGCGCTTGCAGCAGCTCAAAAAGAAGCAGTGCAAATCTGAGCCAGGACTTTTTGCCTCGGTGCACGTGCCCGGACATGAACTTTGGTATGAGGCAAATTGTGCCACTTGGGGCAAAATAACCCTGCCTGGCTCCTACCAGATCTGCAGCCAGGGGGAGCTAGAGCCTGGTGGCCTCAGCAGTATAAAAACCTGCCCTAGCCAGAAGCTCAGGGCTACTTGCCCTCAGGAGTTTCTGGGGCCTGGGCAATTAGTATCTGGGAACACTACCCCTTGTGCCAAATGGACTGCTGAAGCAGCAACCCAAATTCACTTTTTAAAATACCCCAAAATCCACATTCTTCCACAATTAGAACAAAATGGAGAGAAAGGGAGAGAGAGGAGGGATTGATCAGATAGGCGATGTTTCATTGCTATATTTACAAGGTTAAAGCAATTTGGAAGCTTACCAGTATCTCTATCATCATAATCAAATAAATCCTAACTAACTATATGTTTTAATGTTTGCTTTTGATTTCCTTATCACATAGTGGGTGTGTGATGGGGGGATGTGGGGTTTGCAGGAGGAGGGTAGGGGGATGTGGATGGGTGTGTGGATGGGTGTGGAGGGATGTGGGTAGGTGTGCAGGTACTGTGGCAAGGTTCCCTCTAAGGTGTGTGTGTGCATGGCTGCACATGAGTAAAAGTCTGGCCATGCACCAACTTTTTCAGGCTGCGCACCACCAGGAATGAAGCTGGCCTGCAGTGTAGGACACTTATTAAAGGTAAGCTCCTCCCCGAGGTGAGGTGGAGGTAGAGGCTGGTGTGGGCTCCAACAGCTCTGGGGAACTGCTCTGCTCCCCTGCATCACCTTGGGGAGCGAGGAGGCAAGTGGTGTCAGGGCTGGGGAGTGCAGTACTTTCCCAGAGCCAGTGAAGCCCACGGAGCAGTTCCCCAGAGCTGGCAGAGCCTCAGGGCAGGCAGTGGCTTCTCCCCGAGATGAGGCAAGGCAGGGATGGAAGCTGGGCAGGGGCTGGCACAGGCTCTTCTGGCCCTGGGGAACTGCTCTGTGGGCTTTGGGAAGTGCTCCACTCCCCAGCCCTGATGCCATGTGCCTCCTCACTCCCCAAGGCAATGCTGGGAAGCAGAGCGGTTTCCCAGAGTCCAGGGAGTCTGTGCCAGCCCCCAGCCCCCCAGCCTTCAGCCCCCACTGCCTGCTCCAGGTGAAGAGTGAGGAACTTACCTTTAGTAAGTGTCCCATGCTGCACCGAAAGGGGAAGGCAGGACCAAAGTGGCATGCTCATGGACCACTACTCCTTAAAGGGAACATTGGACATATTTTCCAGTCTCATGCATGTAGAGAGTGCATCATTCTGGTTTTGAGTTTCTCCTCTAACATGTTCTAGAAGAATGCCCTCGTCTCCAGCACCCCAGATTAATAATCCTTTTCAGGCTGGAGGCAATTTCTACCTTCCCACTTGAAGCTTTTGCATCGTGTAGAAAAGATTCAAGATTTATTGGTCTAAGGATAAGGAAGCATGAGTGAGGATAATTCTGTAAGTAGATGATTAGAGCACTCACTTGGGAGGGGGCTGCCCTGCATGGACAGGCAGCCTGCTTCAGAACAGGGGCGAGGGCCAGCCACAGAGATGCTCTGGTTGGCTACCAGAGTGTCTCTGTGGAGGACTGAGCCTCTGGTTGCCTGGCCCACTTTTTTTTCCCCAGGGTATTTTTTGACCCCTGGATATCCAGGTATCTAATTTTGCCCCTGCACTGCAAATTTGCAGCATGGGAAATTGTTTTTTTATTCCTGCATGTGTCTCTTCCCGCATCTCAAAGGGGTTTGAGATGTGACAAGAGGCATGTGCGTGCTTGTGAGGCAGGCCCAGAGTGGAAGCAGGAAACTAAAGACAGAACTTCTAGGTTCCCAGGAATTCTGGATTGGCAGACTGGGGATTGTGGGGCAAGGAAACTAACCGTCTCCTGTATGTTTCCCCTACAGTGAGGAAAGCAGGATTTTGTGTTCATTTTTATAAGTAAACAAGATTACGCCAAAGGATATACCTAACTCATAGCATTGATTTCTCATGCTAATGGAAACAATCATGTGAGGCCCACTGATTCTTTGGATAAAAAGGAGAACAAAATTATGGATGCAGAAAAATTACACTGATCTCTATTTTAAATGCTTGCTTAATATTTAGAGCAGAGAGATAGGAACCAAAAGATTTTTGTTCCCTTGTTAGCTATACTAATGATTATATTAATTTAAGACATTTTATTCTCTATGCCACAATTTACTGAAATGTAAATGTACTGATAATTCTCTACTCCACTTGTACAATTTTGTGATTATACAAGTGCTCTGACATCCCAAGTGCAGTATGAATGGAAACTAGAGACAAACGCACCAGGGGTTTATCTTTGGGTTTACCTGGTATTATCACTGTGTGGTATTTATATTCCAATATAACCCAACTCTTAACGAACACCTTTTAAACACAGAAAAATGACATACTCCGAGTTCTGCAGATGTCATTGAACCCAAATGGGCAGATTCTCTTAGACAGGAGAAGCAGGGCATGGCATCATAGGGCCTTAGCTATCTTATGATGTGTGCAGTAAACATTTTTTTATTTACAGTTTTAATTTTTTTCATTGGCATATAGGGCAGCTTTTGTCAAGCAAAATACAAGTCTTGTACAGCAAAGGAGTATTCTGTATTCTTTGATTCCTAAATGAGCACAGACAATAAATTACTATGGGAGGTTTTCAACATTTTGAAGTTTAATAATAAAAGGACATGTGCTTTATTGTGAAGACTAGGTGCTTTGGTTTTCTGCATGGCACATGGAGCTTTTCTTATTAACAATACACCTGCTTCAATGACATGAAAGCACAGGGGAGAAGTGAAAGCTACTGACAATTTACAAGATAGAATAATGTTCATTTTATTAAACTGCTGCTTTTAAATGTGTAAGATTACACTGCAGATATGATGCCTAGACTATTTTTGCCAAAAATAATAAGGCAGTTTTGTCAGTAAAGGATCAATATCTTAGATAAGTCTGGAAAAGAACAACCATGCAACTATTTAATTCAATAAGGGCCAGATTCTGATGCACTTATGTTGAGTGGTACTTAATGTTTTTCATATTTCCATCAAAAACTTCTGCTCTGAAAGGACTGCTTCATAGAGCAGGTACTATAAGACAGATTCCAATACCTTACACTAAGGGTGGAGACAGATGTCACCTTTGTGATACTCTAATGTTCATGGTGGCACAAGGTGAAAGCAAACAGACATCCATATCTCTTGTCATGCTACAGATGTTCACATCCGTTTGGTTATGGTGGAAGAGCTCAGGCAATGTGAAACTGTCCAGGTTCTCCAGTATCCCCTGGGCAGGAGCTTTGGGGGCCTGAGGGTCCCGATTCTGAACAACTCAGGAATTCCTGAGCAGGATCAGCCCCTTCAAGCCTTGAGAGTGCCTGCCTCACTTTCCCTACTTACCTAGGTGCATCTCTTCAGGGCTGCATCTGGGTAAACAGGGAAAGTCAAGGCTTTGTGGTATGTCCCAGGTGGGGGTTCCCTGCTTGCAGACAGGCACTCTGTGCATCACCTGGGGGAAGCCTTCTGCTGGAGTTTTCCCTGGGGGTGCCAATAATTGCAGAGTTTGGGGGGGATCTCCCACACGTGACCCTGGGGAAATCCTTTCCAGAAGGATTAATTACCTTCTTTTATTACATAAATCTTAATTACCCTGTAAGAGAGGGTGATGTGTGAGTCATCCGTGTGTGCCTCCCTTTATGCTTGCAGATACATGTGGGAGAAATCCCTTGGTGAGGGATTTCCCCACACATATCTGCAAATGTGGAGGGGGATTCATGCTTAAGTCACCCCTCTCCGTGCTTGCCGGCATACTTGGTGGAATTACCTAAAACAGGAGCAGGCAAAATACAGCCCACAAGCCAGAACTGGCCCATCAGGCAATTCTATCCAGCTTAAGGGGCCACTCTGTAAGCCCTCTGTAAGACCTGGCCCTATGAAAGCTTGTGCCTCTGTACAGGAGGTGTGGCTCCAGTTGCTAAACAACCAACCCCCACCCCAGCCTGGCACCCAGAGGCTTTTGCCTGGTGACCCTATGGATGTTTCCAGCCTCCCTGCCTGTGAGAGTGGGAATGCAGGTAAGGGCCCCACTGGGCCAGGGAGCACAGGGAGTATGTGCTATGGGGCTGGGCTGGCTTGGCCCCGCTCACTGCAGGAGCACAGGAGCTGCACACTCTGGGTCCGGGTGGGGCTGGCCCTGGCCAGGGAGTTCAGCGGAAACTGAATGTTATGGGGTTGGGTGGAGTTGGCTTGGCATGCTGTCCCCACCCACAGCAGGGGACTGGGCTGGGAGAATGGGGAGTTGCACTCTATGGAGCTAGGTAGGGCTGGCCCAGTTCGCTGCCACCACATGCAGCTCCAGGGACTCACACACTTCAGGGACTCTAACAACCCCCACACCTCTATACATACACACACACACCCATACCCTCTCACATATCCCACCATACTCCCAAACACACTCATACTCCCCACACACTCCCACACACACCCAAACTCTCCCACAGCCAACTCCCACACACAAACACTATGCAAACACACATAAATCAGGACAATATATATTTTTAAATAAAATTAAAATTAGTTACAGTAGGTGTTCAATGTTTTATAGTAAATAATTTGTTTTTTTCCAGTTGCAAGATAGCAACCCCCCTCCCTACTCCCTGCAAAAGGATTACACCTGGGGCAAGGGGAGGGAGTATTGTTGGCAAAAGTCAGGGGTTAGGGATGGGACTTCCAGTCCCAAGATGGCAATCAGGGGGTGGGGCTCCTATCAAGGGGTGGGGCTACCCTTGCAGTCCTTGACAACTCACCAAAGCTTAAGCTGCCTTCCAGCTGAAATAATTGTCCATTCCTGCCCTAAAGAGTATTTTTCTGCACTAAGAATGTTGCCCACATCTGCCCTAAAGAGTAATCTCCTTCACTCAGCATGGCACTGATAATTGGTCCAACAGTCACTGGCTTCTCTCATGACATGTGATATGAACATCTTTTAGATCCTGCAGTCCTATGATGACATAGTCAAGAAAGTCCCGTTGTTTCAAGTGAGGGTGTTGCCATGTTGTTTTGTACCTGTCCCGTTGTCTGAAGATAGTGTTAGTAGTGACAAGCTCATGCTCTGCACATTTACTGAGGAAAAGGATGCTGTTGGAATTGGTTTTGCCCACTCATTCCTTCCTAGTAATGCCCCTCCACATCTTAAAGTGCTGATGTTCTGGTCAGGTAGTTGAAGTAAAATCCCACATATAAATTAATGGGACTGGTAAGAATTCAAAACTACAAGGCATTCTAAGAAAAAGTACAGCATAGTTAGCAGGCCATTTGAACTCTAAGAAAAGTGGTGTCTTTCAGGGTTCAGTACTCAGACCAGTCCTTGTCAACATGTTCATTAATGAATTGGATTCAGGTGTTAAAAGCATACTAGCAAAGTTTGTGGATTATACCAAGATATGGGGGAGTGCAATCACACTCAAGGACAGGCTGGGATACTGGCTGACCTGGACAGGCTTGGAGGTGGGTGGATCAAAACCTGATGATGTTTAAAACTGAGAAATGTAAATTGCTCCACTTGGGAAGGAATAATTCACAATGCACTTACAGCCATGGTGGTGCTACACTTGCCAGCACCACAAATGAAAGAGACCTGGGGGTTATGACAGACCACAAAATGAGCACAAGCCAACAGTGCAATGCCGTAGCTGGTAGAGAGAATCAAACAGTGGTATGCATCTATTGATGCATCTCAAGCAAGACTAAGTGTGAGAGGGGAGGTAGAAGCCCCCCCACAACATGTCCTGGGACCCCACCTGATGAGCACCAGGACTTACAGCAGGGACTGAGACAAGCAGTGGCTATGGGGAAACACATATGCAGGCTCGGCAGTTCCACAGCTGCCTGAGCCTGAGGATCAGTGAGCCCTGGGAGCAGGGCCTCAAGGAAGTGCAGGCTGCTCAAAGGGCAGCTGGGAAGAGAACCAGCTGCCCCAGTGGAGAGGAGCAGCATGCCGGCTGGGAGATGTGGGCAGCAGAGCTGGGCAACAACAGTGGAACTGAGCACAGGGCAGCAAGCACCAGCATCAGCCAGGGAAGCCCAGCTGGGAGAACAAAGAGCTCTAGGAGCTGAAGGTTGCCAGAGGGTCGTGGTGGGAAGAAGCAGTTCTTCCCTACAACCACAGGCAAAGACACAGCTGCGCCAGAGAGTTCACGTACCAGGGTGGGGAAGGGCAATGAATGATGGCAAAACACCGTGAGTAGCCTGGTGAAGAGGGAGGAGCAGACAGCAACTGGCTCAGAGCCCTATGGGGAAGTAGCAAGTGCCACCAGGTGGTGGGATCAGGAGTCATTAACTCCTAGTCAGCTAGTCCCTGGAAAGAATACCAGCAGAGAAAGACAAATTCCTTCTCCTGTCCCAGAGGGCAGGGGAGCCCAGGAAGCCAGAATCCCAGGTACCAGTCAGCAAATGCCAAACATCTTCTTTTTTAGTTAAGAATTTCCTAAGTTATTGTTACCCCGAGCCAGGGCAGGTTTAGTTACCCAAAAGTTGGTCTGAAGACCAGGGATCAACTTGGGAGAGATTGACGGCTGGAAAGATCTGACCCCAATCGAGGTGGACCACGCAGATGAGAAGAGATCATCCCAGGGAAGATTACAGGGAGCACTATCTTCCCAGGCCATGGATGTGGTAAGGGTGGAGTAAAGGGGAGGTTTGGAGCTCCATGAAGAAAGACCAGAGTCTTTCATCAACATCAAAGTCATGGTAAGCGAGTAGGGGCAGTGCTTGAAACCACCTACGTGGCCCCAGGGTGCTGTCTCACTCTGATGTTGCTGAAGGCACCGACCAGAAAGGGGCCAAAGCCTTACAGAACCTATCAGTGTCACTAAGGATGTCATCCTCCCACTCTACTCAGCCTTGTTGAGGCCACAGATGGGGTACTGCTTCCAGTTCTGGGTGCCGTACTTCAGCAAGGATGCGGAGGAGCTTGAGAGAGTCCAGAGTAGAGCCACGTGCATGATTAGAGGTCTGAAGAGAGATCGTACAAGGAGAGGCTGAAAGACATGGGATTGTCCAGCCCGGAGAAAAGACTTAGAGGGGACTTGGTGGCAGCCTATAAGTACATTAGGGACATACATCAAGGCCTGGAAGATCACCTGTTCACCAAAGCACTCCAGGAGAAGACAAGAAACAATGGAAACAAACTGACTGAAGATTGCTTTGAACAGATTCCCCACAGAAGTGGCACAGTCATCTACCCTGGAGATCTTTAAAAAAACATCTTGATACACACCTTGCTGGCACCATCTGAACCCAGCAGTGTTTTCTGTCCAAGTGCAGGGGGGCTGGACCCGATGATCTTGTAAGGTCCCTTCCAGCCCCTAACATCTATAAATCTATGCATCTATGAAACCTGAATGATGATACGGGAGGAGGAGGAAAATGGGGCATTACATAGCAATGCCACTTTACATGAGAGAGGTGGGGGCTCTACAGCTTTTTTCAGCTTTAAGCCTAGGAAGCAATCCGAGTAAGTAAATTAAAGGCCAGATTCTTATGAATACATGCATACAAACATCCATTTGTATGTTCCAAAATGTGAGTGATTGGTGCCTCTTGAACCTGGGGGGGCACCCATAAAAGCCTCTGACCCTGTCAGGAGGGCCACCAGCCCTATCAACAGCATCAGTGTCGGCTGTCAGGGGGGACACAAAACCAGGCTGTGGTCTTTGTCATGTATTCTTTTGAAAATATGTTCCTATCATTGAATAGACATGACTTGGAAGCAAGAAATAAAATGAGGAGGAGGAAGGTCAGTCTTAATAAGGATTGGAAATGAATTTATGTAAGAGATGGCTTGAACAAAGGATCTAAACTCCCACTGTAATGCATTTCAAAGTGACATGTAGTTTACTCACCTGGCAAACCTCCTATAAGAATTTTTGCAGACAAATGAGAGGCAAAAGGGTTGAGAGAGTAAATGAAAGGAGAGAGCAGGAAAAAGAAGGAATTGTATGAAAGAGTCATGGATAAAATGCCGCATAGAGACTTCTCAATACTTTATATATTCACAATGAAAAGCTTTATGCAAAATAACATTCAGATTAAAATCACATACTTAAATAGCTAGTCATCTAGTCACATATATAGAGGTTGGTGAAAATGCATTTATACTATCTATAACTTAAAGCTGAGTAGCTAAACTGAAAAGAGGGCAAAGAGTAACCTTTTCTGGTTTAATTTGTCTTCTTATTTTCATATTACATAAACTTATAACTATGAAAACAAAGAACAAAGTTCTAACCTTGTCTGAGTTCTCCAGTAACATAAATCACTTTCCTTCTATGATTTATTACATCACATAACCCCCTAATAGTCTCATAATTCACAACTGCTTATTAAGTATTGTGTATACCTTCAAATGACAAAAACAATGGACAAAAATTGCCAACATCAGAGTGTGTGGGTTTGATTTACAGCCACTCATAATGCTAAACCTAGAAATTTTGTTCTCAGTTATATTTGAATTACACATTAGTTCATTTCTTTTCATGTCTGTGGTACCATTGTAGACTGAAAAAATCAATGATTTATTTTACACATGCAAGCTGAAATCAAGCCTCTTAATATTTACAGGTATTAGATCAACTGGATAATTCATGAACAATAAAATGAAAATCATGTTCCACTGAAAGTGTTTAGCATTGTGTTGTCTACTGGCTGATGAGAGAGGATCCCCAAGACAATGAAACAGAACAAGACCAAGAGATCTGCAGAGAATGAATATTGAAAAAGAGTTCATGAACTCTGGATGATAATTAGCCAGTGAGCATGCCAAATTTTCAGTGGCTTGTAAAGTGGCTATGTTGTTTTAGTACAAACCAAATATTAACACCCAAGTAATATTATTTTTTCAGATATCTCCTTTGTAAACTGAATCAGATTAATGTATCTTGCATGTTTATTAGATACAGAATATTTTTTTCTATTCTACTTTAGTCTAAGTGGCATAGCTTACACTGTCACATTTACCATAGTGAAAAAAAAATTAATGATTAATAATAGCACTTACATTCATATAAGTCACAGTGATCAACACTGATAACCAAAAGCAATAAATGTGAAATGTATTTGGTGCTTTAGCACAGTGCATTGGTGTCCACATCATCACCATCAGCATCACCACAATTGCTAACCTGCTTGGCAGACTTGCACATAGCTGTATATACGAGGGAAGCTAAGCTGATGGTGGTGCTTCTGAAGATTTTATTGCATCAGCAGCACAGAAGTGAGTGGTACAAAAGACTTAAACTAAAGGGCAGAGAAGGAGATGAAAGGGACATGGGGTGGAAGTGCATGGTGTACCTGCTGTAGCAGAAAACCCCCTTTTCCTCTTGCCTGCATTTGCTGTCCTCTCTTTGGATGTTTTTCTTTTTCTACCTTTTCTTCCTTCCTCTCTCTTTCACTTTAAGATAAGGAATTGTGTTTTAAAATTTGTATGTGTGCATTTCGTATCTCCCGTTGTAGTTTGGTATTTTTATCTATTTGTGTGCCATGGCATTTGTAGCTTATATTTTATACTCCTCACTTTTCAACTTTTAACTAAACGTGTTTGGTTTCATAAGTAAATTATACATTGTAACAATGTTAACAAGGGCAGGAATCAAACTGCCCTTCCCTGTATCAGGCTGGCCCCTGAATCAACCAATGGAAGAACTCAATAGAAGACAATGTAACAACCGGGAAATCTCTAAACGTCACTGATCAAGGGCTAGAAGCCCTGGCCTGAGTTAATCAATGCTGGGAACCAACTTTTGGGCTGAATATCTCCAGATCAACCACTCCCAGAGCCCTATTCAAAAGTCATCAAAGGACTTCCAAACCTGCACATTCATGCGGATGACCCCTGGGGCTGATAGATGCTATCCAGTAGCCACCGAGGGGGGAAGTCCCACGAGGGTCAATGACCCCTGGATAGGGCAAACCTGAAAACTGGGGAGTCACCAAAGTCTGCCAAGGACAAATAAAAGGCAGAGAAAAGTGACCTTCAGGGGTGCCCTCTTGATCTCCACCTTGACCAGACTTGTCCAGCCAGAAGGACCAGCCGGCGACCCCGTTCTGGAGGATAACACCATGATGAAAGAAGCCTTAACTGGCCATCAACGGCAGACTCCAGAGCTTGTAGGATAGGTATACCTGACTCTGTAGTTTGCTACTGTGTGTGTGTATGTGTGTGCATATGTGGGGGGGGGGGACCAGCCCCAAGGTTTATGATTTAATTCATTACACTGTTTCAATCCACCTAATAAACTAGAATTTTAAGGATCCCGAGTTGGACATTTGTAGCCAACACTGCAACCCACTTTGAGTTCTACTCCACCCAAAGTTTAAAACCAACTGCCAAGGAGCAGCAGCAGCATTTGTAGTCAGACAGTACTGAGGGAGTCGACTGACTTCGTGGCTCATTGTAATTTACATTATTCCTTCTAAATCCTTCATTCCAGAGGTGTTAATGACCCTTTCTTCTTTTTAATGGTCTTGATGTTTCATCAGTCAAGCTATTTTTTGTTCTGCTATTCTGCTGTCTGTTAGCTGCTGCTGGCAACAAAGGTCCTATTTCACAGCCCTTTAAATAATTTTTTAACTCATTCCAAGGTTATATTTGTTTTTGCTTTAATTTTCAACTGAAATATACAAGCCAAGCCCCCTGGCATATTAATAAAGTTTCTAGTTTATTTCTAACTGGAGAAAAATATGTGATGATGCACCTCAGTATTTGCACCCCACTTCTGCCTATGCTTGTACTTGCTCTTTGCCTCAGAACGTGACAATTATGGTGGGAGCTGGAGCCCAGCAGTACAAGATAAACCAGAAAAACCACAAAATAGGTTAATCACTTTGTTTACTCTTTTTGGTCTCTAGAAGCTTTGCCTCTCAGCAGTGCTCCCTCCTTTCATCTCCCTTTCCCTATCCTTTGATTTAAATGACATCATTTTGTTCTACTTAGTGCTCCTGATCTCTGCAAATCTATTCACACCACCTGATGAAGGATGGAAGCCAATGGAACCTCATGCCCCTCTGAATAATTTAATCTATAAATGCAACCCAGCCCTGCCTTCTGCCTAGTCCAGTGGTTACATTGGCCAGGGTTAGACTGAGGATTTTGGAGAAAGCTAAGCAAGACAACTCTTGACATACACTTCTAAATCTTTTGATCTCTCCCTAGCTTCCTGCTGCAGAAATATAATTACTTGTTTGCTTCTTTCAACATCACCAGTCAGTTTACATTACAGTTTTCATCACAAGAAAATGGTTAGAGACTTATTTGTTGGCTCTGAGAATGTGAAGATTTTCCTTCTTCAAGTCTAACTCTATTTACAGGAGACTTCTGCAAGGCCCCACAAAACCCTGTCAGCTGATAAATGCAGTATGACGTTTTTGCAGTTAATGAAAAACAGCCTTTTCTGGTTTTGCACATGGTGTTAATGTGAATTTGGATCTTAGGCCTTGATCCATCTCTAGCTTCTCCTGCACCTTGCTGCTGGTAAATGACACAGTGGTTAGGATGCACACAAACCTTCAGCTTTTCCTTTAGATTTAAACTTGGCATGCAGATCACTTCAGATTCTTCTGGGAACTAAAACAGCCACAGCCTCAGGAATAAGAAGTGGAACACAGCAGAATCTCTGAGTACTCATCAACCAGAAGCAGCAGCAAGTGATACAAAGTTGCTTTGGGGTGCAACTTTTTGTCTCTGACAAATGTAAAAGGCCAGCTCTCAGAGAAACATGCTGAGAAAAAAAATTACTATTAAGAGAATAACCCGATTCTAGAGCAAGGTCATATGGAGTCAGCAAAGGAAATGTTGCATTGAAAAGTCTGATCCTGTGTGTTATATGTCACCATTGCACAATCTTCCTAGATAAACTATAGATACTGAACAAACATTAGGGCTGTGCGAAGCTTTGGTTGCTGACTCAATCTGGAGGAGATTTGACCCAATTCAGCAGCCAAATCTCCAAATCCAAATTGAATCAGGAGACCCATTAATCTCTCTGAATTGAGTTGGAAGCCTCTGAATCAATTCGAAGAGGTTCGATGATTCTACTGTAGACACAGCTTTATATGTTTTTTCTACATACCTCAAGGTACTGGTGGACCCAGAAGTGGAACAGAAATACGTCCAATATACTTCTGAGTCTGCCATGGAGCGTGTGAGGCCCTGCCCCTGATCACCCGCCAGGCTCAGTGACTGATCCTCCTGGGTCTGGGGATTATACGGGGTGCCTTCATAGCCCATTGCTGTGCTGAGGTGTATGGGGGGGGTCCCTGCATGGCCGGTGGTAGACCTGGAAGTGGACTGGGGGGCCCCGCATGCTCCTGTGGGACACTTTATCCACCCCACCATCTCTGCATTCATGAGCTGCACCTGGTATCTCGAGGTAGGTAGAAAAAACATATAAAGCTATGTCTATGGCCAAACCGCTGGTTCTCTGAATCAGCATCAAATCTTCAGATTCAGCTGAATCAAATCAGGACAGTGATCTGAAACAGCGAATAGAATCACTGTCCTCCCCCTCCCCCTGAATTGGGCCAAGTCCAAATCCATACTGAATACGGCCCACTTCAAACACCCCTAACAAACACTTAATTCAAAAGTCCTTTTTTACACTTATTTTTCAGACTTTTCCACACCTTTAATGCCTGTTTCATTCAGTTTTAAATAATTAAGTGATGAATTAGCCATCTCTTCCTCTAAGGAGACATTGCAAGCTCTCTCATGGTGAGGAAATGTTTGCTATCTGACATTGTGGAGTGAAATGGCCACTAGTATAGCATCATGGGTCCTAATTCAAATGCCACTGAAATCACTAGGAGTCTTTGAGTTGACTCCAATAAGCTTAGTATTGGAGAAAAGGAGATGCAGGAGTTCAGATAACATTTTTATAGCCTCTGAATATATAGAAGCTTCTCCACATCTGGCTCTTTTGAGGTTTACATATAAAAACAGTCATGCTGAGGAATGACTGAATACTCTCTTTTCCAATAAATCATTTCACTAAAATCTGCATGTACCTTATGATGTCTTCAGAGTCATTAATCAATATAGCTATTAGTAGTAACATTACAGCAATGCTAGGGGCTTCAGTCAAAATAGGTCTCATTGCACAAGATCCTGTACAAACATGAGACAGAGAGTGCCTGACTTGAAGAGCTACTACCTAAATAAACAAGAGTCACCATTTTACAAAAGGGCAAAATGAGGTACAGGAAATAAAACAACACAGGAAAGCTGTATGAAAACTAGGAATAGTATGCATGTCTTCCAAGACCTAGTGCACTGCTTAAAACACAAGATCAGCCTTCTCCAAGAAGGTTTTAACTCAGTTATGGATATTGTTTGTCCCTTTTAACTAGGACTGACTTCACTTTTGTTCATTTGCTTTATCTTTAGTTCAGGATATTCAAACAGTAGGTAGTTGGATCTGGACCCCCAGAAGGTATTTAAGGACCTAATTCCTGTTTGTGTGCCTAGGTCCCACTGATTCAGTTCAGAGTTAGGCACTTAATCTTTGAAGATCTGGGCCTGTGTTCTCTTACTATTTAGCATGACAAATAGAAGGCCCACATTCTACACCTGGTTGGCTTATGCAGTATTCCTCTACTTAAAAAGATGGCAAAAATGGCTTGTAATTTATAGCGCATAGCTTTATTTTTGTATTTTAAAAAACAACATGAGCATACTTGGTCCCAATTTATAAGTTTGGTAGTTCAAAAATTTAATTTAGTAAAATGAGACACTTTGGATTAAGAAAAACAATAACCCTACTCTTCATGGATGTGGGCTCAGGAAACTATTGCTGAGAAACTACCGCATCATACAGACCTGAAGTACACTGTTTGTTATTCAACACATTGAGTCCAATAGTAGTAATGGAACATTGTTGAAATATAACAATCTGAGGTGCAAACTGGCATTCTCTAAAGTAGGAAAGTAAATAATTTCTCTACAGTTGCATCCAGAATAAATAATAAAATGTGTACTAAACATGGACTATGAACTACCAAGCTCATGCTCCCTTTCTCTGGCTTCAACATTATTTAATTATTTTATGCAAAGTGGAATAGCATTGACAGCAATGGCTGGGATTGCCCCATCACAGAATAACGCATATACTGGTAGTTGGAGTAGTCTTGTGAGTGGTGTGATACTTGGATTTTAGTTTCCTCAGACAGAGGAAGGAATTGAGTGCGAGAGGGCCCTCCACATGCTTGGTGGTAAACCTGGAAGTGAACTGGAAGTACTTCTGGTCCACTTCTGGGTCTGCCAGGAAGCATGCTGGGGGGCCTCCTGTGCCTCCCTGGCTCAGTGACTGGCTACCAGGGGAGCCTGGGTGTCCCCCCAGAACCATGAAGCACTAGCTGCTGAGCTGGAGAGGTGCAGGGGGGTCCCTAAGTGTGCTCCCTAGTGGACCCAGAAGTGGAACACAAGTGCTTCTGGTCCATTTCTGGGTCTGCTGCCCACTGGGAAGCCCTCCATGCTTCTGTGGGACACTCCATGTGGGCCAGCATTGTAGCATTCATGAGCTGCCTGATACCTAGAGGTATGTAGAAAAAACTTTTAAAGTTGTGTGATTCGGAGGATTCCAATTCAATTCAGAGAAATTAAAGGGTCCTCTGATTCGATTCAGATTCGGAGATTTGGCCACTGAATCGGGTTGAATCTCTGCCGAATCAAATCAGGGACCAAAGCATCGCATAACCCTCTTAGTTTATTCATGCCCACACTCAGCATTCTGCTTTTTGTAAATCCAATTCTGAAGCACCTAACTCTCCCACCGTGTCATAATATCTAAGTCCGTTTCAGGATCTGAGTCAAATACTCTATAAATATAAACATTGTGGGTATGTCTATATAAGAGGCCATGTTGCCATAGTGACAAGCTACCGTGATGTAGCTTATTGCTATGGCGATGTAGCATCAGCGGGCACAAACTGTGATGTCGTCACCACTGTGAAGTAGGGTTAGAAATGACCCATGCAGTTTCAGGACTGTGTAGTACCAGTAGTTCCTGTGCAATCATTTAGTACTTGCTTAAGCGTGCAGATGCGCCCTGTATATACAAAAATCATCAAACAAATTTTAGAAGGGACTTGAGAAACGACAAGGTTAATGATACAACTGCCACAATGTCTTTGGAAATTTAGCTTGATTTGACAATCCTAGGATTGAAACCACGCATATTACAAAAGTAAAACCAAAATAATAAAAATAAATAAATATGAGAAATGACAAGATTCCATTATTTAGTAAATGCAGCTAAAAGTTTAGTAAACTTTTTAATACAAAGTAAAAGCCTGAGCCCAGAATAACATCAAGATGCTGGAACATGGATAATTGATTGTAATCTTTAGATCCGTCCTTCTCCCTTTTCATTTAAAACTGAAGTTTCACATTTCTTTCTCCAATCTGTGTTTTTGAAAGATGACTGTGTCTCACAGTTCCTGGAAGGAAAGGGTGGCAAATTATAGAAGTAAAATAATAGCAAGTACAATGAGAGAATTCAGAATTTTGTCAGCTTTGAAAGACTTGACATCCTCTTCAGCTAGCTCACAATCAACTGGGTCTGTTTAAAGCACAGTGGCTGGCTTAGTCAAAACTGTATGATAGATTAGGTGCTGAAATAGTTATAAATTAGTAACCATGTATTAATATCTAAAAGTAGATGGTTAGTTAAATGAAGATTGCACTTTTGTTTTCTTTCCAAATTGTAAGCGTTTCATATTGGTCAAGTTATACCATACACTTAAAAAAAAAATGGTTTATGAACTGAATCAGTTTCTGATTCAGATTCCAATACTTTTGCTCAGTGTGAAGGAAAAGGTAGCAGGATTTGGTCCATAGCATCTGTTTGTTCTTAATTTCATAAACCTTCAAGGTTTATGCTTGGGAAGAATCACCAAAATCATGCTCCGAAATATTGCTGAGCTTCTTCAATAAGCTTCCTCACAAATATTTAATGAGACAAGTTCAAACAAAAAACAAGAATACAAGATGTTTTTGTACTACCTGCTTTTAAAACTCTCCTTTGTTTTCATTTTAATAATGCCAGACTTATTAATGGTGAAGGATGTTCCCAGTGCAATATGCATTTAACAACAGAGTCTAATAAATGCAAGCAATTAAACACCTAACTGCCATGGTGTTTCCAGCCTCTTCCTGAAATCATACCACGTTATTATACAGTTGCTGCTGTATATGAACCAATTACACAAGAACCTCTGACCTACAAGCAGCGTCTTCCAGATATAAAGAAAAGGCAACACTGAAACTGAAGTCTCACCACTTTAACTGATGTAATTATTGTATGAGATGAAGTCATTGAGTCCCTTTCCATTATCTATTTATAAAGAATGCAGGTGCAATTCAATTATATTGTTTTCATGCAGTTTGTCAGTAGACTATCTTGACATTGCCCTTCAACAATAAAGGTTTGCATTTTACAGCAGCATGAAAAGCAGAGAAATTACTCTACGTCATACTACCTCAAAAAGGGATATATTCAGGGTTTGAATTGCACTTTGACCGTTGTGGGGATCTGAAAAAAAATCGGCCTGTCCATCACAATGCACTAATAAAATCAGAGACCCCCCGCTAAGTTATGATTCTCAAATCTTACAAGGGGGCTTATCTCTTATTGGGGGGGCTCAGCCCCCCTGAGCTCCCCCATAATTTGAACCCTGGATATAATAGGAACATTTATATGAGTAATATATGATTCTTTCTGTGAAATAAACGTGTTGAGATCATATGTATACTGGTTACATTTTATTATAAATAAATAAAATACATTTACTGTAAAATGCAAACCTTTTTCTTGATGAGCTATGCCGAGACAGCTTACTGACAAACTGCATGAAAAGGATATACTTTAATTTAATTGCACCCATATTCAATGTGAAAATGCTATGTATATTTGTAACATTTTCTAATTATGTTTAAGTCCAAAAAAAAGGTATAACTATTTTCAGGTTCTGTCTGATCAAGGATCAAATCCCAGAGCTAAGCTGAAAGCATTTTACAATATAATGAGCTGAGTTTAGTAGCAGCAATACCCTGCTCAAGGAAACTGTTTTCCATGCTCAATGGACTCCTGACAATCTGTCTGCTGTGGATTTTGCAGCTTCTTATAGATGTACCACAGACAAAGGGTCTGTTGATATCCAATGAACTAAAAGGCTAAGTGAGTATGGAAGTCTTGGTGGTCTCCACTATCAGTATCACTGGTCGTTCTCCAATGACACTGGTTCTCAATGTTTTTAGACTCAGAGCATCACTTGATAGACTCAAGGCACCCCTCAGAAAATGCCAGCTCTTAGTTTTCACTCAATTTTTGACTGCAGAAAAATATTAACAAAGCAATTCTTCTTTTGCAAAGAACTCATGAAGATCACAACAGGTCAAAATGTATTTAATGCTGTAGCTTCCTATTTGATATCTCTGGGTTTATCTTGTGAATCATGTTTGTATACCTAGCATTGCATGGCACATCACAACACCCTTGAAAGGGTCTTGAAACACCCTGGAGTGCTGTGATACTCTAGCTGGCTAAATAACACAGGAAGTCTATTGCCTGTCAAGAAGAGGAGTTCTAATATACTGATAAACACAGTAAATAGAAGACCAAAGGTCTCCTCTTGGAGCTGAGATGAAGAAATTCTAATGTATTACTTTTAAATGACAATATCAAGTACTAAATAAAAAGTCTCAGTTCATTAATTAATAAAAGAAACACATAAAACTATTCTGCATTATAGGAAATACTACCTGCTAAACATACAGATGAGAAGTAATCAACAACATAAGGTTTACAATTCCACAGTAATTTATAGACAACTGCATTTTAGGGTCAAAACAACCAAAAAAAAATCTACATTCTATTGCATAGCTTTATTATACTCTAGAAGGAAGTTTTCAAATGTTTTTTTTCTTAAGAAAATATAGTAAGGCATCACTACTAAAAAACTCAAGTGTTTTGGTAGATTTTTTAAAACTGAAGTTTGTTGATAACCTCCAAAAATACTGTAAAATTACAAATATAGCCATATATCAGTCTCTCCTCCCAGTTTGACTACAGTTCCTTAGGGGTAATTTTCTGAAAACAGATAGGTTAGTCGGTTCTAATTGGCCTAATACTGGACATGCTAGTCCATGGTTAATAACCAGTGGATAGTGCAAAAGAAGCAGACTTAGGCACTGTTGTACAAAATTTAGATGAGATGTTCTTGGATACAGTCAGTCCATGGGTGACCAGTGCCACCTTAGTCAGGGCTAGTCAGCGACCAGTCAGGGATGTGGGGGAGGTCCCACCCTGGCCAATCTTGCCAACTGGGGGAGTTCCTCTGTGGCTGATTGCACTGACTGGGAAGCGGCCGCACCACTGCCAGAAGCAGCCACACTGCTCCTGGAAGTGTCTGCAGTGCTTCATCCAAGTGCTTCCACTCCCCAGCCAGCACTTACAGGGGGGGGCACTGGCATTCCTGCCTGCTCCTCCTGCCCATCACTTAAGAGGGGAGTGCAGCCTGTCAGGGGGTGCACCAGTGCTTTCAGGGGTGCATGTGCACCCCCATGCACTGGCTACACATCGCCACTGAGTCAGTCCCACTGTCTGTGCTGTCCAGGAAGATGAAGACTGAGAGACAGGAGGGCAGAAAAGTGGAAAGGGAAGAGATCCTTTAGTTTGGAGCCACACTCCAGCTATAATCCAGTATTCTCCTTCACTAAGGATATCCCTGTGGTGGGAAGGGTTCCCAGTATATACGAGGGAGGTTTTACAAGAGGGGGTTATTAGGAATGTAGATAGTTTTGTCTGACACATTCAGCTGGACTGCATGATGATTTGGTGCAGGGCACAAAGGTAGACCAAGCATGTAGGAGAACTGCTAGGAAGAATAACCTGTGGTCATGGTTCATATTGGCACTAGCAACACAGGAAAGTGTAAGATAGTTCCTGGAGGCTAAATTTAGTCTTCTAGGGAAGACAGTAAGCTCCAGGACATCCACACTTGCTGTCCCTAAAATGCTTCCAGTATCATGTGCTAGTCCACGGAGACAAGCCGAGTTGTAGCATTCCAACGTATGGATGACAAGACAGAGTAGAGGAGGGGTTTCAGTTTGTTATAAACTGTACATCTTTTGGAGAAAACCTATAAGAAAGGGATGAGCTGCACTCAAACCAAAAAGGCACCAAGTGCTGGCACTAACATAAAAAAGGTGATAGAGAAGTATTTCAACTAAAAGTGGTTGGGGGCCGGGGCGGGGGAGGGAGCCAACAGGTGTGAGTGAACACAGTTTGACTGACATCCTCTGTGGGAGAAACCATGCAAACTGCAGATCCATACAAAGAAGGCAGAAAAGAGAGTAATGGGGCCTATGTAAAATACACAGATAGTGTAACAAGTTTTGATGCCAGTTTGGGCTGCAACACCCCCTGGTGACTGCTGGGCCCCTACTCAGCCCTCACTTCTCAGAGTTGCTCACCTTCACCTCACCTCTCCTGCCATGCCTTGTAGTTATTCAATCCTTGTGAAGGGAGGCTGCCCCAGGGATCTCTGATCCCATACTGCTGTTTAGGTGTCACTACTCAGAACCTTAAGGATTCATTACATAGCTCCAAACCATGGCCGTGCTTCACAGATGTTATCAATTAGTGCCACTCCTAGACCTATACTGGGACCCAGTTTCTGTCACTTCTGGAACTTGCAATCCCTGTGTCATCAACCTTCCTTGAGCCCTCCTGAGTGCAAGCTGTTATCTTCATCTGCCCACACCCAACTACTTCACCCATTTTGGCTACAGATGCCTAGTCCCCCTTGGCCAATGCCTAGTCCTCCCTCGTGGTCACTGCCAGGCAACAGACTTCTTTTTTTGCTTCCGCTTCCACTCTATTCTTGAGCTCTGACATTTCTCCTGGGCTCTAACCCTACTTCCAGGCCTTTGATCCTGCTTTCAGGCCAGTTGAGACCACCACCCCTCTTTCCATCCCTAAATCACTAGAGTCTACCTCAGATCTAAGGCTATGGTGGCCCAGGGCAGAACCACAATCCACTGCCTGCACATCCCTGCAATGGACTCTG
The DNA here is from genome assembly GCA_030014935.1 of Caiman crocodilus. NCBI lineage: Eukaryota > Metazoa > Chordata > Crocodylia > Alligatoridae > Caiman > Caiman crocodilus. Next base: position 33,524,574 of record JAGPOW010001918.1, read on the forward strand.
GTTTTGTAGGCAGAGGTGTGAGGGCAGGGGATTATGGCTCTGCCCTAGGCCTTGGCCCCATGCTGTCACAGACTTGTCATCCTAATCCCAGCTCTGGCCCCATCTGCTCATTTTACTGCTGGGCACCACTCCCTGCCCACTTGTCGCTCCATCCCATCCACCCAGCCATGCACCTTGCCTGACTGTTCTCCATGGAGACCCCAGGATCACTGGCCTGTGACAACACAAGACCAGAGCCTAGGACAGAGCTGCAATCCACTCCCCATATACCCCTGCTGGTATAATCAGTGCTCATCATAAGAGTACATAGGGAGTGTAACACACTCTGCCACAGCCCCTGGCCCTGTGCTATCACCACCCAATGACCTCAGTCCCAGGCCTGGCTCCGGCCCTGCCTACCCATCCCAGTCCTGGATGCCACCCCCTACCCACCTATGTTCCTATCCCATCCACCCAGCTAAGCGTGGGGCAGAGGCAGTTAGGGAATTTTGGTGAGCTGTTGCAGGTGGGGAGAAGGGGTGCTAACTAGGGCTATGTAAAGCTTTGGGTGGTGATTCAATTCAGAGAAGATTCAGCCTGATTCGGTGGCTGAATATCTGAATCAAATCAGGGGACCAATTTAAAGGTCCGAATCAATTCAAAACTCTCCAAATCTTGATTTGGAGAGCTTTGATGATACCGGCAGTCCCTGGTTGCTGCAGCAGGGAGCTGCAGCTGACTCCAAACTGCTAAGTACTAAGGGCAGAAGAGGGGTGCGGCTGGGGGAGGGGATCATGTGGGGACCCCTGCTATCCCCTCAATCCCCCCTGTTTCTCCAGCCCCCACATGGCTTCCCTGCCTGCCCCAGCTCTGTACTTTAAAAAAAGCCCCACTGTTCACTGGGTGCTGCCGGGTGGCAGGGGTGTGTGAACTCCACTGCCTCCCCTGCCCCATGCTGTGTGGGGGGCTCTGCATGAGGCCCCTGACCCCCCCATTCCTCCAGCCCCTGCATGAGTGGCCTGCCTGGGCCAGCTCCGGCCCTTTAAGAAGAAAAAAAGCCAAGAAAATCCTTGAGGCTCATCACTTCTGCAATGGCCTTGGGGCTTCAGGGGCTTGTGCAGAACCCCCCACATGGTGTGGGGCAATGGAGGGCAGCAGGGATGGCCCCCTTGCTGATGGCAGAAGTGGTGGGTTTTTAAATTTTTTTTCTTAAAGAGCCAGAGCTGGCCCAGGTGGGGTACCTGTGTGGGGTCTGAGGGACCAAGGGGGGGTCAGGGGGCATGGCTGATTCGGAGATTCAGGGATTCAGCAGCAGCCAAATCTCCCAAGCAGAATAAGCTGAATTGAATCAGGACAGTGATTTGAATCACCGAATAAAATCACTGTCCCCCAAATTGACTGAATCTGAATCTGAAGCAAATACTAGTTGCTTCACTCAGGCCTAGTGCTGACTCAGTGCATGACAGCTCACCAAAACTTCCTAAGTAGCCCTATGGCCCAAATAATTGCTCACCCCTGATGTAACCTGTCCCTAAAAACTTCAGTACTAGATGCTTAGAGGATCACCAATTTAACAGTAGTCTTTAAAAAGAAAATCTGAGAGGCTCTAAGGAACTACAGACCAGCAAGCGTAAACCTAGCCCTGGCAAATTTATAGAAACTATAATGAAAAATAAAAATTGTCCGTTACATGAATGAGCAGGATTTACTGGGGAAGAGACCACATGACTTTTGCAAAGGTGGGGGAGGAAGGGTCTCACCAATCTATTAAAGTTCTTTGAGGTCATCAAGAACCTCAGTGATCCAGCTGCTTTAGTGTATCTGGAGTGCAAAGCATAAATGAAATTAGGCTGCTGCAGTAACTGGCTAAAAGAAAGGAAAGAGAATCAATAAAATTTAAAAAATCACTTCTCACAATGGAGGTGTTGAGCCCCAGCCCAAATCTGGGTTCATGCTCGGAATGCAGACGCCAACATACACACTGGGCGGTGGAAGTAAAAAGAAAAGTTTATTGCTAGCAACAAACGGTGCAAGGTAACAAACACACCGAATATCATTTCTGGGGTATTTTTATACAGACGTTTACAAGGTTTCACAAGCATGCTGTTCAGTAATTGGTTACAAGGGAATGACACAAGAAGTTCTCTACTGAGTATGTCTCTATACCTGTGTTTAAGCCATGTACCTCATTTACATACATGTATGTTTCATTAGCATACTTTCTCTCCACCTAGGGGTGT
>JAGPOW010001918.1:33540102-33569096 GCA_030014935.1 Caiman crocodilus
AGAGGAGGTTAGATAGGCATCTAGCTGGGGTCATCTGAACCCAGCACTCTTTCCTGCCTATGCAGGGGGTCAGACTCGATGATCTATTGAGGTCCCTTCTGACCCTAATATCTATGAATCTATTAATCTATCCTACCCTACACTTTATTTTTGCTCCCTAGATACCTGAAGTACACTTTATTGTCTTTAATTTTTGTTGTTATCCCAAGTTCTAATGCTTTGGCCTTCCTAACTTATTCCCTGCACGTGTGAGCCAAAGAGGTATACTCTTCCTTGGTAGCTACTCCCACCCACCCCACAGGGGATAGCTGTATGCCATTAGGCTTTCCTGGATTTTTCTGCTTACCCAGGAGAGTTTCTTAGCCCCTTTGCCCCCTTTTCTATGTAGTGGGATTGCCTCCTTCTGTGCCCAAAGAATTGCTTCCTTGAGGAATGACCACTTTTCTTGGACCCCCATCTTGAGCTTTAATGTCCCACTAACTACTCTCCTAAGCACCCTGAAGTCAGTTTTTCTGAAGTCTAGAACTTCTTCCCTGCTGGTTACTTTCCCACCCTTCACTGGATTGTGAATTCAATCAATTGATGGTCACGATCCCCTAGGTTGCCTTGTACCTGAAGATCCCCCACCAGGTCATCCCCTGTAGGCAGCACCAAGTCCAGCACAGCACCCCCCACCCCCCAGTAGGATAGTATACTTCCTGTGTCAGGTGGAGGTCCTGACACAAAAAGATATGCAGGTTAAGAACCTATGTAAATGATTAGTTCTACCTGACTGATCCTTCTAGCAGATGTCAGGGTAGTTTAGGTCACCCATGACAACCATATCTCTTGACTGTGTGGCCTCTTAGAGCTGCTGACAGAATTCCAAGTCTAGCTCATCCTCCTGGTGTGGCAATTCATAGTAGACCTCCACTACCAAGTCCCTTTCCCCTTGGCCTCCTTGTATCCTAACCCACAGTACCTCAGTTTGGCCCTCCTCTGATCCCATCTTGACTATAAAAAATGTGTATTGTAAGGCTGTGTGACACTTCGGTCCCTGATTTGATTTGGAAGAGATTTGGCTTTATTCGGTGGCCAAATCTCTGAATCTGAATCAAATCAGAGGACCTTTAATCTCTCTGAATCAATTCAAACAGACTCAGTGATTTGAACATAGACACAGCTTTAAAAGTGTTTTTCTACATACCTCTGGGTAGCGGGGGTCCATGATCACTGTGGTACTGGGGCACATGAAGCATCCCACAGAAGTACAGGGGGCTCCTCAACTGGCTTGGCAGCAGACCCAGAAGTGGACCAGAAGTAGTTCCAGGTCCACAGAGGATTGTGCTGGCCCCCCGCCCCCCTGGCTTAGTGACTAGTGCCTCCTGGGTCTGGTGGGGGGAGCAGCCTGAGCCCCTCCCCATAGCCAATCACCAAGCCAGGGAGGCTCAGAGAGGCTCCCCAGTGCATTCCCCAGCAGACCCGGAAGTGGACCAGAAGCACTTCCAGTTCACCTCTGGATTCATTGCCAAGCACGTTGGAGAGCTGTGGGATGCTTCATCCACCCCAACACTGCAGAGATCATGAGACATGCTGCTATATCAAGGTATGTAGAAATTTTTTTTAAAGCTGTGCCTGTGTCTGAATCACTGATTCACTGAATCAGCATCAAATCATCAGATTCAGATTTGGCTGAATCGAATCAGGCACAGTGATGCAAATCAATGGAACCCTGATTTGGGCGGAGTCTGAATCCGAATCAAAATAGGGCCATTTTGCACACCCCTAGTATATTGGCCCCCAACATATAGAGCACCTCCCCCTTTTTCCCTACTGTATCCCATCTATGCAACATATAACCTTCAATGCCTACTGCCCAATAGTGAATAGGGTCCCACCAGGTTTCAGTTTGCACAAGATGCCCATTAAGTAAAGATCCATACAAAAGTCAAAATCTGATCAAAAGCATAAAATCTCCAGGGATGCAAAAGTAGGTCCTTTTCCAAAGGCATTAATAAGGCAAAGTGTACCAAACTCTGGGTGCCAAATTCTGTCCACCAAAGTGTCCTTATTCCCTGTGACTTCTTGTTTATAACACCCCAGAAAAATGGGACTATAGGATAAAGAATCTTATCATTTGAACAATTATAAAAGGTTGTGTGTTATGTCTCCAGGAAGTGTATTTTCAAGGTTTGGTCAGGCACCACCATATCTAAATGGACTGCAGTATAGTAAAAAGCATGATCATAGCTCCTTCTTTGATCGTTTGTGGAAGTAGCTATAAACTCTAATGCTATTGAAGTTCTGATAAAGCAAGACAGCCAAATCTGGCAAAGTCAAGGTCTGGCCGTATGTTGATGAGTACAGGTAGGATCCTCCACAAAAGTCACCATGGTTATGCTGGATTATAAAAACCCAGAATCTGACAGTTAGTAATTGAATTGAGAAGGTTGTGGCCTTCCTTAGCGATCTCTAGAAAATGCTGCACTTTTCAGTTTTCTAACAAATTTCTACCATGTCTATTTAGTGCACTGTGAGCAAACTTACACTGCTGAGCAGTCCTTAGTCAAAGTAACCTATTCCTCATACACAGGGAGACTTGTCCATCACACTAAGATTCATCACTAATAAGTGCAGCCTAAGGTGTGTGTGTTCTTGTACACTTACACAATTTGTACATCATCTAAATTACACATTGTGTTTAACTCTTGCATAAAAGCAGGCAATAATGCCCAAGTGCTCTACTTTGTGCCCATCTGGAATTTTGCAGTTGTACAAAGGAATTTAAAGGCAGTTCAGGGTCTGTAAGTAGGGAGAGAAGGAAAAAAGAAAGAGGAGTGACTCAGTAAAACTAGATGGGAAGTTATCAAGGAAAAATTTCCTCCAAGGCATCTGAAAATATAAAGCCACAGAGGGAAAGGGGAAAAAATAGAAAATTAATGAAAGTTTAGAAATCTGTGATAAATACCAATATTATTTTTCTCTACATAATATTGTAAGATCAAGTCCAGTATCTCAGAAACTTCAAGGGCTAAAAGCAAACATACATTCCACCAACAAGCTAAAGGTCAGTAGTAAAAAGGCCTTAATGGGAGGCACTCACTTCTAGCCCTGATAGGATGTGAGATTTCAGATTTAAAGCTGTGTGTGTCCTAGGACTGAATATTATCTGTCTTGCATCTGACACCAGTATGCAATCTGAGAAGAGGAGATGACACAGAACTGAGTAGTTGTATTTCTTTTTTACTTGCAATTATGTATAGGTTTGGGATGGCTCCTCTCCTGATACAGTCAGCCCTGAATGAGCTGGATTAATACACCTTAAGTCCTCTCTTCTTAAGTAAAGAAGCTCTTAGACAGCTTTGTTTGCTTTCTTAGACAGCAGAGATTTCTCTTTGAAATGGCCAACAGACAGAATCATCTGAGATTGTAAACTGCATTTTGCCTGTTAGGCATTTTACATAGATTAATACTTTATTTAATATTATTTCCCTTAGAGACTCCTGCCAGACAGTCTGCGATAGTCTTTGTGTGTAATTTATTGTAATCCTCTCATCCAGCCTTCAGGAGGAATTCATGCTTAGCAAAAATGCATTTTGCATTAAAGTCTTACAAAAATATAGTACATATCAGCTGTTGTTTTCAGGCACTTTGTATTTATGGATTATTGCTGGAGTTTTTGGGATATGCAGTAAAATTAGTACTCCAGATGTCAATGCTAAGAAAACAAAAACTAAAAACAACTTCCCTCCCACCCCCCCAAAAAACCAAAACCAAAACAATAACCCCAAATAAGCCACCAATTAGCTTAGGAATAGGAAAAAAGAATTACAGACCTCACTGGAAAAGACAAGTGTGTATTTAAATTGCTTCATTACATGAAAAGCCATGCTTCAGTTATCTTAAAGCTCTTGAGTTAACTTTCTTCCTAGTTTAACTTCTTTGATGTTTGCGGAGTTAAAACAGGGATAAATTTGAGTCATTACTCTGAGAGCACTGTAAGAAGAGACACAGTATAATGTGGCTATTAACACAATGCACCCCATAGAGATGCATTGATCCACCAGACACTGACTACATCAAGATAAGCACTAGTTCTTAAAATGCAAGGTTTGCTTCTGCGAGTAACTCAATAGTAGCAAAAATGTGGTTATCTGGTTCCAGATTGCTCACTCTAGTAGAAGAAAGAACTGGAACAGGATCAAAGGAAGGAAACCCTCACTAACATCTCCATGCAGACATTTTCCTAGGCACATCTACCAGTGAAGCACAGGTCAGATTAGCAGACCCATGGGTGCACAAATTTAACTCCTTGCCTTTTCTTAGGGACATTTCCATATATACAATACATACAATACCAATCCCAACTTCAAAAACTTTCAAAATTCTTGCTACCACACGTGAAGTTTCATCTTCCAGTTCGTTCAGAATTCTGGGATGGAGATTATCTTCTTGTCTTTCTGTTTGAAACATATCAAACTGCTTTAGTTTTACCCTCCTTCCCATTAGCTACCCTGTTTTTGACTCTATGGTTCCATATCACTATCATAATTACAGAAAGTAAAGTAATGTATTCCTTCAGTTTTTGGCCCACACCTAGACTATATTTTTTACTCCTTTCTCATTGCATAGTGACCCAACTTTTTCTTTCCTTGTTCTCCTGTTTTCATTTCACTACAGAAACGTTATTCTCTGAATTTCCTTTGCAAGGTATACTGCAATTTAACTTTTGACAATTCTCCTTTTATTCCTACTCTTCTTTATGATATAGCTTTAATTTGCTGACCAACCTCTTCAAGAAAGATGTGGGCAGACTGGAAAGAGTCCAGCAAAGAGCAATGAACAATTATTAGAGGCCTGAAAAATATGACTTATGAGTAAAGGCTGAAGTAGCTAGGATTTAGTCTAGACAGGAGAAGACCGAGGGGGGATTTGATAACAGGCTTCAAATACCTGAAGGGTGAGAATGGAAACTGTTTTTTCTCTGTGGCCATACGAGACGGGAACAAGAAGCAATGGACTCAAACTGCAGCAGAAGAAATTTAGGTTGGAGATTAGAAGGAACTTTCTGATTATTAGAGTGGTTGAGCATTGAAACTGGCTACCAGACTGTGGAATCTCTATTCCTGGAAATTTTCAACAGCAGGTTAGACAGATACTTGTCTGGGATGGTTAAATCAAGGATGATCTTGCCTTGAGCAAGGGGCTGAACTAAATGACCTGGTGAGATCGCCTTCAGCCCTACTTTCCTATAAACCCTTTTCCATTTCTTTTAGGCCCTCTGCTTTCAATACTATACTTTTGCAATGATTAGTCATCTAATCAAATCTTCCCTAAAAGCTCTTCCTCTTACTTTTGGGCACGTTCCATATAGTTTTTGTACCCTTGACTTAAGATTAGTCCAAACCCATTCCTCATTTGCGATCCAGACCACTTTAGCCTATTCCATATATTATGTGCCTACATAGATTAAAATGTCTAAGTGCACTTCTACTCCTATACCCATTTGAGATGCTGGGAAACCATTAATACAAAAGGTGTCCAAGTCCTCTTCACTGCTTTGTTGTGTTTTAATCATAATTCTAAGATGATAGCATGCATTAATAGCTTTTTAGGGACTTGATCAGGCTGGAAACAAGGTAGAATAACTTTTTTAAATTTGTTCTCCCCACCCCCTGTAAAAAAAAAAAAAATCTTTTCATTTAATTTGAACCAAATCTATGCAGCGCCACTTAAGGGGGGGGCGGGGATTGGTTGGTTTTGAGGTTGGTTTTTTTAGGAACACTTCATTGATAATGTCCTCTCCACTGAGCAGAACCAAGTCTAAAATAGCATCACCTCTTCTGGTCCCATAGCACTAACAGCTGCCTGCAGCCTCTGTGATTTCACAGTGGTAGTTTCTGCTTGATTGAACCCTGCTGCTAGCCATGTTCAGAAACATTTTAAAATAAAAGCACATGCCTGTGTGGGGGTCAATAAGATGAACATCACTCCTCAGCATGAACAAACCATGAGCTGTTCAGTGTCTGAAAGCATGCCTGTCAATGAAAACTGTCTCCAGAAATGCTGGATCAGATTCATGCCTGGTCTTAGCTCTCTAAGCTTCCACAAATTTATACCAAAGATAAAATTTAACCTATAATTTTCATGTTTGCAACATAAGATGCTTATATGGTTAACCTGGAGTAGCTACACTGGAATCTGTTGGGTTATTCTGGTTTATATGAGCTGAGCACCTGGTCCTGCAGTATCAAGTCTCAGTTGTCACAGTTCTGTGACAGGCACTGGAATGAAAATTGATGTTCTTGCTCACTTTCCATTTCCTTTTTGTTTTTATCAGTTAGCATGGAGCTCAGCCTGAATCAAAATCCTCAGCTGTATATTCCACACTTCAAATGTTGGGAATGTTTAAATTGTGAACATAGATCTTGCTCCAAAGTTTGTGCTTACAACTAATTTCTGTTTTGTCTTGGATTTCAGACCATAAACTTCTCACCTACCCATTTACAAAAATCAATGGGTGTAAGACCCTTATTTTTAAAATAAATGTCTCATCTTATGCTCATGAAGTATCTAGAGAAGAAAAATATATTGTATACAAAGACATATTGTATGATGGTATAAAATTTGCATTACTCTTGAGAGAATTATCACTTCATTGTAACAGAACCTGTCCCATTTCCCTATAAATCATTATAAGATACAAAAGCTATAGTTATGATGCTCTTTTCTGTTAGCTCCTCAGTATCTGAAGCATACCAAAGTATAGCATCTTCCAAAATGATTGTTGTTATGATGATTTCAAATACTTTATTGAAACAGTAGTAGTTGAATAGGCTTCATTTGCAACCTCATAAAAGAGGCTTTGACAGCCTTAAATTAAGGAATGCAAACTTCTTATATTTTACTTTACATACTGCTATAAATGGCAAAGAATCTTCTTTTTTTCTTATTTATATCTAAACCTGAACAGAATAGGTTTCTAGGAAATCCAGAATGAGACCTTTTCAAGAGTACTACAAAGTAATGTCATAACATAGTCCTCATTGTTTGAGTTGTTTTCTGTTTTAATTACAGGGGAAAAACTCTAGTGCCAACTGTTATCACCTTTGTAACATCATAATGCATGGGATGACCTATAGACTTTTGGGGAGGGTTGATTAGTGTTCATCAGCACTTATTATATATAAATATTATTTACTTCCATCTAAGGTGACCCTGAATTTAAGACAACCCTCTAATAATTAGCTTCTATATATGGAGAAAATATACATTTCTTTTAATTTTCCAGATATAGAATTGAAGTACAGGAGGGTTGCCTGGAATTTGTCCTGTCCTGTCCCACCAGACCCCCAGAACAAGGAAAAAATGTGACTGGGGGGGATCCCCTTGCCCTCCGCCCCTCCCCATTTCCTCCCCCTACAGCCTTCCCACCCCCAGTCCTCGGGCCATATGCACCCTTTCGCCCCCAGCACCCCACAGCCTCTGCTTCTTTCCCCTCCCCACTCCCTAGTCTCTGCTTTGTTGCTCCCTCCTCACTTTAGCCTCTGAATGGAATTTGCAAATGTCACTGAACCACAGCATTTGCAGGATTGTTGGTGGGTGCCTGAGGCACTTTTAATGTTTTCTGTTTTCTTAATTTCAGTTTGACCTACTCAGTTAAAGCAGTGTTTAATCCAGAAAACATGATTCCCTAAATACAACTATTGTTCTGAAATGTACCAGAATTTCAACAGAGCCTTTAAGGCAGATGATTTTATGTTTTAGAAACAAATGACCATCTTAGCAGTATAAATGACAATTTTAAAACTGATGGCTTAAGACAGATCAAATTATAGAAGGCAGTGAGGTGGCCACGGAAAAAAATTGTAGTGGCGATTATAAAAATGGAGTAGAAATACCGAAATCCCTTTCTTGTGATAGATATGTTTGCTCTCAAATGGTATTAACTGTGATTCAGATGATGAGGCAGTCTTGAGTATTTATTGAGACATTCATTCTAAAGCTTCTGTCTTTGTATATGTTTGGCTGAATTAAATGTTTGTGAAATGTACTGTAGTATAACCAGAAAAACACTACAAGCTGATGGTCTCAGAAAAAGTTGCCATACAAAAATAATTTTTTCAAATGTGCAATTATGTTGCAGACAGATTATTCTTTCCTAGTGTGACTGATTTAGGATAATTTTTTATCAAAATATCTGAAAGTGTGAATTAATTGAAACTCTGCCTTTGACAAGCACCCACTTTTGAGTAAATACTATTCTTCAGGATTTGAAAATTGGTCTTCTTTAACTCTAGGTCTGCCCCCATTCTGAGTGAAAAAAGTAACTTAAAAAATTGGGTTTCTTCCTTGATGTAAGAGAACGAAGGCGGACATGACGAAAAGACCTGGCGGATGCTGCTTTTGGAGCCAATAGCCTATTAGGATAGAAGCTCCAAGAGCGAAGCTAAGAGAACCAGGTGTTTCAGCAAAAAAGGGATCTGACAAAGAGTGAGAAAAAAGGAAGAAAGAGGATCCCCAAGGGATTACAGACTTACCTGGAGACTTCTCGCAGCACCGAGGAAGAGCGGAGCTCCATGAGTGTGGACTGATCCCCGAGGAGATAAAGCACGGGGTGTGTCAGACATGGCAGACCTGCAAAAGTAAACAAAGAAAGAAAGTTTTATCTCTTAGCCTGAGAGATTATGCCTGGTTTTACACCAGTGGGATTCAGGACGCTAGTCGGGTTCAAGGTAAAAAGTAGACTCATTTGTCACCTTGTCAAAGAAAGTGTGAAGAGAAGGGTTTGAAGATAGAAGCCTGAAGAAAAAAAAATGTCATTTGAAAATGAACAGACAAAATAGAAGAAGACTTTGCTTAGCTGTTTAGCTTAGTCGGTAGTTATTATATAAGGACTTTATGCATGTAGAATTACCCACGTTATTTGAGGTAAGGTTAAAAACAAAAACAAAACGTTTTTGTACAGAGTGTGAAAAGATAAAAAAAATAAAGACAAGTTCAATCTGAATCCAACTGTAATTATCTATATCTCTGAGCGTGTGCTGATATCCAGAGAAATGAGTGAGATAATTTACCCATAGTGGTCATGAACCCCTGATAGAGACATAATTTGAAAGAACGATCGACCAAAAAAAGGGATAAGACACAGCAACCTTCCCGACTAGCGACATCAAAAAAAAATCTGAATATAATTATAACATCCAAGGTGTGGCAGGTGAGAAAAGTAGGGACACTGGTGGTCCATTAGGTGATTTTATAGGGGTACGAGGTGATAGCCTAAGTACAACCACCACACTTGACATAAGGCAATCCTCTATTTTGCAGGAATAGTCATAAACACAGGCCACTCCCTGAGATAGAATCTCTCCATGAACCATTCTTATGGCAGCATGGCTCTGCACTGTCCCTTCTTTGTCAGTTGCATGCAAAAAGTGTTCTCCAGCCTGCAATGGGGGTTGATATTCAACTAATGCCTGCAAGTTCTTTTTAGCTGTTTCCTCACTTTCCAGAGAAGAAAAGCAATTTACATGGTAAAATGTATTTAGCACAAGTAAACAAAAAAGCTACCAGAAAATTCTATGCAAACTACCAATTAATCTTACATCCCATTTTTATAAGAGGACTGTAACAAGGGGGCCTTCCTGGGGCCACTTTACCTTTGGCCCACCCACCTGTTTCTGGGCCAACCACCGCTATGACTTGTTATTAATTAATTATCTTAATCAGGCGGGAGGCTGCCCATTTTCTTGTCCCGATGCCAGGGGTCTGTACCTCCCCTACACCACAGCCCATGCCTCGCAGATGGCATGCACTGAAATGACTCTCACAGGCTCCACACTGGGCCTCAGAATCCTCCAATAAGGACCCCTCTAAGATCCCTTCATTCAGGCAGGGTATCCCACCCTCATTCAGGGCTGCATAGCTCCCTGAACCATTTTCCCTCTCAGGCGTGGTCCCCCTGGGACCTTTGGCCACACAGGCTGTGGCCTCGCCTCCAAGGCTAGTCAGGACCCCAGGCCCTCAGCTCTGGGCATCCCTCATAGTGGGCGCCTGGCCCTTTTGACTGGTCTGGTCCTGGCCCCAGCATAGAGTGCCTTGAACTGGTCAATGTCAGGCCTCTGAGCCTCTAGTCCCACTCTCTCTCTGTGGTCTGCCTTCTGGCCCCTACTAGGGGGTTATCCATCCGGTTGTGGGAGCTGGGGTTAAGGCACCCTGACCTTCCTTTCATCAGGGTGGTAACTGGCCTGGCATTTCTTGGGGGCTCCCATGCCATTGAGAGCCCCACCAGGCCACCCACTCTGGGCAGGGTGCAGTTTTAGGCCATGCCCAGGACCAGGAGCCTCCTACCTATCCCATACAGCTCCTCCCTTACCTCCAGAATGATACAAGCAGCCTTGCAGCCAGATGATGTTGCTGCCTAGCATTTCAGCAGCAAAATGCTCTGCTTATATGTGCAGCTCTGAATCTAAAAATGGCTGCCGCAATCAGGCACCTGCTGGCTGCTTGGCTGGGCCCTTAATGTGGCAGGCACAAACAGCGCCCTGCCACAAGGACTTTGCTGAAATGATAGACTAATGTAAGGGATCACTCCTACAGATCTGTTTCCAGGATCCTATATGAATGTTAATTTCACTAAGCTCGTTGCTTAATTAAGAGCTTGAGTAGTTCCCACCAACTTTAAATGAGACTACTCTTACGCTTTAAATTAGGCATGTGCTGAATCAGGCCTTTAGTCTTGTAAGAGCCGTGGCAGGGCACTGGGTGTGCCTGCCCCTTTAAGGGCCTTGGGCTAGCAGCCACCAGGTGCCTGACAAGGGCAGCCATTTTAGAGGCAAGAGCTGCCTATATAAACAGGGCAGTTTGGCTGCTGGAGGCCAGGCAGTAACATCACCTGGCTGGAGGGTTGCTGAGGATGATCCAGAGGTAAGGGGAGCTGTAGGGGATGGTCAGGAGGCTCCTGGTCCTGGACATGACCTGAAACTGCACCCTCCTGGGAGTGGGTGGCCTGGTGGGGCTCTCAGTAGTGTGGGAGCCCCCAGGAAATGCCAGGCCAGTTACCACCCTGGTGAAAGGTGGGTAACACCATTTGTGTAAAGGGCCCAGAGGGTGGACCCTGAGAGAGAGTGAGGGGCTAGAGACCCGGACCTGATGAGAGTACCCTCGACTGGCCCATGCTGGGGTCAGGGCCAGGAGGGCCAAAAGGGCCAGGGGCCCACTGTGAGGGATGCCCAAAAGCCAGGGGCCTGGGGTCCTGACTGGCCTGGAGGTGGGCCAGGGCTAGTAGCTGAAAGTCCTGGGGGGACCACACCCAAGAGGGGAAAATGGCTTTGGAGGCTGGCTAGCCCTGATGAAGGCAGAGAGGCTGCCTGAATGGAGAGATCATAGAGGGGTCTTGTTTGGAAGCTTCTGGGGCCCAGTGTGGGGGCTGGTGAGGAGATGAACATCTAGATGCCATCTGCGAGGCTTGGGCTGCAGTATTGGGGAAGATAGGAGCTGCAGAGAGTTCCCCCTGGCATCGGGGCACTAAATGGGCAGCCTCCCGCTTATGTGACATCTATGAATGAACCAAATAAGATCAAGATGTGGCAGGCGAGAAGGCAGGCGGTTGGCCCAAGGACAGGTGGGCGGGCCACAGAGATTGGCCCCGAGAGAGCCCCCATCACAAAGTTAAGGAAATTGCATTGTGTATTAGAGAACTAAAAGAGCTTGTACTCTGATCTCTTGTGGCAATGTTTGGATTAAGTCATTGTTAATGAAACTAGTAAATGTGCAAAGCACAGTGCTTTGTGACTCATATGGTGCTACCAAAAAATATGTTTCTGTAGTAACAGAAATTAAGTTAAGCAGCAGATGTCATGATATTCTGGAAGAAGCATTCCCCCAAAGATCACTGATCACTATAGTCATAATGCATCTTTTACCTGATTTTTTTTTTTTTTGTGTGAGTATTTTTACTGATGCTTACATTAATGATTTTGTACCATTCTACATAACTGGACAGATTTAGTTTTAATGAACTGTCACTAGGAATATTTTAACTATATTGGATTGATTAGTAAAAGTTGTTGCTGGAAAGTTTGTCTTTTCATAATGTGCTAACATACATGCATTAACTATTTTGTTTACTTCTGATTCTATTAGGTTAGATCCTAGGCTGCACTATGTGCTGTTTGTTAAGCTGAAAATGTGTATGTCTCATTTGGATACCGCTTTTTATAAACTTGTAGGTCCAGATCCTTAGTTAATGGACACACCTACACATGCAATTAATGCTATTTGGCTTTACTGCACAGTACCTGCATATGCAGGTAGTAAATTTACAGTGCAGTAGACAAATTTACTGGACAGTAAGCATCTGCACATGTACATGGTGACACTGTGCAGTAGATCAGTCTACAGCACAGTAAAACATCTTGTGTACACACAGCCATGTAAAACAAAATAGCTCTGTTCACTTTGAAAGAACTATACCAAAATGCCACAGTGCTTAGACCCAGTAATGTATTTAGGATATGCCTAGATTTAGTTTATGCATCCTTTCATTGGATTTTAAGAATGGATTAGGAACTTGGAATCTTGGCAGTGGGTTTTAAGATAAAACATAAATCAAGATACAGAGCTCTTTACAAACTACGAAGACTGATCCTCCAATACAAAGTAGGCTGACGCAAATTTCCTCCATAGTTTGTCAGCACAAAAATCAATGAGTTTTGAACTGTGCTCTAAAGAAGTATTGTCTGCATCTGGTCCAAAGCAGAATGCTAGGTGACCAGGGCTGGAAATGATGAGAAAGTAACATAGATACCTTCGAGAATAGGTATTTTTAGGATATAGAAATGGGGAGAGTATTTACATTTTTCTCCTTGTATGTTCGTGTACCTCATTAGTTACTATTCTCCATTTCAATTTTCAAAAAGGATTATGCTACAAATTACATGCTTTTCCTAATGGAATTTTCTGAGGAAGTACTGTAAAGCTTGGCCAGATGATTGAAGGATTTCCAGAGTATTAAAAAAATATATTGGATGACCCTTAAAGAAATTCCTGATAATTAATAAGCAGGAAAAATAACTCTATAATTCCACAAGAGTATGATACAAGCATGTCAAATGCTGGAATCCTATTTATAATATCCTAACAACTCTGTCCCATTGATTTCAATGAGAATTGGAGAGAACTGGGATATGTTGAAATATCACTGAAAATAAAATTGCCACTCACCTCAAGTGGGAAAACACCAGATCCTTTTGTGAGGTAACTGTGCTTTTATTTTACACACATTTTATTTGTGGTCTTGGTAAGTAAAAAAACAAATCATTAGCTACTATGGGTGCTTGTACATGTGACAAAAATTGTCCTTTTTGTGTTTTAGTTGCATCACACTGTATACATACAGAGGGGTTTACAATTTAAATGAGTTTGCTATGTGGCAAACTAAACCACATTCACATATAGTTTAGTTTGCAATGTAGCTATTTGTAACATTGCAGCCTTTGACAGCTCATCCTCCTGCTGTGGGAGAGATGGGCTAAAGGCAGAAGCAGTGAGGGGCTTAATCCTTTTTTTTTTTTTTTTTTTTTTTCCATGGTGCCTCCCCCAGCTGGGAGGTGAGCTGCCAGTGGGCTGAGGAGGGCCCTGGTCCTTCCTTCCTTGGCAGCGGCATGCCCTGGGGCTGCCCAGGTGGGTATCTATGTTACTTTCTCATCATTTGCAGCCCTAGTCAATTAGCATTCCGCTCTGGACCAAATGCAGACAATACTTCTTTAGATCACAGTTCAAAACCCATTGATTCTTGCGCTGACAAACTATGGAGGAAATTTGTGTCAGACTACTTTGTATTGGAGGAACAGTCTTCATAGTTTGTAAAGAGCTCTGTATCTTGATTTATCAGTCTGGTGACCCCTGCAGCTCAGGGGCCACTCAACCCATTGGCAGCTTACTCTCTGGCCATGGAAGAAATGGGCAGGCTCTGTGGGGGAAAAAAAAAAGAAAAATCATCAGTGGAGGTTGGCCTGCCTGCCAGATGATGCTCCCCATGCAAGCTTGGGAAAAGGAGGTGGGGATGGTGTATGGGGCACTAGAAGCCAACCAAGCCTGGGCTTCCCCAAGCCCACCTGGGTTTCCAGTGCCCCATGCAGAATCCCCATCAGCTTCCAGCATACCCAGATGCCCTCTTGCCACCTCCCCATGCTTCCCTTGAGGCAAACTGGGCATGCTGGTGCCCAGAGAAGGCAGAGATGCACCGAGCACTGGATGTCTGGGGGGGTTCGGAGATGGATGTATTGCTGCAATTTGTTAGGTAGCAAACTAAAATACATTGAGATGTGCTTTAGTTTGTTATGTAACAAAGTCATTTACATCACAATACACTTTCATGTGTGTACAGTATGACAAAATTAAATTGCAATACACTGCTGCATATGTAATATGTGATGCAATTAAACTTCTATAAAAGGGCAATTAAACCACTAAAAAGGGCAATTTCATTATGTGTACAAGCTCCCCAAAAAGACTGGGTGAGTCATTGACTCATGCTAGATCCAGCAATACCCAGGTGACTACATTGTTGTTCCTTACCCAATTCGTGACTTCCATTTGCTCAAAAATAACATTTCTCCACATGCCCTTTTTTTCTCCTTTTCCAGTCTAATGGTTGTGACAGTTTTTCTTGTAAAAAATACAGTCTTATCCTCAAATTCATCTGTAATATTCTCTTCTGGAAATAAAGTATTTAGAATCAACTTACAGAAAACCAACTTATTTCCTTGTTGTTTTGAAAAAAAGAACAAAACCAAAAATTTTCAATTGGCCTCAAAAGGCAGTCCTTTATGGGGATCAATCAGAACTTTGACTTATGAAATAAACACTGTTGTTGTAGCAGCCATTAATCTGTATTAAAGGACTTGTAAAACTTAGCTTCATACTGCATGCGACGGCCTTAATAAACTGGGTCACCTGAGAGAAGCAAATCATTCAGCTTTTTCAAATGCTTAATATGACGTATTCCTTAACCTTTTTTTAAAGGGGGAATGAATTTAGTACTCAGGGGCCACGTCTACATATACAAATGCTGCAGGATGGGTTTACTCCAGAGTAATTTATGCTGGAGTAAAGCCACCCTTGGCAGGCATCTACACATGCAGAAATTTGGGAGCAGATTTGCTGCTCTTGTTAGCAGTCTGCTTCTGCCCCCTCGAACCCTGCTCCAGCCCTGTGCAGTGGCCAGGGGGAGCTGAAGGCTTTGGCTGCAGCTGCCTGTGGCCAGGGGCCATATCTAAAAGCCAGCCCTGCTCCGTGTTCCCTGGCCACCTGGCTTCCTGGCCTGAAGCAGCCTGCAGAGCACTATGAGAGCACAGCAAGGCTCTGTTGTCAAAGCTTGTGCCCACCAAGCAATGGCTGCTCCACCCCCACATCCTAGAAGCAATGTCCAGCACCCCAGGCTCCTGCTGGCTGCTCTAGTTGCTCTGCTTTGCTGTGGTGACAAATGCTGCCTGGCCCAGGTCAGTCTCAGTCCTGGTGACCCACCTGCACAGTGCAGCCTTGTGGCCAGGTTCACTACAGTGTCTCAGGCCTGCTGCCACCATGCAACACCCACCTGGACCCTGTGCTGTCACCCTGATACCAGCAGGGACACTGGCAACAAACACCTGGATGCTACCACTGGAACCTTCCATGCACTTGTGGACCTCCAGCCCCACCACCTGTGAGTCCACCACGCCAACCAGGACTGGCGGCTACAATTCATCCAGACCAACTGGGATGATGATCAATGGCTGGACTTGGTCCAGGTGACCCAGGACAACTTCTAGGATGTCCTTGACCAGTTTTGGCTACACCTGGAGTGACAGGCCACCACCATGTGGTGGCCTCTCCCCATAAAGACCCAGCTGGCCATTGCTTTGCTCCCCATGGAGATCTAGCTGGCACCAGCTTATGCTACTTTGGCCACTTCTTCAGCATGGGCAGCACCCTCCAGGACATGCAGGGTCATACCATGCTCCAGGTGCATAATCTCCTGGAGGTGTGGGGGGTTCCATGGTTCCCTGGGCTTCCCACAGTACATCAGGGCCTGGATGGAACCCACATCCCCATCACCTGCCTGGACTGTGGCAACTGCCCCTATTACAACCAGTGGGACTTCCACTCCAGTATATCCAGTATCATGCTCCAGTCAGTCCTTGATCACTGTGGTGCTTTCACCAACATGAGCACCAGCTGAGTGGGTAGCAACCATGATACCCATGTTTTCTGGAACTCCACCCTGCCAGTACTGGTAGAGAGCAGGTGCTTCATGCTAGGGGTGCCAGACCTTCAGCTGGATGTGGTGGTGGTCCCACCCCTTCTTATCAGGGACCCCACCTACCTGCCCTTCAGGTGGCTCTACACCAGCCAGCTGGACCCCCACTAGGCACACGTCAACCTGTGCCTGAGCCAGACCTGTGCACTGGTAGAGTGCACCTCTGGGAGCCTGAAGGGACACTGGCACATCCTTACTGCCTGCCTTGAGGTCACAGAAGCCAACATACCCTGAGTCATCATTACAGCCTGTGTGCTGTAAAACATCTGTGAGGCCCAGGGGAAGCTGTTTCATGAAGCCTGGGTGGAGGAGGTGCATTGGGCAGAGGATGCCTGGCACCAGGAGCACCGGCTGCTGCAGCAGCACCAGCAGCACACACTCCTTGCCAAGCCCCCAGTCAAGCCACTCACCTACCAGCAGGGCACCAGGTACAAGAGACACCAGCTGACTATCTTCTTCACTATCTGCTGTAGACCATCTGGACAGCCACTCACTGACCCCAGCCCCACTGTGCACCCCACAAATATTTCCCCACAAACACAGACTCCCCTGGCCCTCCTCTTCCCACCACAGAGTGCTTCCACACTCCCCCCCAACCAGACCCCATTCCCTCCTCCCTCCCTAACCAAAGAACACTCTTCCCTCTGCCCCTCCCCACAGAACCCCTCCTCCATCCACCCTACCTACCACCAATAACAAGCCTACCCTGCATGCTGATTTATGGTTTAATGAAGAGGGGAAAATGCTTATGATGGATTAGGTTGAGACTAACAATTGTGTCTGGAACCTTAAATCTGCAACTGATCCCATGCACCAAACACTGTATTTAAAACCAAACGAGTGCAAGGCTCTGCAACAAGTCCAAAACTGTGTGGGAACTTATGGCCTGATTCTTCTCTAATTTCAACTAATGCCAATGAGGACTAAATCTTTGCTGTCATATCAGTTTTACCCAGTAGCAAACAGTTTCATGTGCAGGAGTTTTCCCATTACTTGCAAAGAGTGTAGTGGGTCATACTTTATGTAAAAACTGCTAACATAATTTTCCAAGACCTTATTCTGAATCTCTAAAGCAGGTAAAAAAATGAATGACAACACAGGTAGAAATGATGAGTCAAAAATGTTTAAACTCTGGACAACATTATTCCTTGGACATTTGAGCCCAAAGCCATATAATAAAACCTATAATAAGGTCTCTCTTGTCTTTGTTACTTTGGATCAGGTGCCTACAAAGGCAGAAAAAATCCATTTTCGTATATTAAAAAGCATTCATCTCTGCTTATTTAGCCATGAAATGTATAACTACTGTGGCTGAATAAAGGCCTTTGCAGTTGACCAGCTCTGTTTCAATAGCACTAAGGCTTCTTTTTAAATTGACAGTCTTCTGTTAAGTGGACATGTCTGTTTTAATGACTATTGGACATTTAGTGTTATATGACCAAGAGAGAGAATCTAATCTCCATTTTGTCTTAGGAGCTGTATTTCAGAAAGGCTTTATGTGATATATATGAAATTGTTCTCTTGTTTTCACAAAAACATATTCATATTTTTATATTAATGTATAAGTACTGGTGTATATTTCACAAATAATCATCTGGAAATCCCTGAACACTATTATTACAAGGCTAAAAGTACGCACTTACAAAGCTTGTGCTTTCTGTATAATGGGATTTTTGGGTTTATAGTAATTTCAAGGTGTCAGATGAATTGTAGTTCTAAATGTACATGCTTTGGATTTGAACAGCAATATAACACTTGTTTAGCATACATTCCCCTACAAAGTTATTTTAAAGACAGTAAAAATGATAAAAGTAAACCAGTGAGACATTGCAAAATGCAAGAACCTATGCATAAGTTTCACTGATGCAATGTGCTACCTCGTTTAAGCCTGGTTTCTACGGGTGAGCTATGGATGCCAGAGATGAGAACCACTTAAAGCAGTGTAATAATGCCAGCAGCCAACTGACTGAAAGGGGCAGGGCCTGGCTCCCTTATAAACCCTAGGAGCTAAGGTAAAAGGCAGTGCCCTGCCAGTAGCCCAGGAGGAAGGAGCTCTCTCCTGTGGAAGAGAAGAGAAGCCTGATGAAGGAGCAACATCTGGCACTGCTGTGGGATGAAGAAACCTCGGGAGGCTTGAGCGTGATTATAGCCAGGCAGCTTCTGTTTTATGTTATAGCCTGGGGGCTTGTGTTTGTGTTACTGTTGATAACTGGTGATTTGGGTGAGCCTTTAGGGGTTGGAGGAGGCCTCATAGGGGACTCACAGTAGTGTGGGAACCCCAGCACCAGCAAGGGCACAGCATTGGGGGTGCACAGACCCCAGCCCCAGAGAGGAGCAGTTGAGAAGCCCCAGAGAAGGGGCGTTGCTGAAAAGCCCCAGACCAAGTGTGGTGAGCCCCAGAGAGAGGGCAGCATTACTGAGGCCTCCCAGAGAAAGGGGCATTGTTAAGAAGCTCCAGTGCAGGCATGGTGAGCCTCGAGAGAGAGTGGCACTGTTGAGAAGAGCCCCAAGAGAGGGCGGCACTGCTGAGAAGGCCCCAGAGGAGAGGGGCAGTGAAGAGCCCCAGGAGAAGGGAGCTGCACTTGAGAAGCCCCAGGAAGTGAGGCAGCATTGTGGAGAAGCACCAGAGAGAGACAGGGCTGAGGAGAGCCTGCGTGCCAGAGAGAAGGTGCACAGAGAGACGAGGCCGTGGAGAGCCTGAGTGCCAAAGAGAGGGTGTAGACCCAGACCGAACAACGTCTGTTCCATCTGCAAGAATTGGGGTGTGGTACAGGGGTGGTAGAAGCCACACATAGCCCATAACGCTAGGGTGCCCCAAAGCACCCATTAGCAGGACATGACCCACAAGGGATCCGGGAGTCCACGGGGCCAGAGGTTACAGCGAACTGTGTCCAAGAAGACATAAGGCAGCCTCCCTAATATATTGGAACATCAAAGACATGCCAGGCAAGAATCAGAGGGTGCCCTTGGGACAATTTGGCATAGGATGGGGGCCTTGAGGAGATCATGGCCCTCCTGCAGGAGCCCGCCATGGCACTATGATATTTGTCACCTGGGAAAAAATACAAGCAGTGAGTGGTCACATACTACAGTGTACCCAGAAACTGCAGGCCTGATCAGATTTTTCCCTGAGGGCCACACTAGATGAACCATCTATGTGCCTGAAGGAATTCTATCATATTAAATAAACTATCCTATTATCCTGCCTGCTTTGACCCACTGTTTGGCAATGATTGTTCAAGCTAATTCCAATGAAGTTATGAGAGTTGGGAACGCTGGAAAGCTATATGCATTATAATTACTAATCTGTCACCATGAAAAAAATTTTTCTTACCTTGTATCCTGTCTAGCATAACACCAATGATTTATTTTCATGATTATGAAATAATAACACCAGTGTAAGATCACATTCAACACTACCCATGTATTCAGGACCATGGACAGAAATACTTGCAAAACAGAAGAAATTCCAATTAATACAGGTCTAAAATCATCATATGTATCTTGCAAAGTGTGCATTGAATTTAGATGGCTATCCAAAGTGGAAATAACTTGTACAATACTGCAGGAATGGGAAACAGATTTCAGGAGGTATGTTTCATTGGATAGGAATTCACAAGTAACCCTTCTGTAAGATCTCAGTAATTATGGATCATTCTTCATTCATTATTATTGAAGGATTAAGAACTACTCATTAACAACTGTCTATAGTTGTGGTTCTTACTAATTCTACAGAGACCCTATTAGTCAGCAAATCTCTTCTTCAGGGTCCAGAGAATGAAACAGGACCCAAGCAGTAGGGAATATATAAAAAAGGAAAGATAAGGGGAAAAATAGGAAAAAGATGGAGAAATCGTTTCCTTTATCAAGAATATTTTCATGCATCTATATTTCAAAGCAAATCAAATGTTTCATATCAATGGAGCTTGTACAGTAGTTACACTACTTTCCATTGCACATCACAACCTATAACTATATGTGCAGTACATTTAATACACAGAGCATCTGTATCAAAGGGGAGGAGACAAAAATTCCAGATTTAGAATCCTGCATTGAACAGATTTACCTCCCCATGCATTCCTCTGGCAGTCAATTTCATTCTGGCTGACAGAAGGGATAGCTGATGTGTGCCTAACAAACCTGGTTATATAAGTTGGGGGAAGGGGATCAGTTTTCACCATATTGTCTTATTTTTGCAACATCTGCATTTCAGAAAACTTTAAGAGGATCTAGAAATCTGTCATGTGTTTAAAAAAAAAAAGTAATATTTTATGATGCAAAAGGATAGAGATGATGGTTCAAATACCCTCTGGGAAGGTGAGAATGATAACCATGGTTTAAAGGATCTTTTAAAATTGCATCTTCTTTCACTTAGTGAAAGTAAACTATCATTGAATCTGCTTATGCAACAAAGAACAAAATACTTTATTTTCTACCAGTGCTTTGTTTAAAAGCAGGTGCTCAGAGATAGGTTGAAATAGCTGAAAAGGTAGGCAAATAAGGGTTTAGCAATGTGTACAAAGAAGCAAGCGATAGTATTTTATGTTGTGCACTTCATCATTGCATATATCTCTAATTCTGTTGCAGTCTGCAGCAAGTCCCCTCCTCCCCTACAGCCATGCTAGGGTGATCACCTATACTTAAGAAACAAATACAAAATATATAGAAAAAATATTGTTTGTTAATGACAGCAACCATGTAATACAAAGTAGGGCTGTGTGAAGCTTTGGTCCCTGATTCAATTTGGCAGAGATTCAGGCCAATTTGGTGGCCAAATCTCTGAATCTGAACCGAAGCAGGAGACCCTTTAACCTCTCTGAATTGAATCAGAACCCTCTGAATCAATTTGGAGAGAGTCAGAAAGATTCAGGGATTCAGACATAGATACAGTTTTAAATGTTTTTTCTACATCTCTCAAGGTAGCAGACAGCTCGTAAACACTGCGATGCTGGCATGGACGGAGTGCGCGCCCCTCCCCTCTCCTCCCCCCCGCCACTCCTGTGGGATGCTCCATCTGCCCCAGCACTCCAGCATTCACAAGATGTGGCTGGTATCTTGAAGTATGTAGAAAAAACATTTAAAGCTATGTATATGGCCGTATCGCTGATTCTCTGTATCAGCATTGAATCTTTAGATTCAGTCAAACTGAATTGGTGACAATGATCTGAAGCAACAAATTGAATCACTGTCCCAGATTGGGGCTGGATCGCACATCCCTAATAAAAAAGTTATTGGTTGAATTATACTCTAAAAAGCTTCTGAAATATTTCTGAGTATAAATCTGCTGAATGTAAATCAAAGGCCAGTAGACCCTAAGTGAGGATGGATTTTAAAATGACACACATGTTTGTTCATCTTATCATATACTCTATCTATTAAGTGCATTCACATGTTCTCCTTTCCCTGTCCATCACGCTGGAAACAGAAAATGTAAAGGAGAGATATAAAGCAAATTTCTCTTTATTTGCTCTTCCCTTTAACATATATATATATCAATCAGTTGTTCATTCAGGAAATAGAAAAAAATACCACATGGAATGTACCAAGCATACCATCCAAAAAGGGAAGTGACTAATAAAGATGAACAGTTAGCAAATCACTCAGGAACTGAAAGCCTCTTCAAGAAACTTTTTGGAGAGTTGATATATGCACTTGCAGAGATAAGGCCCACTTTGCAAACAACTTGTAAAAAGAATAGGCAACATTGACAGCAAATATTATTAGCAAATATTTTTATCAGATGAACCTGGAATATTTTACAGAGTTCTGAAATGGATTGCCATGCCTTAAACTACACATGCTAGTAGAGAATTAAAACCTATTCCTTGTCTTTCCATGAATACCTGTTGTATATGGATTGAAGACACATAATTAATCTGCAGGAAACCCTTTAGAAGCTTTAAGTTACTCAAATATACCCCTGTTTAAGTTACTCAAATATAATCTAAAAATTTGCTAAGAATTTTTTTTCCAACTATTTAGTTGGTCTAATGAAAGATATCAGATTTACCCAAAGAACCTTGTCTGTCAAATATACCCCAACATATTGGTTTCTATGCAGCTCAAGGACACAGTGAAAGTTTATAACAAGTGTATATTTCTATAGAAGACAGCACACCACCTCCTTTCCCTTGTTCCTGCTTCTCTTTTGTGAACAAGTTATACTGATCCATAACAGTCATGTAAATTATCACACCAATTCTTCCAATTACATCCTATGCTCATGATTCTACTAAGACTGAATTGTATCCCTTTGAAAGTAATAAATCATGGCACAGTAGCTGCCGGTACTGCGCTGTATGCACAGCACATGGTTATTTTTAGCAGCTACTTCGCCATAGTGGTGAGCCATACTGGGGAGCGCATTGCTACAGCAATGTAGCTGTTGGTCACATGTAGACACCCCTGGATGCTACGTCACAATACCATGTTGCTACAGTGACATAGCATCATGTGTAGACACGCCCAAAGTGAACTTCTGCAAACATCACAATTAACCCTTTCAGCAAAGTAACAGAAACAGAACATGGCAAGTAGCATTCCCAGTTAGTGAAGGAAAGAGGTACATTCTTTGTTTCAGAATTGCACTTTTCACAAGGAAACACAGCTCTGATAATTGACATCTTCCATGTCCAGAGAAGAACTGGTTCAGTCCAGTTCCCAAAGTCTCAGTAAAACAAAAAAATGAATAAGAACAATCAAATAATATTATTAAAATAAGCTACATATAAATATTGGGTGTAATCAGGGGAGGATTCTGTGGAAGACCATAACAATTTCAAAACAACCTGCTGTCATGCTGAATGCACCTTCCTCCTCTCTCCTGAGAATCCCCCAGCCAGTATAGACAAGAATCTGTATTACACTATTTCAGGTAGCTAGTAGTAGAGACAAGTATTTTTTCTTATACTTTGGGTTGTAATCAATAAAAGATTGGGTCTCTTCCTGCTTTATCTGACCTTACCTGCATAGACAGAATGCAGAATCACTGGGAACTGTGACTGTAGCTTCATTTGATATACAAAAAGGGTAATTTGTAAGAGAACTGTAACTGTTCCTTAGTTTGTGTCTAAGTTTTCAAAAGAGTCCTAATCATAAATAGCCTGTAGTCCTGGCTCTCAAAAGACTGAATAGTACCTGGGTTTTGGTAACAGCACCATGAGTTGAGAAAACTCACCTGCTAGAAAACTGTCATGTTTTTAGTAAACAAGGGCTGCATCTACATGAGATGCTTACTGAGCAGTAGCTCATTACTACTACACAGTAGATAATTTGTACTGTGCAGTAGTGTCATGTGGCATGAACCATGATGCAATGTTACTGCACAGTAGTAATGAACTACAGTGCAGCAGTAACAAGCTACTGCACAATCAGTGTCACCAGGAACCCGTGCGGGGACACTACTGCACAGTAATGCTGGTGACAGCATAATCATTTAATATTTGGGTATGCAAGTACTATTACTTCACAGTACCAACTGCAGTCAGGATCTCATGTAGATGCAGCTAAGGATTACTAACTCACACCTTATAAAGCTGGTTGTTCTTTAAAAAGAAATCCTGTAAATGTAATAAATACCAAATAGGAACAAAATCTAGAGGAGGGAAAAGAAGTACAATTTCCACATGCAACATGTGAAACAGGAAGATTTCTTGAGATGCTTTTAGAAATTAAGTATTCAAGTTCAGATCCACAGTACAGATACAAAATATTGTATTTTTTCACATACTATACACCCCAAATAAGACATGCACCTTGTTTTAGGGAAGGAAGAATGAAGAGGAAAAAACATTTTTTCAGAGTTATATCAGCTTATACTAGGGTAAAAGCCTAATTCTGAGCTCGTTCATCCTTTCCTGCTTAGGCAAAAGCCATATTTTTAAATCTTTCACAACCAAATTATCAGCAGCTCTTGGGTGCTCAGATAAAAGCTGAAACTGTAACTGCTGCTGAAGACTTGACTTTATGGGCAGATCTAGGATTTAGAAAAGACTTAAAAACAGTCTGCAGGGCTGTGAAATAAAAGGAGAAAGACCGGGGCAAATGTACATCAAACATTTTACTTAAGATTAGAGCAAACTGCTATACAGTAAGCGTCATCATCTACACATGCTTACTGCACAGTAAAGTAGCAAATTTACTTGTGATTAGTTACTGCACAGTAACATACACGTAGATGCTGAACAGGAGCAATTGCTCCTGGTCAGCCCTACCACTAGGAGATCACCCTCAACCCACCCCCTGGGCCCTGGGGTGGGAGCTTCTCATTAATTCATTTTTAACACATATTTTACAACCACCCCTATGAACATGGGCCCAGCAGAGCTGCCACCCCCTCCTCCTCCGGGAGTGACTGGCAGCTCAGGGACGTTTTTAGTGGCTGGAGGAAGCTCTGGCCCCAGCCATGCACCAGCTGTGTCCAGGCATGCGAGCCATTGTGTCATGTTCATTATGGGCTGGCGAAGAGTTGTGAATGCAAAGCTACCACTGTACTTCCCCCCCAGGGAAGGCATACCCCAGCTGCTCCCTGCAGCATGGACATGGGAGCCTGTGCTGGGGGGTGAGCAAGCTGGGTTGGGTCCCCTGCCTACACTGAACCAGCAGTGCCAGTCAGCACACCTCTGGCACCCCAGTCACCAGCTGCTCAGAGCTGGCAGAGCAGAAGACTGCAGTGTTTGATCATGGTGGATTAACACACAGGTCCATGGGGCTTGGGCCCAGGGGTCCCTGCCAATCTTTGTCCTCCTGAGTTGAGTTTTTATCAGCAGTTACAGTTTAAGCTTGTAGGTGGCAACCAAGACTGCTGATAATTCAGCTATGAAAGGTTTAAAACTATAGCTTTTGCCTGAGCAGGAAAGGATGAATGAGCTCAGGATTAGGCTTTTACCCTAGTATAAACTGCTATAACTCTGACAAAAAAAAATCTCTTTTCTCTTCATTCTTCCTGATTGGCCCCATGGGCCAGTGCATTAGTCCTCCCTGATTGAACAGTGCAGTCTCCTGCTCTGCCAGCTCTGCTGGTGACTGGGGGGTCTGAGCTATGCTGACTGACACTGCTGGGCCAGTGGACACAGGGGACCCACCCCAGCTTGCACAGCCCCCAGCACAGGCTCTCATGTCCACACTGCAGGAAGCTGGGACAGGGCCCCAGCCTGCAGGGGAAAGTCCTGTGAAGCACTCTAGCTCCATCACGTGTTAAATGCATGAGAGCCAGTGGGAGGCGACAGCTGGGAACTGGTCTGAACATTCTGTGGGGATGGCCGTGGTAAGGTCCCCTCCTCCCTTGTCACTAGCTGCTTAGCTGTTCTCCCTCTCTCTCTCTCACTCGTGCCTGGAAGAAGCCCAGTCCTGCCCTCCCTTCCAAGTGTGAGGTCACAGGTCAGGCAGGCAGCTTGGGACAGGCTGTCATGCCCCTCACAGTGGATGAAGAATGTCTGCATATGTGTGTGTGTATGTGTGTATTGGGGGAGTGACCCCAAACTGAGCCCAGACTACTCCAGATCCCTCCACAAGGCAGTGCATGGTGCTTTAGTCCTGCTGCCAAGGGCTGCTTTGGGGCACAAAGAAGGGGAATTCCACTGACCCCGGGATGCTTCCTGCAGTCCTCAACCCCAAACAAAGCTGCCAATAGAGAAGGGTCTGCATCTCTCCCAAATGATGGCAGCTCATGTGGGTAAGTGTCAGCTCTTTTAGGGAGTGATTAGATGGAGAGCTATCTGTCTAAAGAGATACATTATATAGAGAGAGAAAGATTGTGTGTGTATATATAGTTATATCTGTATCTAGAGAAAGAGATTGTGTGTGTAATGTATGTGCATATCAATATATCTAAACATTCTAGTTGCATAATTATACAATGGTAGCATTAAAAGACAGGTGTAATGGGTGTATAAAAGAGAGCTTTACAATATATGAAGTTCAACACATGTTCAATGTTTCAGGAAAGATAAAAAAAAAATGAGATTCAGTGTGTAGGCCTACTGCTTTATTTTAATTGCAAGAATCACTAATGTTATTCTTAGACTTATACTCAAGGCTATAGGTATGGCCTGTATTTTACTTGTAGTAGTTTATCAAAATGTAGGTACAATGTAAAATATGTATTTAAAAAAGTAGTTAAACAAGAGTCTACATAACCACTAAACTAAAACATCTTTCCTTTCATGTTAGTATACATTTAGGGTGATCCCATGCATCTGAGTCATTTTCCTAAGGCAGTTGTTTTATTCTGTTTTGTGTGGCAAAATTGAGTAGTTAATTTTGCCATTGTGTGTTGTGTTTTATTTATTAATACATCATGTAAACATTTAACAGGTGCATTTATTAATGTTTTTCAATACATTCATGTTTATAATGGGGTGTGGAAAGTCTCCAATATTCTGTTTGCCCAGGGCCCCAGTAAATCGTAATCCACCACTGCATTCAAAGTTCAGTGTTTCCCTTCCATCCCCAGATACTGCTCACCAGGTCTCTGTTCAGGCCTCTGTTCCCATTGCTTCCCAAATCCCAGCTTCCTTGGGCTGTCCCTCATGCTCATGCATGCTCTCCCTATGCTCCCCGTGCATCCCTAATACATGGGCACAGCTGGCCTGCTGGCTGGGAAGACAGCATGGCTGCAAAATTGTTCCAGCTCCTGGCTCAGGTGGGGCAATTAAAGAAGGAGTAAAGTTCCCACTGTGAGCTTCAATGCAGCTGGCAGCCAGGCAATCACCCAGCCATCACCCCTCTTTGGCCGAGAGGCTGGCTGAGGAGGGACTGGCAAGTAAAGTAGCCCCCACTTTGGGTCTCAGCAAAATCTCACCCAGGATTTTCAGAGTTCCTCTACTTAGGGCCAGACTGCTGCAGCCTGGGTGGAGAACAGCAAAGGATTTTACCCAGTGCCCTGGCTAGGCTCCTAGTTGTATGGAGGAGAAGCAAGAAGGAGCTGTTCCTATTACAGGAGGGGATGGGGGAGTCTGTCTATTCTTTTACAACAGCAGATCCTGCTATTCCCAGGATGGTTTCAGGTATGCTCCATTATCGTCAGGCAACAGACCCCAGAGAGACTCCCCAGCAATGCCAGCTCACCGGCCTGGTTGCAGGAAGGAATAAGACCCTTCCTGTTGTTGCAGCAGAAGCTGCAGAGGAAGGGGAATGGATCAGGAGTTCAACCAGATGATTGGCAGTCTTCAAAACCAGTCATGCAGGCTTTAGTCAATGCTAATTGTCACTACAAGCCAGCAACTCACCTATTGAGTTAATGCCCTAGTTGCTCACTTGTGGGGGGTCATAGGGATGCGGGGAAAAAAGGCTGCTGCTAAGCTGCACAACTGCATTCACAATCAGGTGTTATTCCTCAGAGAAGAACACACCCAGAGCCAGAGCTAACCACCCCTGATCTCCCCTGTTGTTGCAAAGACATCCAGCTGTCCAGACCTCAAGGGAATTTTGGTGTTAAATACTCCTTTTAGGTGTTAAATACTCAGAGCATGAGTTGAGTATACTTTACTGACAATAGTAAACTTCACCGTGCGGTATTTCTATAATAGAACTGAGGGGTTCAGGATACACCATGCACCACATTATCCCCAATAATGGATTAGGGAGCACATACACAGCAGAAACTGATCTCTCTCTAAAAGAGCCTGGGGTCACCCTTATCTTCAACCCCTCAACACACCCTAGGGCCTTTCGGACACACACCACACCGAGTGAAATAGGAGACAACAAGTAACGTTCAATTTCTTTGAATTCTTTGTTTAATAAAGTAATAAAAAGAGGTCAGCAGAAGATTAAGTCATACTGGGCTTAGCAGCTACACCTGGTGTCCTAAAATACTCATTACATACAAATACCTGCAAGTTGTAGTAACACCTGGTGGACAAAGGGGCTCAGTACATGTAATGCAGTGAATTACCATGTACATATGACAGATTTATGGTTGCATGGTTGCAAGTTGACATGTTGCAAACTAAACTACATTGGAACGTGGTTTAGTTTGTAACAATGAGAACTAATTTTAAACCCCTAAAACTCACATACCTGTAAAGTGCAACACCATTAAGCCATGCTAAGGGAAATTTTCATCATATGTACATCATCTCAGTATCATGTGTACAAGTGCCCAGGCATTTATTTTTAATTTATGAGTGCAGCAAAAATCAAGAGTACATCTTCATTACTGCACTGTGGCAAAGTGCTAGTTTTCCTACTTGCCTTTGGGCATGCCACCCACCTGACTCATCTACCATGTTCTTAATTAATTATGATGTTAATTAAGGCTGGAGGCTGTCCATTCTTGCCCTGATGCCCAGGCATGCTATCTGCAGCTCTGATCCTTCCCTACACTACAGCCCATGCCTCGCAGATGGCATCCAGATGACACAGTGCTCCCTCCCTACAGCCAGACCAAGCTTAGGTCTCATTGTCAGGGTTCAGACATTCACATTCATACTGCCCTCCTCTCACGAGGGCTTCTCACACTCCATACACTCTCACAGGGTCTTTCACGCATTGACAACTTATGCTACCTTGCTCCCTCTTGGACTTGGACCCTTGGGCCATAGGCTTAGCTAGTTCATACCTTGGGTGGCAGACGTACCACCTTTTGGGCCTCTCCCATGACCCTTGCTAGGGTATCATAGTATCATAGTATCTAGGGTCAGAAGGGGCCTAGAGCAGGCCATCTAGTCTGACCCCCCGCCAATGGCAGGAACAAGTGCCAGGGTCACAGAAC
>JAGPOW010001918.1:33569196-33579600 GCA_030014935.1 Caiman crocodilus
CTCAACCGTGTAGGGGTCAATGCCACAGCTCCCCATCTTTTTAATGAGGATGGGGTGAGAGACCGTGTCAAATGCCTTCCTGAAGTCTAAAAAGACTATATCGACAGGGACGCCCGCATCCATGGATTTGGGCACCTGGTCGTAGAAGGCAACCAGGTTGTTCTGACAGGACCTGCCTTTAACAAACCCGTGCTGGTTGCCCTTCAGCATAAAGTCCCCTGCCGGTCCCTCACAGATTCTCAAGGGGGGGACATGAGAACTTTCTCAAAGATCTTTCCCAGAACTGAGGTGAGATTGACAGGCCTGTAATTCTCCGGGTCCTCCTTCCTCCCCTTCTTAAAGATAGGAACCACATTGGCCACCTCCCAGTCCTCCGGCACTTGTCCAGAGCTTCAAGAGCGCTCGTATAACCGAGCCAAGGGCCCAGCAATCACCCCTGCCAGCTCCCTTAACACCCTTGGGTGCAGGTCATTCGGACCCGCTGACTTAAAGACATCCAGTGCTTCCAGAAGCCCCTCTATCAGGTCTACCCTCACCCTAGCAGTGATTTCCGAGGGGGAATTCAAGCTTCCGGTGGGAGGGATGTCCCGGTCCACCCTCAGGAAGACTGAGGCGAAGAACCCTTTGAAGATCTCAGCCTTACCATTGGCTTTGAGCACCAGGTTGCCCAACGAGTCCCTCAGGGGCCCGACGTTGCCTGGGGCTCTCTTTTTGCTCCCCACATATTTGAAAAAGGCCTTCCTGTTGTCCTTGATCCTAGTTGCCAGGCAAAGCTCTACTCCTGCCTTGGCCTTCCTAATAGCCCTCCTGCACTCCTGAGCACAAGAAGAGTATTCCTCCTTGGAGACAGCTCCTCTCTTCCATAGGTTGTATGCCTCCTGCTTA
Organism: Caiman crocodilus; assembly: GCA_030014935.1. Classification (NCBI taxonomy): domain Eukaryota; kingdom Metazoa; phylum Chordata; order Crocodylia; family Alligatoridae; genus Caiman; species Caiman crocodilus. Next base: position 33,570,082 of record JAGPOW010001918.1, read on the forward strand.
GCCCTCAGGGTCCCCCAAATATCCCTATTAAGCCATGGGGGCTTCTAGGCACTTTTGTCCATCTTGCATTGGGCAGGAACAGTCACCCTTTGGGATCGGAGGATCATCTCCTTGAGGAACATCCACCCTTCATGGACGCCCATGTCCTCAACCCTACAGGCCTCAGCACCTTCTTAACTAGCCTCCTGAGCTCTCTGAAATTGGCCCTTTTGAAATCTGGGACCCTAGTCCTAGTATGGGCTCTAGCTACACTGCACCTGGGGTAGTGGCCAGCCAATTACCTGACCAGATCTAAGCTTGCTCTGGCCTCTTCCGGGGGGCATCTCTCTCTCTCTCAACATACTGGGCTCTCAGCCCTCTGTTTTTCCCCCCTTCACTGGGGCTTCTCATCTCCACCCCATCAGTAGAGCTACCCCCTCACTCCCACTGCCCCCTTCACCAGGGCTTCACATCTCTGCCCCTTCACTTGGGGTCCACACTGCCTCATCACTTGGTGCCTTAAGGCTTCCCTCCCCAGTGGGCTCAGGTGGCCGTAGCTGTGCCTGGCCCCAACTACCTTTCCTCTGGGTCTTACACCCTACAGAGCTCAGGTGGCTGCAGGCATGCCTGGAACTCTTCCTCTCCAGGGTCTTGCATTCCACAGGCCTCAAGTGGCCACAGCCGTGCCTGGCCTCCATTACCTCCAATGTTACCAGACCCCACCCAAAGGTGATGGCTGGGGTTAAAGTGACCCTACCTGCATTTCACCGGAGTGATAACTGACCTGGCATTTCCTGGAGACTTCCATGTCACTGAGAGCCCCACCAGGCCACCCACTCCTGGCAGGGTGCACTTTTAAGCCATGCCCAGGACCAGGAGCCTCCAAACCATGCCCTACAGCTCCTGCTCTTACCTCCAGGCTGTTATGGAGTCTTGCAGCCAGTCAGTGTTACTGCCTGGCTGGCCAGCAGCAAACTGGTACTTATATGAGCACCAAAGATCTAAAATGGCTGCCACAATCAAGCACCTGCTGGCTTCTTGGTTCCAGTCTTGAACTGGCAAGCACCAACAGTGCCCTGCCACATGCCTTCCCTCTTAAAATGGTACCTGAGGGAAGTTTCTCCTGCTGCTTCTCTAAAGCAGGCTCTCCTCGGAGCCTGTGAGAGCCCTCAAGTGGTAAGCACCCCCAAAGGTGCTCCGCCACATGTACCATACATGGATCTGCTTCTGATGGAGGGAAAAGGAAAAGAAGCAGCAGCCATCTTACAGCATCCCAATGATTCTATTCTGGGCAAAAAAAAATGAGCTTCTTTGCCTAAGACTCACATCCCCAATTTTTGGAAGCCAATGTTGGGGGGAAAGGTGTCTGTGGTATGTGAGTAAAGCAGTTGTATGCATTTGTTGAATTCAGACAATGCAATATGACAATAATGACTTACAGGGAAAAAGTAACAACATCTCTGTTCATATAATATGAAGTGTTTGCAGAACCAAAGTCTTATACTGCTGGTTTGTTTGTTTGACTACACTTGGGAAAACAAAACATAATAAAGGAGTGTGACTTTGAAACGAAGTAGGATAATTCTTTATTTAATCTTAATACAGTTCTTTGCCTCTGAATTAAAAAAAAAATCAAATTGCAGATGCCCATTTAAAAACATGTTGGTGTTACAATTTTCAGTGCCTATTTTTAAAGCTGGCTGGGGGGGTCAGCAACTTTTGCTGAAATTAACAGAGATTGGTTCCTATAAGAGGGCTATCATGCTGCCGAGAGTCCCGTCACCTCCTGGCTGGAATAGTAGTGTCTTGTCATTGTAGATCACCTGTCACACCTTTGATGTTATGGGAGATGCACCTAGACACTTCTTGGAGCAAACTGAGAATGGTTAAGGATTCAAGATATCAGCGGTTCTTCATAGGGCTCCAGCATCCCCATCCCCTGCCCTCACCATACCCTGTTCTGGGCACTGTTCATTGCCTCTAAGGTCTATATTCCTATCTCTGTTCAAAGGATCCTCAACAAAGGCCCTTGTCTAAGTATCTGCTTGCTGCATTCTCCCCTACATGGGATGCAAGACAGCCATCTCTCTCTCTCTTCTGGCTCCCCCTTCACTCTCCTGTGACTGGGATCCACTCTCCCTTCTTCCTCCCCTCTCCAGGGAGTAATGTCACATACATCTTTTTCTTTCCCTAGGACCCTCTTCACCCCCCAGGATCAGACTCACTTTTTCATTCAAGCCTCTCCATCAGATCCAATTCCCTGCTGGACCTTGTTAGTAAGTTGTGAGGCTGGAGCTTGCACTTTGGCTCTTTAGTCAAACTCTTTCTCTCATCTGCTTTCTTCTCTTCTCTTCTTTTCTTTTCTGCTTTCTCTTTTCTTCCACCTCTGGGATGTTCCCTTGGCATCCCTTAAATCTCTCTCCCCCCCGCGATGGGTCCATCATAGCAGCTTCCTGTTGGCTGACTGCCTGGCCCAGCTGTTCCCTCTTTGCTCTCTGCACCTTCCTGGCTTTGAACACCCACTCGCGTGCCATCTTGGTCTGGACAGTAGAGGGCGTATGCTCTCTAGCATCGTGGGTTCCCCAAGGTGGGTTTCAATTGTCTCTCTGGCCTTCCCTGAACTCATCTGTCACGTCTCTGAATGTTAGTCTGCGTGGGGTTTGACCTCAAAGTTCCCCTCAGGGATGACCTCTCTGCTTGAGGGATGTTCATGGGGCTCCACCCCCCTACACACCCCAGCCTTACACCAAACTCTGGTGGAGTGCCAGATCTTGACATGGCTGCCTCTCCAGTGTAGATGTTCTTCATGACTTATCGTATTCCCCTTTATCCATGGGAAAGGGTAATTAGCTGGCCCAGGCTTGAGGCCTGCAATTCCCTTAAGCTGGTCAACTCTCTTCTTGTGGTCCAAGGATGCCCCTGTTAAGCAGGGGTAAAGAAAGAAAACAAAGAAAAGAAACAAACAAAAAAAGGAACCCAGAAAAGGTCTTCCTGTCCAGTATCCTACCAGTCAGCTTTCCCAGACCTCCTGCCTGAACTTGGCAGTGCTCCCATGACCTTGGTCCTGTGGGGTCCCTCTCTCCTCTCGGCCCCTAGCCCAGCTCCCTGACTTGGTACCTGGGAATAGTCAAGTGAGGACACCTCTGTTTCCCCAAGATTGGCTTCAGCCTCTTCTTTGAGTTCATCATCCTGGCTACGCCATTGCTTGGAGTCTTCCCCCAATGAACCTCCTTAGCAGCACTAGGGGAGAAGTCACTCCCAGTCCTCCACCCCTCCTGGGGCTTGATCTCAACACCCCTGGTGTGAGGAGCTCTCAGTGCTTCCACAGCCGTCTGTTGTCCAGGAGTTCCTGATGCATGCTAGTTCTGCCTACTGCCAGCACAGAGAGCCTCCATCTCCTCACTGTCTCTCTCCTCCCTACTGCCAGTGGCCACTTTTATCCCTGCCAGCTGGTGCATCCTTGTGATGTCACTCACCAGCCTTAATTGAATAAAGGCATGGATTGTAAACTGCGTGTGCTTTTCTCTTGGATCTTCAGCATAGCTGAAGAGCATAGCATAGCTCCTCCTGCAGGCAAGTGATTGTTTTGTATTTCTTTATTTTAATGTCTCTTCCTGTGTTGAGTCCTGCGGGTGGAGTTCCCTGGCCCCTCTTCTCACTATCCCCGGTACACTCTCCATCATGGTTCCTCTCTTTTTGACTTTGTTTTTTTCTTATACCATTTTCCCCTTCCCAGGTTTGAACCCTGGTGGCTGGGTTTGCTGTACCAGCCAGTCAACTCCTCTGATCGTCCTGATTATTGTGTGTGTTGTCTCTGGGTTTGCCATGACTCCTCTTACTCCTTGAGGTAAGTTTTTGTCCTTCATTTCTTCCTTATTCTGCTCATGATAGGATGCTTCAGGCACCCTGTCACAGTGTCATATGCATAAGTCTCAGCTATGCCAATTCTGCAATTTGGTACTTGAAGGCACAAAATCTTTTTGAGGTTACAGGAGTCCTACAATGCTAAAATATGCATTTCAAACATCCATTGTTTTCTGGGACAGTGTACTGATTCAGACAGTTGATCTTGCCTCTCCCTCAGATAAATAACAAGTATTCTAAACATGAACATAAAAGTAGATCATGGTCAATCATCTAATGGAACTGAACCCAAAAAGCCCTTCAGGGCAATGTGCACATGTAGCCTCAGACTTTCTGTACTAGATTTACAGATTATCTTGCTGTAAGTAGTCATTTGGGAAGATGGGGAGCAACTTCCGGGATAAACACAATTACAGTTCACTCTGGTTCCCACAACTTCATGGTTGCCTAATAGCCACTGGCTCTTTCCATTATTAAACTCAAAACACCAATGTTAGTTCACACAGAAAAAAATATCACCTAATAATTACACTGCTAAGAGAAAAAAATGTGGAGTTCCGAATAATGTAAAGACCATAGATAAAGGCTACTGCATAGAAACTTGTATGTTCAATGTGCTATATAAAATCTAGACTGAAGTATGGATGATGAAATAACAGCAGGAAATATCAGAATGATGGCAGGTCCAGTTTCAAGCAGAAGTCATATTTGTAATAACAAAGAGTTCCTTTTGAAATTGCCTCTCTGCCACTGTACTGGCTCAGTTGTGGATTTTTCCTAACAAAGTAAAACTGAGCCACAGAAGGCACATCAGTGTCACAAAATGATTTGTAACTCATGCAAACACACCGCAAAGAATTTCTGACCACACACTGTTTTACGTGGAAAAATTGACAGCACTTTAAAAAAAACAAACAAACCAGAAACTAAAAACTTTAAACAAAAATACTTGCTGGACTAGGCATATAATGCACACTTCAATACAACCTTAAGTATGACTACACTTAATAAGTATATGCTTAAAAAGTGCAAGTGGGGGTCATCATTGACTGCTAGATGAACATGAGCCTTCAATGTGATGCTGCGGCTAGTAAAGTGACCAAAATGTGGGCTTGCATCCATAGATGCTTCTCAAGCAAATCCCAGGACATCATTCTTCCCTTGTACTTGACCTTGGTGAGGCTGCAGCTGAAGTACTGCATCCAGTTTTGGGCCCCACAATTCAAAAAGGATGTGAAGAAGCTTAAGAGAGTCCAAATAAGAGCCACGAGCACGATCAGAAGTCAGGAAAACAGACCTTACAATGACAGTTGGGGATCGGGAGCAGGGTGCACGTGTGCCTCACGCGCACATGTGCCCCCTTACCTTGGCAGCAGAGGCAGCAGCAGCAGCAGGCAGCAAACAGCGGCAGCAGTAGCCGAGGAGACAGCAAAGGGGACAGCAACAGCTGATTCCCCCTAAGGTAAGTGGGGCAGAGGGTAGAGCACAGCTGAGGCAGATCCAAAAGGGAAGCCCTTTGGAGCCCTCTTAGCTTTCCCAATAGGGAGCCACATGCGAACAGTGCGCACAAACAGGTGCGCTCTGTAAGGGCACACCGGCATTCGTGTAAGGTGGGCACGAGGTAGCAGCCCAAAGGGGCACCTCCAGCAAGCAAGAGCAGCAGACATCTCTGCAGACATGGAGTGCCACTGCCAGGGGCCTTGCCCTGGTGCTGCCACCTGCCATGGGCTCTTCTGAGGCCTCCATCCAGATGGAGCTCATGGCAGGGTCAGTGGCCCCTTGCCCCCTGTCTGTGGTGGGGACTTAGTGGGGTCCTGGGGGGAAAGGGGAGTGGTGGTCCCCCTGCCTGTCCCTCCTAGGCCTAGCTTAGGGCCCTGGAGGAGCAGGTGACGGAGTTCCAGGCTGAGGTGAGCAGGCTGAGAGGGATCAGGGATGCAGAGGATGAAATTGATGCCTATTTGTGTTCTTTGCAGGCCCAGTCACCCACTGTACAGCCCCCACAGGAGACTCATCCAATGTAGGAGTGGCAAAAAAAGTGTCCAGAGCCAGAGCTGCTTGGCCTAGAGTGGTGGAAGCTTCCCAAGTCCACCTGGGGAACAGGTTTGAGGCCCTGGCAGCTGTGACGGAGGAAGACAGAGCAAATGTGTCCAGCGGGGACAATGCCACTCCCCACATGACATGGAATGGGCAGAGATCAAACACCAGCAGGAAGAAATACTGGGTCCTCATCATCAGAGACTCCATCCTATGAGGGCTGGAAGGTCCCATCTGCTGGCCTAACCCCATGGTGTGGGAGGTCTGCTTCATGCCTGGGGCTCAGGTTCGGGACATCACGGAGAGGATCCCTGCCTAGATCCAACCTGCAGACCAGTACCCCATGGTTGTCATCTACGCGGGAAAGAATGACGTGGCCAGGGGAAACCCTAACTGCATTATGAAGGACTTCAAGGCTCTGGAGGCCAAGCTCAAAGAGACAGGCGCGCAGATGGTATTCTCCTCTCTTCTTCCGGTGAGTAGGTGGGGACTGTGACATGAGGCCTGCATTGGCAAGGTCAACTGGTGCTTAGAGAGTTGGTGCCGCCAGGCAGGCCTTGGGTTCCTAGATAATGACGCATGCTTTCAGGCAGGGGACTTGCTGGGGCGGGATGGGCTTCACCTCTCTCCTAAAGACAAGTGTGTCTTGTCTTCCAGGTTGGCTAATCTCATAAGGTGAGCTATAAACTACCCTTGCTGGGGGAGGGGGCTGCAAGAAGATGTGGAGACACCACCCAAGCAAGACAGGTGACAAGCAAGGAGTGCCCCAGTAAAAAACATGGGTCCAGATAGTCTTTCTAATCAGGGGGTGGCAGACGCAGTTATGCAAGGCCTTAAATGCCTGTATACAAATGCTCGTAGAATGGGGAACAAACAGGAGGAACTTGCCCTCAGAGTAGCCAGTTCAAACCCAGTCATAGTAGGGATTACAGAAATGTGGTGGGATTCATCCCATGTCTGGGCAGTTAGCATTAGGGGCTATAGGCTCTACAGGCAGGATAGAGAAGGAAGGAAGGGAGGGAGTGTGGCGCTCTATGTCAAAGAGCAATACACATCCTTTGCCAGCAAAATGGGGTTGGAGGAAGGGCAAGCTGAAGTGCTCTGGGTCAAAATACAAGGGGGTCGTGGGGAGAGGGATTTAATGGTGAGCCCCCAACCCGTCTACAGACGGGTCTACAGACCCCCCAACCAAGGGGAGGAGCTGGACTGGAAATTTTTGGGCCAGCTTACAGAGGCACTTAAGGCAAGGGATGTAGTTGTCATGGGTGATCTAAATTACCCCAACATCTGCTGGGTGGAGCAGTCAGCCAGGTTGGACCATTCCAGAAGGTTCCTGGCTAAGATACAGGAACTCCACTTAACCCAGAAGGTGCACAGTCCTACCAGAGGAAATGCCCTGTTGGACCTGGTCCTGGCCACAAGCAATCATCTAGTAAGGGGGCACCAGGTCCTTGACCATCTGGGTAATAGCAATCATTGCTTGCTGGAATTCATCATCCAGTGCAGGGTGACAAGGGCCTGCAGCAAGGGGATAGCCCTTGACTTCAAGAGGGCCAACTTCAACGAGTTGAGGAGATTGGTGGGAGAGGCACTGGGGTTCTTGAGGGTAGGGGAGCTCAGTGCCCAAGATGAGTGGTCGTTCCTTAAGGAGATGATACTCAGGGCCCAAGGGGTGATGATCCCAACAAGAAGCAAGGGGAGCAAGAGTGCCCAAAAGCCTCCCTGGCTCACCAATGATGTCCAGGAATGCCTAGTTGTCAAAAAGGTGGTGTACACCAGGTGAAGGGGGAGGGGGGCCTATCGCCACAGAAGAGTATACCTCTACTGCTTGAGCCTGTAGCGGGGTTGTTAGGAAAGTTAAGGCGGACATAGAGCTAGGACTAGCATCCAAGATCAAAGATAATAAAAAGTCCTTTTTCAAATATATAGGGAGGATGAAGAAGGCACCAGGAAATGTACGGCCCCTACAAGATACACTGGGCAAGCTGGTGGTTGCACCAGAGAAGGCAGACCTCTTTAACAAATTCTTCACCTCTGTTTTCTTGTGCAGGGACCGGGACTCCCCCACCGTGATACAAAACGGACTCGAGGGGAATGCCTCAAGACCTAAGGTTGAGGAGGATTGGGTTAGAGTGCTTCTGGAGGGGCTGGACATGTTCAAATCAGCAGATCCAGATGCTTTCCACCCTAGGGTGTTGAGGAAGCTAGCAGTGGTTATTGCAGGGCCCCTGGCATGGCTTTATGAGTGCTAGTGGTGCTTGGACCAGGTGCCAGATAATTGGAAGATAGCCAATGTAGTCCCCATCTTTAAGAAAGGGAGGAGGGAGGACCCAGGCAACTATAGGCCTGTCAGTCTTACCTCAATCCTGAGGAAACTCTTTGAGAAGATCATCAAGGAGCACATCTATGATGGTCTGGCATCAGGGATAATGCTCAAGGGCAACTAGCATGGTTTCATTAGGGGCAGGTCATGTCAGACCAACCTGATTGCCTTTTACAATCAGCTCACAAAAGCATTGGATGTAGGTGTCACCATGGATGTAGTCTTTCTGGACCTCAGCAAGGCCTTTGACACTGTCTCCCATCCCATCTTCATTAAAAAAACTAGGCAACTGTGGCATTGATGCCTACACAGTCAGATGGATTGCAAATTGGCTGAAGGGTTGTACTCAGAGGATGGCAGTGGACAGATCATATTCAACCTGGGGAGAACTGGGCAGCAGAGTCCCCCAGGGCTTGGATCTTGCACCCGCACTGTTCAATTTCTTTATCAGCGATTTGGACAATGGGGTGAAAAGCAACCTGTTCAAATTTGCTGATGGTACCAAAATATGGGGTGAGGTGAGCACATTAGTAGGGACGGAAAGACTGCAGAAAGACCTGGATAGGTTGCAGGGGTGGGCTAACAAAGACAGGATGCATTTCAGTCATCATTGACTCCACAGGTGCATCTCAAATAGGGCCAAGGAGGTGATCCTCCACCTCTACATGACACTGGTCAGGCTACAGCTGGAGTAGTGTGTCCAGTTCTGGGCATCCCACTTCAAGAGGGATATGGACAACATTGAGAGGGTCCAGAGGAGGGCCACCTGCGTGATCCAAGGACAGCAGGACAAACCCTACAATGAGAGGATACGGGACCTGAACCTGTTCAGCCTTCACAAAAGAAGGCTGAGGGGGGACCTGGTGACCATCTATAAACTCACTAGGGGGGACCAGAAGGGTTTGGGGGAAGACCTTGTTTCCCCTAGCACCCCCTGGAATAACTAGGAATAACAGCCACAAGTTGTTGGAGAGTAGGTTTAGATTAGACACCTGTAGGAACTACTTCACAGTCAGGGCGGCTAGGATCTGGAACCAACTTCCAAGGGAAGTGGTGCTGGCTCCTACCCTGGGGGTCTTTAAGAAGAGGCTCAATGCCTACCTGGCTGGGGTCATTTGAGCCCAGTTTTCTTCCTGCCCAGACAGGGGGTCAGACTTGAAGATCTACAAGGTCCCTTCTGACCGTACTTCTATGATTCTTCAGGGGTCCTAGTTACCCCTGGTAACTAGGACCAATGGTCACAAGTTACTGGAGAGCAGGTTTAGGTTGGACATTAGAAAACACTACTTCACAGTTAGGGTGGCTAGGATGTGGAACCA
>JAGPOW010001918.1:33586968-33639192 GCA_030014935.1 Caiman crocodilus
GATGAAATGGAGCTCATAGGCTCGTCTCTGGGAAGTGTTGTGTAAGTTTCCCTTGAGGATCAGGATTGAGAGATTGGAGAGAGAGTGGCCCTCCTGTGAGAAATGTGCCTCCACTGGTAATTGAGTGTTTCTGTCTTTGATGAATTTCCAATGTGCATTCATTCTGGTGCGCAGTTGAAATTCATCAAAGACAGAAACACTCGATTACCAGTGGGGGCACATTTCTCACAGGAGGGCCACTCTCTCTCCAATCTCTCAGTCCTGATCCTCAAGGGAAACTTGCACAACACTTCCCAGAGACGAGTCTATGAGCTCCATTTCATCAACTTGCTGGATACTAGAGATCATGGACTAAACATAGACATTGGATTTTTGATACATTACAATCTGCCTGGCAACTGACTCCCCAGCCCATCCCAGCCCCTGGTTTCTTTACTTTTCATTCCATCCAGGAAGAGCACACACCAACTGCTGCAGCTTCCTTAGCCTGACAAAGGGTTTTTGAACCAGAAAGCTTGCTTAATAACTATCCTACAATCATTTGGGTTGGTCTAATAAAAAATATCAAATTCACTCAAGGAACCTTGCCTGCTTCAGCTCTAATACCTTTCTGGAAAGAACACTCTGGATAAGAGAAAATATTTTTGAAGATTCCTAAGAGAAGAGAGAATTTGCCATCAAGTAAAGATGTTGGATTGGGTAGTTAGTGTTTGGCTTTCTTACCTGTCCCTCCCTCAAGCTACCTTGTTTTAAAAACAGGAAATTAAACAGAACAACAGAAGAACCAAAAAATCCCAAAACAGAAGAAAGGCCTTCCACTCCCTACAAAATACCAGAGGCACTACTATTTCTCTGAAGGGCACTTGATGGATAAAAGTTCACATCAGATGTGAAAAACTGGTAATAAGAAACATGGGATTGTCTCAACACTTACTCACTAGAAAGGAAACCCTCACAGGGAAGACAAGATTTTTTTCTTACTTTGTCTCATGCAGCCTTCCTATACAAGAGTGTCAAGGGATGGAGTACCCAGGGATGGCCGTGATGCCCCTAGGGCTCTGTGACAATCCCAATCTTGCCCAACGGGCACCCTTTTTCTCACCTGGCACATCTTGGTGTAATTATAATAAATAGGGAGGCTGCCCTTGAGTTTACACTGGGGATGGTCCTGATGGGTACCACTGAACCCTGTGGGTTCTTGGACCCCTTTTGGGTCCTGTACAACATGGTTGCTTCACAGGGCACCCTCAGTCTTATGGGCTAGACACATAGCTCCAAACCACCCTTTACCACCCCCAAGCCTCACAGATGGCATTCACACATGGGCTCTCCGCAGCCCCCTCGCTGTGCCCACACTGGTGCTGGGCTCTCCGCAGCCCCCTCTGGCAGTGCACCCCCTGGTGCTAGGGTCTGCTCACCCTCCTTTGGCAGTGCACCCCCTGGTGCTGGGGTCCCCACACTGTAGTGGGCTCCCAATGAGGCCTCCTCCTTCCCCAATAGCCTCAGCCCAATCCACCAGTAAAACAGCAACTAAAATACGAGCCCCCTGGCTATAACATAATATAAACAGTTCAGGGTGTACTCTGTGCCTTTAAAAAGTCAAGCTTCCCCCTCAGCAGTAAGTGCCTTGTAGGCCAGGTTACCTGGTGAGCTCGCAGAGCCCCATTAGTCCTATATGCAGCATATCAGGTAGCCACAGCATCTCTGGGTAATTCTTCCCTGGAGGCTCCTTCCCCTGGCTGCTGCCAGAGAATTAACCCCTGCTGGTCTCAGCCATGGGGTTTATATGTGCCCAAGGCCCTGCCTTCTTCCTGTCACTTGACTGGGTGCAGGTGCCAGCCAATTCCCTTGTTAACCTGTTGCCATGGTAACCTGCATCTGCAGGGTTTCTGTCTGGCTCTTAGAGCCCTCTCCTTAGGCAGCTTCTGCTCTTAAAGGAGCTGACACCTTAGTGCCCAGCCACAAAGAGACATTTCAGAAATGCCCATATACTTCTTACTACCATGCATATGGGCAAATGTACCTGTGTAAAGAGTAGATTAATTGACTAGTAACTATTAGCCTGAAACTTGACAAAAAAGCAAAATCTGACAGGCACAAAAGCATCAAACACACAGTGGTGAAAATGTGAGTAAAATCTGGGGAAAATATTTAGCCATATTTCACCACTCCATTCTATAGAAAACATTAGGGGTTAGGGTCAACATTCAAGCAGGACTCTCAATAGAGTGTGATCCAACTCCCTCAAGGGGATGAGGGGGAACTGAAAAGACTCCTCCAGACTGCAATTGACTTTGGGATTTTGCATCAGTTCCTATCAATACAAGTGAAGAGCCTACTAGACATTACCATATTGAAAGTTATACACACCTTTCTAAAAACAAATATTTCCTAATAAGAGGATTACTGACTTTATTTGGACATTGGAAAAACTAGGAATTCAATAGGAAACTCTCTGAGACAGGAACTGTTTTATTGTTGTTGTTCAGTGCCTAACACAGTGGAGGCTTGACCCACTGACCGGGGCTCAAGACCACTGCAAACAATACTGTATTTGAGCTTTGTGATGGTCCTACTGACAACTGTGGAAGATTACACTGGATGGGACATTGCCCTACAAATATATAATTACAGCTGGAATATCATATTATCATGTCAATGTTTTATTTGCAAAATTTGCCATGAAAGGAGCAAGGTCTGTTCAATTCTTTCTTGATGTTACAGACAAATATTTACATAAGGCAAATGGAACACAGATGAAATCTAATTGAAAATGTCACAAGAAGCTATAGTCTAGACATCAAGATACCAGATTCTATTGGTACTGTAATGTGGCACCAAAGAATTTAGCAAAGCAGTTGTTGCATTTGGAAATGACAAAGTACCTTATAAATGTCTCAATATGAACATCACTGGTCTTGCATTTAATTCTGTAATAAAAAGCAAGTGAAAGTGATTTTTTGTTCATAACATATGTTTTATTTGAACTAACATCTATTAGTGCCAAAATATATATATATTTATATCCATCATGTATCATAGTAAATTAATAGAAGTGAGGCAGGGAAACAAATATTGCTTTATTTTTCCGTGAAGTACAATAAAAGAAAAAAAGGGGTCAAGTTAAACTCAGGGGCTTTTTCAATTCATTAGGGGGCAATAAAACAGGCAAGAAACATTAAGCTACATTGAGCCAGTTCCCCTCAAGTCTAAACTACAGCATTTAGTAATATAAAACCTTGTTATTGCCCTAATTTTTATCATTCAAATTACACCAAATTATTTCATATTTGGAGAAGAATTTTATTCTTTGTTTCAGACCTACCATGTTAAATTTCAGGTGAAAAGGAATGTTAACCAAGAAATTCCAAGTAGCTGAAAATAAGGGTATCCAAAGAAGCAGTCATCTTAGTACTAGTATACAGTGATGGGTGAGGAGCAAAAAGAGTATATTTTCTTTATCAAAGGAGGTAATAGGGGAGAGGTATCCAAGGCCCCATCTACACATTATACTTAAGGTATGATTAACCAATTAATCTCACCTTAAATTGGGATAAAGCCGTGTTCAATCAATCAATTAATGGTATGAAAAAAAAAAATGAATAAACCACAAAGTTATTCCACAAAAATGCCCAAGTATACCTTAGTATACCTCTAGTATATCTTATATATTGCCCTGTAACAGGTCGCCCTCCCCAGCACCATCTTTTGCATTATCCATGACTTATGTGGGGCATCCTTGAAGTCCCCTTAACATTTTTCGAATCCCTCTTTCTACTCTCCTGCCATATCTTGATGGAAATATTATACCAATGTGCTTATAAGCGGGAGACTGCCTATTGTATGTTGTATGTTGGGGTTCTCCACCACCACAGACCTTGACCCCTGTCTTTCTCTAGCTAGGCCTCCCCATCTAAAGCCACCAGACAGGGTTCGACTAAGAGGCTCTAGCTCTGTAGTCTTGGGGCTCGTGGCCCTCTCTTTTGTTCCAATCTGGAGTGCAGCCACCCTGGCCCAGCAGCCCATCCACTGGCCTCCACAGCCAGGGGGTTGCAAGCCCAAAGCTGGGTAACAGCCTCGAACTTCCACTGTCCCAGTCCAAAAAAACTGCAAAACACAGCTATGTACCAGGCCACTCTGGCCTTTTAGGATTGCAACCTCTAGTGCTGGGTCCTGTGCACCCCAAATACTGTGCCCTCTCTGGCACCAGGACCTATGCACTGCGCTATCTTTGGCGCCGGGGTCCCCACACTGTAGTGGGGCCCCAATGAGGCCTTCCTCTTCCCCTATGGCCTCATCCCAAACCACCTGTCCAAGGGCTATAACCGCCATCAAAAAATATAATTAAACGAGGAAGCATGCCAGCTTACATTTTCTCAGGGGTTCATGCTTCTGCTCCGCCCCCCCGTCTCCTACAGTCCTTCTTCTGGGGTTGCTACCGCTTCTCTGGGAGTCCTCTGTAGCTCCCCTCCTGCATCAGCTGGACCCCTCACAAAGCTTCCATGGAGCTCTTATATGCACTCCTTCCCCTTTGGCTGATGGCCCCTACTGCTGCCCAGCCCAGGGTTTTTATAGTTCTTGCCTGCCCCTTCCAGTCACCTAACTAGCTAGCCAGGCTCAGCTTTTAACCCCCACCTTACCAGCATACTGTGCCCAGAACATTCTGGGGCCAATCTGCCTTCTGGTAACAGGGCTAGGGTTCCCTGTTACATACCCATACTACAAAACAAAGGCAAGTAATGATTCAAAAGGGTATTAAAATACCTCGCTGAACATAAATACTTCCAGGTTTTTAAAATACAAAACACTATTTGTTTTCATTTTTTTTATCATCATCCGCTTCCTAACCTTATTCTGGGAAAGTGCCCTAGCACTGGAAAGATAGTTTGGGAAGATTTAAAAGCTACTTAGCAGACAACTGCAATTGCACAGAACAGCAATATAGCAGAGTAATTATCCAAAAATACCATTAAAAGACAGCACTAAACTCTTTTGCAAGGCCCAAGGAGACTTCTATTATGAGCTTTTGGTATACTACTAGGTCAAAAGAGCATCATTATCATAGTCAATCCTGGAGACAACAATATAATACCCTTAATAGATCACTTAATTTCTTAAATGTCTTTTCAATGGTGCTATCTTGTTTCAAAAGTGGATAAAACACATTTTAAACTCTTATTTACCACTACAGGCTAACTGGTAAAGGGCAGAGGATTCCTTACATAAGGAACTCAGTTGAAGGTAATAAACCAAAAGGATTACATTTAGAAAGCCATACATGTATAGGAGTTTAGGTCCACACTAAGAAAAGAGCAATTCACTTCAGACATTCAAATTGAGATTGATTTCAAAGATGTTGGGACTAATAATCATCCATAATGTTTGCATATGTATGTCTACTTTAAGTTCTTAGAATAGAGTTCTCTTTCTGTCCTACATTTGTGTATGACCACACTGCACATTGTAGTGTAATGTAGAGACACCTGAGCTAGCTCAGGTGAGAAACTGTGCAGCTTTTCCAGTGTAGAGTTCGGTAAAAACTAATTTGCCCTTCTTCTCAAGAAAAATATGACTTAGCTTTCTTAGCAGGGTAAATTAGCTCACTCACAGCTGCATGCTCCCATGGCTAGATTGTTGCTGGTATCTAAACAAGTTCAGCTATGCTGCACTACAATAGGCATTGTAGACATACCCTTTGTACAATGCTTAGCACAATGGGATCTAGTTCATGGTTTGTAAAAGAATACAAATTAATTAATTAATTAACTAATAATTGACACATTTTCATTTTATCTGATTTTGTCAGGTATGTTTATTATTTGTGTAAGTACAGCAAATATCGTCCTAAGGATTTGGATCTATCATAAAAAGAGCAGTGATTGAAATCAATGGCTAGTCAATTTTAGGTCTCCACTATCTGACACAGCCATCATTAGTTATACTACTACTACAGTACTATTATTTATCACTAGGAGATAGTCTCTCACTAGGAGGATAGTAAAGCACTGGAACAGGTTCCCCAAAGTGGTTGTGGAATCGCCACCCTTGGAGGTTTGTAAGACCCAGTTAGACAAAGCCTTGGTTGGAATATTATAGCTGGGGATGGTCTGCTTTGAGCAGGAGGTTGAACTAGATGACTTTCTGAGGTCCCTTTCCAACCCTACTTGTCTATTATTGATCTCATTTATATTGCATCAAGGAATGTCAAAAGGCCCATTGTTCTAGTTACCACAACTAAATAAAAATTCATGAACATGTACCATTTCAGTGTAATAAATAATGTTCAAACTGTGGGCTGATAATGAACATTCATTACAATTCACCAATCCTGGAAGATGACTAATCATATGGTCTTTTCTGAGTTTTGACTGACTACACTTTTAACAAAACATTTAAATGATACAAGCCCCCTGGATCCCTTTTACCTGAGCCAGTAGGGAGCTGCACTCCTGAGCCGTGGTGCACGAACAGAGCGCGCAAACAGGGGGAGGGCTGGGGGGACTGTCCCCCCAGGCTAGGGAGCACCCACGGGGTTAACCCTTGGGGAACAGGCTCTAGAGGCACTGGATCCCCCCAGTGGGGAGTGTAGGGGGCGGGACTGCCGACAGGCATTTCCGGAAAGCTGGAGTGCCTGATTGGCTGTTGGGGCAGCGGTGGGAATTTCAAACCACGGCCTTTAAAAGCTGTGGTTTGACATAGCTTCCAGCACTCAGGAGCCAGGAGCAGGGAGGCGAGAAGGATCTAGGCACACGTGTCCTGCACACACGTGTGCCCCCTTACCGGACCCAAGGCAGAGGCAGACAGCAGCAGCAGTGAAACCAGCAGCGGGGGCAGCAACAGCTGATCCCCTGAAGGTAAGTGGGGCAGAGGGACCCAGCACAGCTGAGCTGGATCCAGAGGGGAAGCCCCCTGGATCCCTTTTAGCTGAGCCAGCAGGGAGCCACACTCGCGAGCTGCGCTGCACAAACAGAGCTCACAAACAGACACGCTCTGTAAGTGCACGCCGACATTTGTGCCAGCGTCAGTGCCTGAAGGCAGGCAGGAAGGGCCAGGAAGGAGATTCCTGCAAAGGTAGGGTGAAGGCACCACACAAAATAAGTAAACAGCAACTTATACAATGGTGTGGATGCGGAATGCTGCTAGGGCCCTTGCCTGGGGGGCGCTGCCTGCTTGGGGTTTGTCTGAGGCCTCCACCCAGACAGAGCCCATGGCGGGGCTGGTGTCCATCTGCCTCTTCAGCCTGTGAGGGATGCCCAGCAGGGCTGGGGGGGCAGAGAATGGGGGCCCCAACACCTGTCATGCAGGCGCCCATCTTAGGGCCCTGAAGGCACAGGTGAGGGAGCTCCAGGAAGAGGTTAGCAGGCTAAGGGGAATCAGGGAGGCAGAAGATGAAATTGATGGTTATTTACTTTCCCTGCAGGATCATGCACACAAGGAAGAAGCACCCCAGGAGGTGCCCTCCACTGCTGAGTGGCAGACGGTCACAATCAGAACCAGGGCTGCTCGCAGCAAAGCAGTACCAGTTCCTCCAGTCCAGCTGGATAACAGGTACAATGCCCTGGCAACACTGCAGGAGAAGGAAGGAGAGGAGGAAACCTCCAGTGAGGAGGCACCTCCACTCTCTTCATGCTCCAAACAGGCTGAAGGAGCCAAGCAGACCCAAGGATTGAGTGATCATCATAGGTGACTCTATCCTTAGAGGTATGGCGGGCCCCATCTGTTGCCAGGACCCCTCAACATGTGAGGTGTACTGCCTCCCCAGACGAAAGATTCAGGCCACCCAACCAAGGGGAAGAGCTAAACTGGGAATTCTCAAGTCAGCTCACGGAGGTAGTTAGGTCAAAAGATGTGGTCATCATGGGTGACCTGAACTTTCCAGACATCTGGGAAGAGCAGTCAGCCAGGTCTGACCGCTCACGTAGTTTCCTAGCCAAGATACAGGACCTCTATCTAACTCAGGAGGTGCACAGTCCCATCAGGGAAGACGCCTTGTTGGATCTGGTGCTGACCACATGCAACGACCTCGTGAGGGGGCTGTGGGTGCTCAGCACCTGGGCGGCAGCAATCATCACCTGTTGGAATTCACCATTCAGCACAAGATGGCAAAAGCCTGCAGCAAGGCAGCAGACCTGGACTTCAGGAGGACAGATTTAAATGAGGTAAGAAGAATAGTTGGGGTTAGTACTGAGGACCCAGAGGGGAAGGGAGGGGAGTCGGGTGTCCAAGAAGAGTGGTCGTTCCTTAAGAAGATGATTCTCCATGCCCAAAGGGAGGTAATCCCAACAAGGATCAAAGGGGGCAAGAGGGTACAAAAGCCCCCATGGCTCACCAAAAGCATACAGAAACGTCTCCCAGCTAAAAGGAAGGTGTACACCCAATGTAAGTGAGGTGGTGGCAGTGTTGGCAGTGGAGGTGGGACTAAGCCTCCAGTCCCAGCCTTGGGCAGTGTTGATGGGCAGTGGAGGTGGTGGCAGTGGTGATGGACTGGGGCTAGAGGCTTAGTTCTCTGTCAGCAGCCAAGGGTGATGGTCAGGGTGGGCAGACCTGACCGCAGTCCCCCAGGGGCAGTAGGGGTAGGGAGGAAATAACCCCCATCTCTCCCCGCTCTGCCTCAGGGGCCATCCTAGCCTGCCACTGCAGCAGCAAGGGGGGAGTTCCTGGCAGACCTGGCTTGGGTTCCTCCCGGTGGGACAGGGAGGGGGAAATTAAACCCTTTTCTTGCTAGTTAAGCCAAAGATACTGCCTGAGCTGGCCACACCCTCCCAGCACAGCTTCCCTGCAACTGAGGGTGCACTCTTGTGTCCCTTCAGCTCCTGGTCTGAGCAACTGCAGGCCTGTGCCCACATTTCCACAGTTCAGATGGAATGTCTGTGCTGTTACAAATCAGTTCAAGCTAGATAGGTTAGAGTAACCTGCAAAGATTGAATCAATTTAGGATCTGGCTTTTTGAATGTCTGTCCCTAGCTCCTGAGGAAACCTTCAGTCATTAATCTACTTTTTAGTGACTAGCAGGACAAAATGCTTGGCACTCTGCTCCATGTTTTACCCATGCACAGGCTTTGATGCTTTGTCAGAGGTGACAACAATAAGATAATTAGTATAATTCTTCAGCATACTCAAACAAAGCTTGTTTTTTGCTTGTACAAATTAGATACCTAAATTATGATACTCAGAGCAATGAGCAGCATAATTAGAAAAAAGATAGGCATGCATTCAGAAATATGAACAAGAATTCATACCAATAGGGACTTAGGGTACCCAATCAGATGCACAGCTGCGCTTAAATTGGAATTTCTGCACATTCTGAGGCAGGCTAGGGCCACAGAGGCCATTGATACAAGGTTTCTCTAACTTCCAACAGACTATAATGACTTTCTTCTGGCCATTATACCAAGGAGTCATATCCTAATGCAGCATGTTCCATCTTACTGGGGGGTCCCCATACTGAGTGGTTTGGTGCTTATTGTACAGCAGTCTATATTAATTTTGCACTAACTGGAGATTCTCTTGTACTGGGAAGTTCTTGGCTCTCCACCTAGGACAGATTTAAAGTTTATTTGCTAGACTCTGGTATCACAAATAACTTTAATGGTTAACTGAGATCTAGTCCATTAATTATTTCAAGAGTGTAATAGTTTTTATTTTTTTAAACTTTCCTTTTGTGTCTTTAAAACATACACTTTGTGCAATTCACCTTCAATATAAAGTGTAAAATCCAGTTACTAAGCATCCATAATAGTAGATATAGTACTAAACTATTATTTCCTTGATGGAAGAGGATAGGGCATTAAACTCATTTTCTAATTAGACCACAATTTAGCAACACTAATTACTCTTGCACATGCTTCAAGAATTTCTGAATTAATCTTTGCACAAGCACGTGGAGAACAGCTTCCAAATGGAAGCTGCGCAAAGATTCAAGGAGATGCATGTTAACTTCTGAAGAGCCACATGTGGCTCTGGAGCCACAGGTTGGCCGCACCTGATCTAGAAGATGGGCTGGAGTGCACCCTCAGCAACTTTGCAGATGACACCAAGCAGTGAGGAGTAGTAGATATGATGGAGGGTAGGGCTAGATTCAATGTGACCTAGACAAATTGGAGGACTTGACCAAAAGAAATCTCATGAAGTTCAATAGGACAAGTGCAAAGTCCTGCACTTAGGATGGAACAAACCCATGCACCAGTGCAGGCTAGGGGCTGACTGGCTGGGCAGCAGCTCTGCAGAAAAAAACCTGGGGGTTACAGTGGACAATAAGTTGAATGAGCCAATTGTGTGCTTTTGTTACCAAGAAGACTAAAGAATGCTGAACTGCATTAGCAAGAGCATTGCCAGCAGATTAAGAGAAGTGATTATTCCCCTCTATTCTGCACTGATAAGGCCACATCTAGAATTCTGTGTCCAGTATTGGGCTCCCTGATAAAGAAAAGATGTGGAGAGAGTCCAGTGGTAACAAAAATAGTTAAAGGGATGGGAAACAGGATTCATGAAGAGAGGCTGAGGGAACTGGGTTTATTTACTCTGGAAAAGAGAAGACTGAGAGGGCATATAATAATATCTTTCAGCTACTTGAAGGATGGTTACAAAGAGGATGAGCAGACTGTTCTCAGATGACAGAAAAAAGAGCAATGGTCTCAAGTTGCAGCAAGGGAAATTTAGGATAGATATTAGGAAAAACTTTCACACTAGGAGGGTAGTAAAGCACTGGAACAGGTTACTTAGAGAGGTTGTGGAATCTCCATCCTTAAAGGCTTTTAGACCCAGGTAGACAAAGCCTTGTTGGGATGGTATACTTGAGGATGGTCCTGCTTTGAGCACAGGGTTGGACTAGATGCCCTCCTGAGGTCCCCTCCAACGATACTATGACCCCATGCCTCCCACATCGTGACTCTGTCCCCTTATTACAGCCTACTAGAAAAGGGAAAGAGTATCCTGCTATCAGGATCTCATATTGTAACTGGCCGTTTCTCACTTTCCTATTCTTACAAGTGTCCAGACAGTTTTGCATGGGGTTTACTTCTGGTGGTAAAAATAATTAAACTGAATATGCTTTGCTACTTTCAAAATGCATTAAGCTAAATATGAAAATAACTATTCTGATTTTAGAGACTGATTTAAGACGGCTTTATTTGAGGACAATTATTTTTGAACAGCTAAGCTTTTATCTTTATTTAACAGAGTTTTGTTAAGCCAATTCTGAATAAAATAAGGGTGTTAAATGTTACTTTCCTACATATTAAATATTCTTGATACAGGAGTGTCCATGAGTTAAGGCAAGAAATGAGGAGTTAAGTTTCCTCTGAGCATCTCAAAGTTATGCCTCTTCAGCCAAAAATTATCTCCAGCTGGTGTTAGGCAATTCGTGTTGCAGCAATATCAGCCTCCTGCACAAAGCCAATACCTACAATGTCCAGACTTCCAGTATCCCAGCCTGTATTGCTCTCAACTCCTACCAAAGATGCCAAAGAACCTAATCTGAAGCCCCTATTCTGCTTCCCAGTCAATGAGAATTTGCAAATTAACACCTGGTTTTGCTCATGGAGTCTTTTATGCTGCTCTCTCCTCAGAGGAAGATTTTCAAATATTCAGCTTCCATTTTTGGTGGGCCAGGTACTCCTCTCTTTATTTTATAAAATATAAAAACTTTAGTCACATTTTTAACAGGGCTCAGCAAACCTATTCACTGAGCTCTTTTGAAAAAATGGATTCGACTTTGACCACTAACTCTTCTGAAAGTTCCAGCCTTGTGACAAATCAAAAGATCCTGCAAGAGATGAGAGACTTGGGGAAATACTGTTTCTGAAAGTGCACATTCAGCAGCTGGAACCCAATACCATGGGGATCCACTGAGTGAGACATAGCAGTTGCATGATAAAATGGCACAGATCATTCCAATATCTGGAGCAATGCAAACTAGGAATTATAAAAATAATCAAGTTTCATATTTTATGGCCAGCAGACAACACAGTGAAGTCTCATCTCAGTTCTTAGCCTTTGGATACTGCTTGTATATTTATTCACAAATAAAAAAAATAAGCAGTTTGTGTATTGGGATAGAAGAAATTTCTGTCATGCACACTATCACACAATTAGTTGTAGCCAAACCAATGAGTAACTAACTGCAATTCTCACTATTAGACAGGGCTGTAGATAAGGTGAGATAATGCTTTTTAGAAAGTATCACAAATCCCTTGTGGGATGCTCCTGAAAAGTGCAATATAAGATATTGGGTACCTCAAGATGCTTTTATGTCTTGCAGGGGAAAGCAAAACAAATCTACAGAAAATAAGAAAGTATTGCAATTTTTTTAGAACTTTACTAAATGAAACCCTGTTGATTAAATATTGAATATTACTAGTTTCACTTGCTGAGTCTAAAGTAAAAAGACTATATCTGAGGGAAGCTAAACATTTCATTTATGGCTTGGTTATGAACCCCAAACTCAAAATGAAACCCTATTGAAATGGCTAAAATTGACTTTGCTTTGAGACAACGCTGTGCAGCTCCAGTAAGTCTAAGGATATGTACATAAAAACATAAACAGAAAAAAATTAGCTCAAACTAGAGTCTGGTTTGCTCTGTATTTGAAAAACTCAGCAAATTTGTACTGGGTCATGAATCTAGGCAAGGGTCCCAAATTTAATTGTGCATACTGTAAGTAGTTTGCATAATGTAAGTAGCTCAAGCAATGGCACAACTAGATACACCAGACAACATTTAAGATTTATAAAGGAGTAAAAGTTTATCTTCTTAACCAGAAATCATATTTTCCAATTGTTTGAGAACAATTACCAAATGCAGCAACAAGAGTGCATGAAGAAATTTTATATCCTAACAAAACTTGTAATAAGTTCTTAAAGTTCATGATGGCTGCACAAATGATACAGGGTAAATACAATAATGAGGCCATTAGTTTTCATTGGCAAAATGGTTTTGTGTATCCAAGACATTACAACTGTGCCTGTGGGTCACTGTTCCACATTTAAGGCAACTTGCTGTGAGAACAGAATTAGTCATTACTTGAACACATTGAAAAGTAAGATAACATAGTCATATGAGAGCATATTATTGCTAGGTACTGTTTATTATTTTTGTAATTATTTCTTGTTAAAATTGAGGTGACATTCTATTCCAGGAGCTTCCTAACATGATAATCCTTATTTGTCATCTTTACCTTGTGTTCAAAAATAACCCAAGACCGATCATTGAATCTGTTTATGACATGGACTGACATTTTAAGCAAAACTTTGCCATAAATAACCTCATTGTTCAAATACAAGACTAATAAAGCTAGTTGAGATGTGGGAGAAGAATGGACACTGCAGATAACCAAATAATACTTTAAATGTAAGTTGGAAACTGAAAAGAAAGTTACATAGAAAGGGCATTTCACAGGAAAGATCTGAAGTCTGTATCTGATTTGTAAAAAGAAAAGGAAAAATAAAAGCTGCTTAGCTGCATAGTCATTTAAACCATTTGGGGAACATCAGCACACCAATAACTTCCCAGCTTGCTGCTTTTACTTTCTGTCTGGATTTTGGTGGCCTCATACTATTTAGTGTCCACTGAGAATAGTGCAGGGCAAGTGACAGGTTTGGAAAAGAAAACATTGTTTTCCTAGTGCTGCTTAGGATAAGGAATGCTATCCCCCAAAGAGAGGTGATAAATGATACTCTTTTCCAAAATCTCAACTTGCGTTAGAAAGGTGTGATGGCTGTAAAGAAATTTCTGAAAACAGAACCCACATGTTAATAGCACAAGGCTATCTGCAGCAGTCTGCAGAATCAGAAACCACAGCTGCAAGATGAGCTGGATAGTTTGGTCATCACTGAAAGCCAAGGAGTCTGAGAGAAATCTGTTTCATTCACTGTCCAAGTTCTAACTGATTAGTGTTGCACGATACAAAACATCTGCTTCCAACCAGATCCTGTAACAGCCCTTTAAAGGTTTAGTTTCATACACCAACTACCTCAACTATTTCATTAGGTAACAAGAGGCCACTGACAATACCTCAGGTAATTACTCATTCAATTAACTGTTTTATTTCCTATCAAAGGAAATGAAAGATCTTCACATTAACCCAGCTGAATGCTCATGTTAGATAGGCCTTAACAATAAGCATTTGGCAGAGCTGAAATGGAAATACTGAATATGTAGCAGAAATAGACTTGAAGCATATATATCTATATAGATATATATGCTTCAAGGGAAGTTTAGGTTATTTATTAGGGAAGACTTTCACACTAAGAGGGCAGTAAAGCACTGGAACAAGTTATGAAGAAAAGTTGTAGGATCTCCTTTCCTGGAGATTTTTCAGACCCAGCTAGACAAAGCGTTGGCAGGGATCAAATAGTTGAGGATGGTCCTACTTTGAGCAGGAGGTTCGACTAGATGACCTCCTGACGTCCCTTCCAAGAATAATTTCCTATGATTTTATACATAAGCCATATATGCAACAGTATTTATTTCTGCAGGAGTCGTGTTATATTTACTGAGCATGAACACCTTCAGGATCTCACAGAATTGGTTTTAATTTCGCAGATGCTTCTCTACTATGAAAATAACATTGAAAATATATATCTCGCATACCTTCATTTTACCCATCTCTTTCATCTAACAAATGTTCCTTTTAATGGAAAAAAAAATCCAGTAGCAACAGACGTAAGAGCCGAGGATGGATAAAGGGAACTCTAAGGCCTGTATAACTTGAAAAGGATTTACTAACTTTAACCCAGGTCTATCAAACAGCAGCATGTGAAAGAAAAGGGACCACAGAAAATTCATTATTCATCACATCTTTTTACAAACAGCAATCTTTTATGACTAAAATCTGCTATTAACTCTGTTTTTAATTCACTAGTTCTGAAAGACCAGGCCAATTTACATGTAAATGCCTGTTTTAATGTGCTTCTTATGAAGTGCTTATCAAGGTCAAACACTATAATTTGAAAAATGAAATATTTTATTTGGTTCTAATAAGCTTAATTTTATGCTGTTCAGGATTTAAGTAATTCTCTTAAATAGACATATTACTTGAACTGAATTTTCAATTACTGGATATGCTTTTTCCTTCTTTAAGGTCTGAGTTACACCTTACCCGCATTATCCAAAACATAATCACCTTCACCATTCTCCATTGTAACATCCCCAAGAAATTCACAAACATCAGTCCGTCAATCTTCACAGAGTACCTGTACAGAATGGCTTTCTCTGGATCTGCAAGCACAAAGCAAATTATGGGAAAGATAGAATGAAAAAAAAGGATCTGGGGAAATTAGTTCATGTGTAGTACGACTATGTGAAGCTTTGGGTACTGGTTCAATCTGGAGAAGATCTGGCCCAATTCAGCAGTCAAATCTCTAAATCCAAATTGAATCAGGAGACCAATTAAAAAGATCCAAATCAATTCAAAGCTCTTAAAATTGATTCAGAAAAGATTCAGAGAGCTTTGGCAATTTAGGCAGTCCCTGTTGGCTACAGCAGGGAGCTGGATCTGGACTCCATGCTGATAAGTAGGGAGTGGGGGAGGGGGAACTGGAGGAGGAGGGATGGGACCATGCCAGGCCCCATCCCCTGCCTGCTCCCCCAGCCCCACTAAGTGTCCCTCAACCCCCTCCCACTGTCCCAGCCCCTTCCTGAAAGCTGCCCCACTCACCCCTGCTCCCAGCTGTTTAAAAAAAAGCCCTCACTCAGTAGCTGTTGCTAGGCAGGGGGCTAATCCCTGCTGCCCCTCACTGCCCCACACCATCTGGGGTGCTTCCATGAGCCCCCCAACCTGCTCTTCTAGCCACCCCATGACTGCCCCACCCACCCTTTAAAAGAAAACAAAAAAAACCCCTGTCTCACCAGCTGCTGAAGCAGCCTCAGGGCTTCTGGGGGCTTGTGACAGAGCCCTCCATACAGCGTGGGGCACCAGGGGGCAGTGGGGATCACCACACTCAACCTGGCAGGAGCTGGTGATTCAGGACCTTCTTTTTTTTTTTAAAGGGCCAGGAGCTGGGACAGGTGGGGCAGCCTTGGGGGCAGGGGGGAGCTGGAAGATGAGAATAGGCAGATGAGAATCGGATGGGGTTCAACATAGACAAATGCAGGGTGCTGTACCTTGAGAGAAGGAATCCACAGCATACATACAGGCTGGGGAGTTCCCTTCTTGAAAGCCCAGAGGCAGAAAGGGATCTTGGAGTCATTATCGACTCCAAGATGAACATGAGTCACCAATGCCAGACCGCAGCCAGCAAGGCCAGCCATACCTTGTCATGCATCCAAAGGTGCATCTCAAGCCGGTCCAGAGAGGTGATACTCCCCCTCCATGTGACTTTGGTCAGGCCACAGTTGGAGTACTGCATCCAGTACTGGGCATGCACTTCAAAAGGGATGTGGCCAGCCTGGAGAGGGTTCAAAGGAGGGCCACCCGCTTGGTGAGAGGGCAGCAGAACAGGCCCTACAAGGAGAGACTGAAGGACCTGAACCTGTTCAGCCTCAGCAAGAAGAGGCTGAGGTGGGAACCTGGTGGCTGCCTACAAGCTCATCAGGGGAGATCAACAGCAAATAAGCAGAGCCCTTTTCTCCCCAGCACCACCTGGGCTGACAATTAACAATGGTAATAAGATGATGGAGAGTAGGTTTAGGTTAGAGATCAGAAGGCAATATTTTACATTTAGGGTGGCCAAAATCTGGAACCAGCTTCCCAGAGAAGTGGTTCTCACTCCTACCTTGGGCAAATTCAAGGGGAGGTTGGATGATCACCTGTCTGGGGTCTTGTGAACCCAGCATTCATTCCTGCCTGTGGCAGAGGGTCAAGCTAGATGATCTGCTCAGGTCCCTCCTGACCCTAGCTACTATGAAACTATTTAGAGTGGACGGGGCTGGGCAGAGATGGGGCAGGCTGGGGATGAAGCCTGTGTGATTTGGAGATTTGGCTGATTTGGCAGCAGCCAAATCTCTAAATCAGATTTAGCTGAATCAAATTCAGGACAGTGATTTGAATCACCAGATCAAATCACTGTTCCATGAACCAGCCAAATCTGAAGCGAATACTAGCCGCTTCACACAGACTTAATGTGTAGCTCCTGGCTGCTACTGGTACCTGTGATTATATTTATGCCTCTTCTCCTAGGCTCCTGGGAACAGTACCAAAAAGTACATCCTGCCCATCTGCTCACCACCCAGAAATGAAGTAATGACACCACTCTGAGGACACTCCCCCCCCCACCCCTCTCATAAATATACTGCAGGAAAAAATTTAAAGTGGGGCACCCACAAGGCAGCTGCACTGCACCATTTCCAAGTGTGGTGCATAGGAGTGTCTGTGCACCTTCATACTGTTCTTAGGAGAGCTTTGAAATAGTATAACTATATATATCAAATTTGAAAGAATCTGCCTGCCTATACCTAAGGTAGCTTTAAAACAGGTAATTCAAGAGTATCTAGACACATCTGCAGTACCACATACCACAGATTCAGATGTTCTCCATATTGCAAGGGAGCTCTGCATATCCAGGGGTGAAAAACACCTGTGGAAAAAACCAAAGTGGATGCACAGGCAGCACACTCCTCTTAAAAGCAGAGCCGGGTTGCCCAGAGCTGTTCTGTGACTGCTGGCAAGGCTCCATGCAGCAGAATCACAGCTACTGCAGTCCCAGGGTCCCCAGGACCCCAGGTAAGGCTGCTGGGGCCAGCCCAGTGTTGACCCCAGCCTCCCCTACCCCACCTGGGGTAACTTGCCACATGGCAAAGCACACATGGCATAGGCGTTCCCCAGGGACAAGTAGCAGTGGCACAAGGTGCACTGCTGCTACTTGTCCTCTGGGAACCAAACGTCCATGCTCATATGGACACAGCCTCAATGTCCATATAAAGTGATCAAACCCAGAGGTCACTATTTTATTCCTTAAATCCTGGCAGTTTTATATACCAGAAGTTTCTATGCTTCCTGAACTACTCTCTGGGTTTTTGTTAGGAGTTCAGTCCCCAGCTAGGCAGGTCCTGCTTTCAAATTTGACTTTGGATAGAACAGTCTTACAAACCCTGTTTCCATGACACATGTCACCTTTCAATTAATTTCTCCATGCTTCCACCAATGTGATTTCATTGTTCTGGACTGAATGCTCACACAAAGAGCCAGCAATTTTTTTGAGTCTCATATCTGCAACTGAGTTATCTTCTGCCTGTAAACTTGAGACCCAAGCTTTTGCCCAAGACATCTACATCCTTGGCCCATATCTGATGAAGCTTGAAGAATGAAGTTAAATAAATATATAATTTGGGAAATGAGAGCTATAGACAGCTTCCAGCTGCATAAAACAGAGAACTAACACTTTCAAATGTTGCACTTGCCTGTATTTCACAACATGGTAGCATTCATATGGAAAAATAGTAGCCATCAGGGCCACATCTTTGTTTGATTAAAGCTGGTTGTGTATAAGCATTGCTTGTATTACATGTGTTGCTATTTTCTCCTCACATTTTAGGTATACTGCTTCAGCTCCAAAGCCTCCTGCTACAATGTCAAGGAGTAGAGTAGGGTTTGAGATTTCTTTGTTTTTGTTCTTCTCCCCCTCCCCCCCTCTACAAATACTATGAGAGTCCCCTTTTCTTTACTTCCATTACATAGTTCTGATATTTCACAACTGAAACTAAAGAAGATTTTTTTAAGTAACTGAGTAAACAGAGGTAACAAAACAAAGTTGGACATTTTTTGCAATTGTAATCTTCTCTGACCTTATCAGTAGCAACTGAAATAGAGCTTGGAGCTGACTGAACTGGTGTCAAGGCAGGTCTCTATCTACTGTATTACTGCAGTTAAGAAATTTTTAACTTCTCAAGTGAGTGTTTCTTCACCTACATATTCCTATAGGCTTTCCTTGTAGCCAGCGTACAACATTATCACCAAAAGTTTGGAAAAAAAAACATTTGGTTGTTAAAAATAGAGTACTTGAGCTACTGATTTGCATTTTAGCTCATACTGTTAATAAGATGACATGGTCTTTGCACCTGAGCTCAAGGAAGTAGACGTAATATGACTGGCTGCCGCTGAGAACATGATTTTTGCACAGCTGTAAGCATTTGCATATTATACTTGATGTGCCGCTAATTGTGATAAACATACTTTACTTGTTTTTTTGAGACACTTTATGACAACAGGGCTTTCTATCCAATACACTTTCCTCTTTCAACCTCAATGTTTATAATACAGAGCTTTGGGAATAATTGGTTATTCGGTTTGGTGGCCAAAAAAAAATGCTTTTGCTTTGGGTCAACACAAAATGATAACTTAAAAGGGTTCTGGCAACTTGAAACAGAAAAAAAAGAAAAAAAGGAAATTGACCCAAAATGAAACATTTAACCTGGGGCATTTTTATCATTTTTTTTTAGCACCACATATGTGGAATTTAAGAGTTAGAATTAACATGATGGGGGTGGGGGTTGGAAACTGGGTTTTGTGAATAGCACTGGGGTGGAGGATTTGGTAGTACTGCATGCACATTGAGTATACACTGTAACCCAGTACACTTGCCTGAGCACACTTGCCTGAGACATGGAAAACCAGGATTCAAATTCTTATTCTCAGTCATACTAAGGAATATGCCGACCATTGAGGTATATAGCACCTAGGAGGTGGTTTTGCATTAGTCAAGCCTGTCAAAGCTATTCCAATTAATTAAAATAAATTACAATGGGAGCAATTTGTTGGCTGAGATTCTGGGAGTGGGGATACAATGTCCAGTCTCCCCTTGAACCTCAGATTAAGAGGGGATTTAAAATGAAGCACCCCTGCTCACCTAGCACTCTCCCAATCATGGGATTATGGAGTATATACATGAAAAGAAAAACATCTTCTCCTTGATTCTCTAAATGGTACCAAAGTGGCTTTGTGAATTTACTCCAAAAAACCAGAACAGCTCATCTAACAGTTGACCTTTCAAGTCAGTCAGTCTGATGGAGAAAGGAGTCCAGGACAGCTGGCTATACTTTAAAGAAACCTTATTGAGAATGACGGAACAAACTATCCTGATAAGCAAGTATGGCAGAAAACCAGCTTGGCTTAGCAGGGAACTCTTCAGTAAACAAAATCAAAAAGGAAGTTTATTAGAAGTGGAAACTTGGACAAATAACCAGGGAAGAATATGAGAGCATTGCTCGGGCATGCAGAGATGTAGTCAGGAAGGCCAAAGTGAAATTGGAGTGGCAGCTAGCAAGGGACGTGAAGGGTACAAGAACAGTTTCTATAAGTATATCGGTAACAAGAGGAGGATCACAGTACATTTGGGTTCCTTACTGAATGGAGGAGACAACCTAGTGACAGAGGATGCAGAAAAAGCTGAAGTACTCAATGACTTTTTCACCTCAGTCTTCACAGGCAAGGTCAGATCCCAAACTACCGTGGGTAGCTGTCAATGGGTCGATGTCTAGTTGGTAGCTGGTATCAAGTGAAATACTCCAGGGCTTGGGCCTGGTTTTGTTCAATGTCTTCATAAATAACCTGGAAGATGTCATAAAGTGCACCCTCAGCAAGTTTGCAGATGACACCAAACTGTGGGGAGTAGTAGATATGCTGGAGGGTAGGGTTAGGATTCAGAGTGACCTAGACAAATTGGAGGATTGGATTGAAAGAAATCTCATGAGATTCAATAAGGACAAGTACAAAGTCCTGCACATAGGACAGAACAATCTCATGCACTGCTACAGCCTGGGGACCAACTGGCTAGGCAACAGCTCTGCAGAAAAGGACTTTGGGTTACAGTTCACAATAAACTGAATATGAGCCAACAGTATGCCCTTGTTGCCAAGAAGGCTAACAGCATACTAGGCTGCATTGGTAGGAGTGTTACAAGCAGATCAAGTGAAGTGATTATTTCCCTCTATTCTGCATTGGTAAAGCCACATCTGGAGTACTGTGTCCAGTTTTGGGAACTGGGCTTATTTAGTCTAGAGAACAGAAGACAGAGGGAATTTAATAGCATCCTTCAACGACCTGAAGGGTGGTTCCAAAGAAGATACAGCTAGACTGTTCTCAGCAGTGGGAGATGACAGAGCAAGGAATTTGTTGCAGTGAGGGAAACTGAAGTTGGATATTAGGAAAAAACTCTCTCAGTAGGAGGGTAGTAAGACACTGGAACAAGTTACCCAGAGAGATTGTAGAATCTCCATCTTTTGTGGTTTTTAAGACCCAGGTAGACAAAGCCTTGGCTGGGATTATCTAGTTGGGGATATTCCTGTTTTGATCAGGGGGTTGGATTAAATGGCACCCTGAGGTTCCCTTCCAACCCTAATTTTCTATAATTCTCTTCTATGTTTCTATTTGCCAGATTAGACACAGCTTCATAATCAGTTTCACACGAACTGCATTTCCAAACAAATTAATCCCACCTGGGGAACCTCTCCACAGAACAAAACCTAGCTTTTCTTTTCTGTAAACCCTGTCAAGTACCTATTAGCTTGTGTCCATGTCCTGTAATTAGCACCTGGGTCTTGTTTAGATCTGGCTCCATGTATACAGTATTTCTGTATTCAGGACTCTATCAAATAAGGATTTTCGCCTCTAGGTCCAAAACCATTATCCTGCTGTTATGATGCTATTTCCAATTAAAATCATGACCTGAGAAATTTCTGTAACAGGCAGTATCCTAACATACAGTATGCAGTTCAGTATTTTGTGTCACTTGTACTGGTTTTATCCTTGTGTAAGCTATTGCTTTCAGTGGAGTCATGGAAGATTTTTACCTGTGTAGATAAGAGCTTCAGCTCCATTGCACCTAAGAAGCCAGCTTGAAACCAAAGTCTTTTTGAGTGTATTATTGTTAGCATTAGGTTGAAACTGGATTAGAAAAGAAAAACAGCAGAAAAACAAGTAATGTTGATATATTTTTGTTCTATTGCTGAAAATGTTGCCTTCATCCCTTTTCCTTCATATCTATTATTACCAGCCAAAACTTTTGTTCCTCTTATTCACAGTATATTTGAAAAAAAAATGAAACCTTAATTGTATTCTTCTCCATCATAATTAATGCCATCTTGGATTGATGGGAGCACAGAAATAGAATATATTTCATACTCTAGCATCCCTACTGTGGTAAATTAATGCAGTGAGTTGTCTATTTATTACTGTATTATAGTAGATTTAATATATTGAGCCAATACAAAAATTAACATTAGTGCAGCAAGTTTAAAGATGAATGCATGAAAATACAATAATCCCAAAGTAGATTAAGACTTCATATTTTATTATTAAGAGTAGAAAAGTGAACAAACAAGATATTTTGTTTAGCCATATAAAACATATTTTGATTTATGGCCTAAAAGAAAAATATGTATTTTGTACCTGTCTCTTTATCTCTTTTTATCAACTCCTACTACATAGCTGCTTCCCTTGTCCTGAATAGATGTATAAAAATTGAATCGAATGTAAAGCTAGCTAAATCCTAGTTTCTAGCACAGGCAGAGTTCACATAAAAAGAGAGCCTATAGTAACTTCACAATTCGAAAACAATAATGGGAGTGTCAACATGAGAAGTTTACTGCAGAGCTGCCTAATTTGTTCTGCAGTAAAGTCTTCACATCTACATATGTGGCCCTATTAGGTTTCCACAGGATACTACTTGTAAACACAAGCACTATCCTGTAGCGGCATTACGTGCTGCGCAACAACACAAGTGTAGATGCTGACAGGGTCGGCTGGAGCAAATGGGTGCTTCAGTGCAGGGGCTGCCTCCCAACTAGCCCCACAATGAAGCACCCTTGTGCCCTAGCCAGCCCTTCTGCTGCACACTGAGCTGGGTCAGTGCAGCCCTGGGCTGGCAGGTTGACCCCTTGAGCCCCTGTCAGCCAGGGCTGCTCCAACCACACTCCGTAAGCTGTGGTCTTGGATGC
Organism: Caiman crocodilus; assembly: GCA_030014935.1. Classification (NCBI taxonomy): domain Eukaryota; kingdom Metazoa; phylum Chordata; order Crocodylia; family Alligatoridae; genus Caiman; species Caiman crocodilus. The sequence continues at coordinate 33,609,838 of JAGPOW010001918.1, forward strand.
GGGAGTCCTAAAGTCTGGCACAATATGTGCTAGAGTTTTTTACTTTGCATTTAGCGTATGTGTAGATGCACCCAGTATGAGTTAAATTATCACCAATGAAACAAACACTCAGGTAACCCTCTCCAGTACACTAGAATCACCCCAGAAAAAAAATATTTTTTCAACATTGAATGTCTACTTAATGCATCTGGCAAAGCTGCCTCAACACTAGAAAATGGCAAAGAAAGACACCCTGTGTGTTTAGGAAACACATGTATGCAGACAAAATAAATTACCCTGTGAATCTTAACTTTTCTATTAACTTTATTGATGACAACTAGGTTGAAATTGGAGTAGGACATAAATGAAGCAGAGAAATACATTTAAATGTAAAGGTCTTTTGATTTTTTATCAAAGTGTAAAATCAGAGACTGTTTAAAATGTATTACTAGAGAATAAATGTGCTAGAGACTGGGATTTTAGGGTTTGAAAATTATTTACCATTAAGTTAGACTTTAAATTCACATATTGTGACACATCAATTGATGATGAATAAACTTCCAAAGGGAATTAATGATAACCATATCAACTGAGGCACATAATGATTAAGTGACATGGCAGAGATCACACAGCAAATCAATGGCAGAAGAATATTATACAGCAGACCAACTTCACATCCTCTACTCTACCCTCTTGGAAAAAAACCTTCTCAAATACAGATTATGACTCATGGTTTCTTAAGTATCTCCTATATTGTGTGCTCAATGCCTTATTTGTAAAGGTACATAGTACCCATTGTTCCTGTTGTCTTCAATAGTTATAGTGGGTAACCGGGGCTTTGAAAACATGGCCTGTGAGGGAATACTGCCTTAGACTATCACAAAAGCCACCTGGAACTGGTCATTGTGTTGGTCAGTAACTAGACTTTTGTCAAACTCCTTGGCTCTGAGTGATTTCTGAACAACATACAATTTGCCTCTCAAAAAACAGGAACACAAAATTGGCTACCACAAAGATAACTTAAATGGTTATTTATAAACAAAACTCATACCTTTACCTAAAATCAATGTTTGCTTTTTAAAAAAATTCAACTTATAAATACATTTGGAACAGTCGGAAAGTAAAAATGGTCTACAGAAATCTTTGAAGTGTCTCACAAAGATCAGAGGGGCTCCTAGCTTTTAAATTATACAGTGAAAGGGTTTTGGAGAGGCAGAAGCCCCTGAGTTTCAGTTAAAGAGAATAATGCAAAGGCTTTTTTTCCTCTGTCCAATAGATGTCTATTGCTTATTGTGAGAGAGGTTAAAAAACAGACTTCATACTCATGTAAAAGCCTATGGGCATATCTGGATGATTTTCTTTTTTCTTAACAAATGTCACACAATGGTCACTTAGAAAAAACATTTATATTCATCTCTTTTATCATCATCATCATCATCACAGATTTCTCAGTGGGTTTCTTAGATGAGGTGTCAGGTTTTACTTGCCAGCATGATGGACTATACAGTACAAGTCAGCACCATGCTGAGGCATCCTTTGGCTGGGCTGACATATGCTGTGCCTGCTCCATGCATACTAGAAACATAGTAGACCACATTAGCATGGTGCTGCCTGCTCATCAATAAGCTCTGACTGTTCAAAGAAATAGTTACAAGAGCCGTATTTATTCCTCAGTGATACAGAGCAGTACCATTCCAAATAAAAGTAAGAAATAAAATGTCATGCAATATCTCTTCATTCATCACCATTGCTGACAGTGATAGTATATCTGGGAAGAATTTGGGAACAATATTGTTTTTTCATTAAAATATATAGTTAAGGAGGGTAAATGTCTGCCTTATTAACGGCTAGCATATGAACCCTCCGTGCTCCACAGTAAACAGAAACACACTGGGTGCATCTACATGAGATGCTACAATTGCCATGGAGACACACTACAGAGACATAGCATTGGCAGACACAAACCGTGATGCTGATACTATGTTGCCGTAGCGATGAGCTACCGCCCTATAGCATGTTGCTATGGCGATCTAGCTGCTAAGAATAACTGCACTGCCAGGACAGCGCAGTAATGGCTGCTACTGCACCATCATTTAATACTTCCTAAAACAAGTACTAAATGACAGTGTAGTAACAACTGCACCATGGAGGGCATATATAGACGTACCCACTGACTTCAAAAGTTTAACATAAGAAATTAAAACATTATTGATCTTGTAGTCTATCTTGTACCATTCAGACTGATATAATAAAACTTACTGAAGCTGCATTTCCATTGAAGTCAACAAGATTCTCAGTTGTTTAATGACTGTAGCAGAGAGAACTTATTTTTATTAGATAATTATGAAAAAATATAATTGATTATTATAAACCACATAGAATCTTTTGCATTTGACCTATAGCAAATGTATGAGTTTGCAAATTGGATGGAAGTATCCCAACAAGTATTTGACATGTTTGAGATTTCACTTCCATGAGATGTTAACTGCCATTTACATTTGTTTTAGTACTTTTGCTTTAGTTTTCAGTTTGAACCAGAGCATGAAAATATTTAGGTTGGTAGGAGAAGGAAAGAGAGACAATGGAGGTGAAGATACCTCAAGGTGCTAGTTCCTCATTATCTGGTGAAACTTCCCCATTGTCTCTGAGTGTTCAAAGGCTTATGTGGAACAAATTCACTCCAGTTTTGAATACCAAGTTACACCAGCACTTTTTTTGGTCCTTAACCCACAGTGGGCATGTCTACACATGCATTTACTCTGGCCTAGATTTACTCTGGTGTAAAATAAAACAGAATATGGGTTTTTGGGTAGGCGTCTACATGCAGGGATTAGGGAGCAGATTTGCATCTGCAGTCCTGAAATGGGCCTCTGCCACCACCGGGGGGAGCTCCAGGCTCCCCTGAAGTGCTAGCCCAGGGGCTGGCAGGGAACACAGGGCCAGCTGCCCCCTGGGCCCAGGCTGCTGCCTGCTGCTGGGATGGGGACAACGTCCCCCTGCCCTGAAAACAGGGAGCTCCTGGCCCTGGTTCCCCAATTGGTGCAGGCAAGAGGCAGGTCACAGACCCCCATCACAATTCACCAGTGGGACAGCTAGCAACTAGCTCACTGCTAGCAGCCCCACCAGCAGATTGGGGCAGGGTACTGGGACCTACCCTACCCCTGCAGCTCTTTCCAAGCCTTGCTCCCCAATCACTTGATTGGGGCATGGAGCTGGGGCCTATCCCTGACCAGGACAGTTCCCAGTCCCCACCCCCAGTCCCCCTACATGATGGGCAGAGGCTAGACAACTTTGTCTCCCCACAAGGCTTACAGAACTGAGTGGGGAACGTCTGGGGGTCTTGTTCCCCACCCAGCTCCATTAGCATGGAACTGAGTGGGGTACTAGATTCCCTAATAATCTTCCAATTACTTTACTTTATATATTTTGACTTCAGCCTCAATCTGCCAAAAATGATTCAGTAATTAAACCATTGTTAAACTATAAATAATAAACCTTAGTTTTTCACAGCCGCTTATATATGGATCAGAGAAATCAAAAATATAGCTGGAACACTATATTCATGATATGTACATCTTAATCAACAACAATGTACTATTTGTATCCCAAACTCAGGATTAGATGGGGTTTCCACTAGGAAGATTATTAGGGAATCTAGTACCAGGACTGCCAGGAAGTACTGATTCATAATATTGCAGCCTTCAAGGACAGACAGAGCAATAGTGGATTCATTGTTTATTCTGATTCATTTGATTTTATTCCCAACAATTTTTATTCAAGGATCAGAGTGTGTTATAGATGCTCTTTCTCCTAAAAAATGTTATGTAGTACTGCCTTCCATGAGGAGATTAAAGCAAGGGTCTCTAAGGGGATGAATCAGATTCATTAAATTATAAGAAACAAAGCACCAGAGAGGGGGGACAAAGAAAGATTTTTACTGTTACAAAGCAAAATCCATCTTGGAAATGCAAATTCTAGTCTCTAAACTTTATATATTTTGACTTCAGCCTCAAAGTGCTAAAAGTGCCAAATATGCCAAAAGTGATTCAGTAATTCACAAAGGTAAAAGTAATAAAAGCTTTAAAAGTTTGTTTTTAAACAGTTTCATTTTTCAACAATGGAAAATCAAAGACCCCAACCAAAATTAGAATACCACTGTTGTAGGGACTGCAAAAATCAAAGGGAGAGACAGTTCAGTTCCATTTACAACCCAATTTAAGCATGAAAATAATTCATAAAGATATAAGATTTACATATATGCACATTATTCTTCTGAAACCAGTGGAAGCTGAGCTCAAGCATATATAATCAGTCTGGAGGCACAGGCACACATGACATTTGTCACAAGCTACATGCAAATTTCCCTGTGACAAATCTTAACAACCCAGATGTTAAAGGAACAGCAACTTCTTTGTAGCACATGAGTAACCCACAACAATTTTAGCATTTGGCCAGAGTGCAATAGGGCAGTGGTTCTCAAACTTTTTTGTAACCCGACCCATTTATAAACATCAGTGGTCAGTCCCAATCCAGTGCACCTCAACACTCCCAACCCACTGCCTCCGGCCCTCAGGCTCCAGTTCCCACAATGTGTGGGGCAGAGGGGACCTCAAGCAGCCCCTTGCAGGCTGGAACTCTGCCTGCCTGCAAGAGAAAACCCACGATTTCCCATGTTTTTCTCCTTTAAAGGAGAATCTATTTTTAAAGTTTGTTGATCCATTTTTAAAGTCTGTTCATGACCCTTTCATATATTCTTGCGACCCACTTTTGCCCCCCCAGGTTAAGAAATTCTGCAATGGGGCATGGCCAGGTCTTTTACTACCCTGAATGTATTGCTCCCCTTTTCCAAGAGCAGTTTGCAGAGGCACTAGTAAGCCATGACTCTCATCCTTGGAGGATAAGCGTGTGCATGATAGCTTCAGCCTCTGCTAGAATGGGTGATACAGGGAACAGGGCTAATCTGGATCCATTCCAAATGCAGATGGAAAGTCTGGAGAGAAAATAGACCAACCACACAGCAGCTTTGCAGTCTCAGTGTGGAGAGCTTGAGGGAAGGCAGTGAGTCCTTGGCCAGACAGCCAGTCAAGGCTGTGCCCCCCACTCTACTATCCTTGAGAGCTCCAGGAAACAGGGTATATAGCATGACATCAGCTCACCATGACCCCCATGTCGTGAGTGCCAGAAGCACAAGGTCTCATACCACTGTTTTTCCATCCAGAGACATGAGAAGTAAATGTTTTCCTCCTATATGGCATAGTGCAACACATGAGGTTTTCATTTCATGACAAAATTCCATAGTTCCTGTTGCACAGTGAGAATAACAGTGGTTAATGCTCCCCTATTTTACATAATTTTTAAAGTTTGAAGCTGTTATGTGAAGATGCTGTATGCACAGATGCAATATTTTTGATACATGCAGGACATGGGGTTAGTAGTTTACATGCTGTTTTTCAAAATCAAAGCTGCCATTACACTCTGAACAAAGGCACATGTTGAAAAAATGAAGTATTTAAGATAGATACAAAAACAGTACTGTGCTTTGAGCCTCAGCAGGTTCTCACCATTCTAGCTTCAGTAGTTTAATGAGGCATAGCCTTCCAAAGAGAACAAATCCCCTGTCCAGTGCAGAGGACTGTACAAATAAAATTTCTTTGTCTCTCTCCAGCCTGCCCAACAAATCCTGTGCTGTTTGTGGAGAGATTACTACTCCCATCCTCCAACTGCACTGCCACAACAGCCTTATGTCAGACACTGAGCCCTCTCACACACTAGATCAAATTAAGCCACCAGAGTATTGTGTTTTCTAGACAATTTCTGATTTCACCTGTGCTTATGAAGGCCAGATCAATTTTGTTAATGCCCTCCACAGGCAGTAAAAAAGTTCATTAGTGCTTTTCCTCAGGATTCAGCAGGCAAAGAAAGTTATATTACTACCCACTCAGAAAGAGCCAGCTGTGAGAGCCCTAAAAAAAAGCAGCCACCTCTGGATTACTGTCACAGACTTCTCACCTTCTTTCTTTATTCCCCTACTCCTTCAACCTTGTCCTTTTATGTGTTGATTGTGTCTAAGCCTCCTCCCTGTTTCTTCCTAGATATCCTTCCAGTCCCCCTACTTTCTCCCAAAGAACACCTTTCATAGGCACAGGGGGCACTTTCTGACAATGACTCCCATGTTCATATATAGTCGTGCATGACAGGGCACCAATTCTGATAAGACAGTCTATATACTACCTCTGCAACAGTTTTAAACAAGAAACCCTCTTGAACTTTGAAAGATTAAATCTTAAATCTTTGCTGGTTTAAGATTTCATTTCCCTTCTTAGATTTCTGCCTTCAGCCTTCTCTCTATACATTTAAGTTAACCAAGTCTACTGAGATATGGCCTTGGATCCTATTCTAGTCCTGCCCTAAATAAAATATGGAGGCACTTGATGCTTCCTGAACAGGATGTACAGTCTAATAATCTCTAAAATAAAGTAACTGTAAACTCCCTAAACTTTTAGAGGAAAAGTCCACTAGCAAATTTACAAAAGCTTTCCTTTCTTCTACACTATTCTGAACATTAAAATAAAATAGTTTTTACTGTGCCACTGAGTTTTATTTTCTGCCTTTTTGGACTTGCACTAGCACTCCGGCCAAATGCGCTGAACACCTGCAGCAGGTTGCAAAACAGAAAAGATGAATATTAAAGAAACTGTTGCCATGGTAAACAGAATGTAGAGAATACTGTTTCTACTCATGGTATGTTCTCTTGCAAAGCAAACCAATTTTTACTTATTTTGTCTTACCTATATATTAAATATTAAATAAAATTTTAATTGTCTGGTTTTCAACTCTGAAATTTAGCTTTACAAACCATAGAAAATAAAATCAAATATACCCACTTGTTTCCAGTAAATTGACAGCATCCCATGATATTCAGATGGGTGAGCACATACCAGGACTTCATCAACGCTTTGGACTTTGGACTTTACTGGTTGATTCATGGGAGAAAAACTGGCTCACAGATAGTTTAGTAAACTAAATATAAACAAAAACCTTGGGGAAAAAAAATTATAGTCCCATCACTTTGCATTCCATGTAAAGATTTAGTTCAAAGATTTAGTTTAGATGAAGGATTTAGTTGGCTTTGCGATGTTCCCTTGTACAATAACATACAGGTGCAAGCATGGATGAAAGCAGAGCTCTCCCTGTTCCTTCCTCTTCCCACTAAGGGGTTCAATAAGACTAGGAAGATACCAGAGTCTCAGGGCTTTTGCAGCAGCTACTCTACAGCATGAGGAGAAGGATTTTTTTCCTAACTTCATCTGCAGGCCTTGTCAGCACCAACTGTTTTTCAAGTCATGCTGAGCCACTGTATTACATACATTTTTAATTCCTCTTCTCTCCCACACTTGATCTGTGTGCCTTTCTTCTCATATCTAATGAGTCCTGTTTTTTCACTAAACATCATCATCATGGCAAACATCATGAAACAGGGCCCCAAAGAGTTCATCCAGAAGGGTAACCATATGTCCCAAATTGGCCTGTACAGTTCTGGCTTTTCAAGACCTGTCCCAGGTAGCCAGTGTAAGGGCTAATTAGCACATGGCTCCTTTGTTGAGGGTATCTGTAATATATATACCTACTGAGCAGTGCTGAGCTGTGGGGTTGCCATAGCTCGAAATGCTGTTGATTCTGGTGGGGCCCAGCCCAATTAAGTATATGATAAAACCTTTGGCTTTGGGGTTCAGCTACTCCAGTCGTGCTTGATCAGTACAAAGTCTCTAGGCCTGGGGTTTGCATGAAGGATGCCTGTTTGGATTTGGGGAGTATCTGAGACCCAAAATGATGGGTCTGGGAAGGAGGATATCTTCCCAGTGGTACAGCCACACAGACTTGATGGCTGAGCTCTGCTCAGTCAAATTTGGAACTTGACTATTGGGATTTGCCCAATTGAATCTGGAACTGATTTGGCCCTTGAAACAAAATTTAAAAAGCAAAGTTTGTAGTACATATAAGTAGGTGTCAAAGTGCTGCTCAAAAATGTGCTTGTGGAATACTTGTGCTAAAACTTGCAGCAGTTTCAAAAAAAGGTAACATGCATCAATTCTGGATGAGCCACGTGCATGGGTACTATATGCAAACGACTATTGTCATATTTAATTTTAAGGTTATTCCTTTCAAATTTGCTCTTCACTTCCATGTGCTCAGGGAGAGCAGGGTCTGATAGTATGAAGAGGGTGAAGTGGCTGCCAGGGGAAAAAAACTGGGTGGAAGCAGAGAGCAAAGGAGCTACCTGACCCCCCCAGATTTATTTTACCTGCAGTAGCTGTCGGGAGGGAGACAAATTCAAGGCAAACTTCCAATAATTAGATTCTATACCTGGAAAATTATAACAAATTGATAAATTTTCCATATATAAAATCTAATTCATGGGGGTCTTCTTATAATCAGGGTTGTTTTATATTCAAGTAAATATAGTAGGTACAAGTTGTCATAATGCAACTATTATGTCCGCAAGCTCCTATGCCAATGCAAGTATAGTGAAACTATTATAACTTTACTCTGCTACACTTAGGTGTAAAGTTACAGCAATTTAGCTTCCTTGGAGCACACAGGCACAACAAAGCTACAGAAACTGATGAGGCCACAGAAGCAATATGACCTCTTAGCACTTTGTTTATATGGAATGACTGAAGCACATGAAAGAAATGAATGTTGAAGAAAGCATGGCTGGTGGGATACCTTACAGTCAATTATAGTCCTCTGCCCACACAGGAGGCCAATTGTCAATGTCTGTGGCACAAGTTTAATTAAGTAATGGCCCCTTATTTCCTCTCTGCTCCCTTAAGATCAAATAACATGACTGAATTTTTATGTCAAATGATGACACACACACACTTCATCTAGGATAATATATCAATTTGTTACATATCCTAGGAAAATAGACATGTCATATTATGATTTTTAAAAAGTTTTCTTTAAATAATTAGGAATAATACAAAAATTGTAATAAGAGGAGAATTATTACATTAGCTCATGTTGCACATTTTGTGAGAATTTAAAAAAAAATATAGAATAAGTGTTCTTTATTAACAGAATATATTAGAAAGCATGCTTTTCTCCTCCCACCCTCCTCAGCTAGATTACTGAACTATTAAATTCATCTGGACACCATTTTCGGATAGATTTGAATTAGACTGTATGAGTCACCTTCCTAATTCTGGACCTCACAAAAAAGAGGTGAGTGTGGTTATCACAGATTGCTCTCTCAAAATGCAACCACTTGAATGAGCTCTTTTTCTCCAAGAGTTTTCTCCAAATTCTATTTAATGATAAAATCCATAATTTTACCTATCAATGGTATAAAATGATATTAACTCTTTTCCTAGGAATCTATACCTGTATGAAAAATCATGGAACTAACACAATGTTTGCTGCTGCCACATTTTTCATTTTGATTTTGTGCTCTACCCATTCCCCATCCTGTCTTGATTATTAAGGTTATAAGTTCTTCAAGGCAGGTTTATTGAATTGTGTTTGTGAAATGCCTGATACCTCTCTTCATGGACCCTTGATTTATGATGATGATTAATCTAGCCCTTGCTGGATGACTTCCCAGATTACATTTCCACATTTCCCCACACAATAATTATTATTAACATCTTCTTTCTTCTGTTCTACTACCTCTAAGTCCTTTTATGCTCCTTCACCTTCCTTAGGTACCTAATATCCTTTTAAAAGGACATACATAACAGTTCTACTACATATACTCATCAGTTCTCTACCTTGTTATTTTCATTCATAACAATTTAGTTGTTTTTTTCTTTGCATAGTAGCGTTCTCTCTTTTTTCTATTATGGAGAGAATAAACTTTGTTCAATAAAACATCTGTAACAAACTGAAGCTGTTAAACACATTCCTTAACTTCTCTGGCTATAATGGCAAAGGACTCTCTTTATAAGGTCTGTGTGCAAGGAGGACATTTTGATTTACTATGCCTTTCTGTTCATCTCCCACCAATAAATATCAGTATCAAAATACATTCGTCAGAGCAGAACTGACTCAAAAGGTCTTCATAAAAGAAGGGAACATTCACCTTCAGAGCCACACCATTTGCTTAGCAAACTTTTTTTAAGGAAAACTATATTAAAATATTGCATAAATTAATTGACAGCTATGTGGGAAAGGAAAAATTTCGTGGAATTTCAAGTACAGAAGCAAAGTAAATAAAGACTTGGACTCATCCTAAACACCTGTATATGCTATTAAAACACATGAATAAACTGAAGAGCTTATTGCTCCTGGGCATGCTGTTTGAACACGTGCCTCAGGGCGATTTACTAAGGAGCAATAAATTTCACAGCTTATTCTTATTCATGTGCAGCACATGCAGCTGGGTCAGAGCAGCCTCAGGTTGCTGGGGGCCCCAGGATTCAGTCTGCCAGCCTGGGGCTTCTCCTGCCCCAGTTCAGTGTGCTGCAAAGGGCTGGCTAGGGCATGAGGGAGCTTCAGTGTGGGGTTAGCTGGCAGGCAGCCCCACACTGAACCACTGTTGTGCCCCAGCAGAACTCTCCAACATCTATACGTGTGCTGCTATGGCATTTTTTACGCCATAGCAAGATAGTACTTGTAAATATGCTGAGACATTTACTGTGCAGCTAATCAGTCAATTGTGCAGTAACCGTCTCATGTAGCTGTACCCCTTGAGAATGAAATTCACTCCAAAACAAACAGAACATACTCAGCAAGTCCTGTGATGCCTGTGGAGAGACTACTATTCCCATCTTGCACCCTCCAGCAGTTCCACCACAACAGCTATATGTCAATCACCAAACCCTCTCACACACTAGATTAAATTGAGCCACTATAGTATTGCATTTTGTGGAGGATTTCCATATCATTCCCAACCCTAAGCTGTGTCCCATTCCAGCAAAGCACAACTAGGCATTGCACATACTCTATTTGGACCGAGGAATGTGTCCCTTTATTTTCACTTGAGCAACTCTGTTACGGGGCAGACTTTAAGTGATTCACAGTTACATCGTGTTGGTTCAGCATTGAAAAACGTGTATGTTTTGATTAACCTGATAACTGGAAGTACTGGGCTGTACAATCATCCATTAGCAAATTCCTAAACATTCATGACAACAACAAAACACTGTGCTCCCTGGTTAAAAAAAAAAAATTCCTCTCAAATTAAGTCTACAGCTATTGATGAAAATACCTTGGCTTTTTTGTAAGACTAGAAAGCTTCACGCAATTCTTTCAGAGACTTCGCATGTAAAAAGAGGAGTGATTTTAACAACCAGGCAAGCCAGGGATGTTAGAATGAGTTTTTAAACTCCAAATATAATTAACATAAGTAACATCAGCAAAACTACTAAGTACCAGATAACTCAGACAATGCGTGGGGTGGAGATGAAGACACTAGTAGTTGATGAGGATACAGATCGTGAACCAAATGGATGAAGGATGAAGATTTCTCAGAAAAGAGAAAGCTCTCCTTAACACAAGCCATCCTATCCTATCTTTGAAAAAGTTTCATGACAGACCTGAATTACACCATCTCTAATTACAAAAGCCAGGCAGCAACAGATAGGCTGTTACTGTCATATACTCATTTAATGTGATATGCTATGGCATAACAACTGCAGTGCACATCTATTGACAATTTTCCTGATTCTCTGTCACCTGCTATCTATTTATATCGTTTTTCTGATACTATTCATCTGCTTGCTCCCTGGCAATGCCTTGTCCCGCTCTGCTTCATTGACAAATTGCTTGATTTTGCTCTCTTATATATCCAATAAATTAAGACTGGCTGGAGTTGCCCTCTACCTATAGAACTCATTTTCCAAATACATCATTCTTGTTCAAAATTCTCCTGAGAAAAACTTTAACCCAGCAACTGATTGAAAAGTCCTTAGTCCTGTGGAGAGAGACTAACATATATCAATGCATGTACTTGGGAAAGAAGTGAAGTTTGTCACAAATAGGCAATTACACAATGAACAAAATTCACAGCCTCAGCCTTAGAAAGAAGGTGACTTGGGATAGCCTATGAGAAATAAACTTGCTGTAGTGGAAAGAGATTGCCTTCTGGAAAGTAGGCTGTTAAACATGGCAACATATTCACTTTCCAGAAGACAGACTCTTAATAAAACAGTCTAACATTCTGCTGAGAAGTAAATTCATATTTTTATCACTCAGGCTGCATTTTATCCAACATTACATAAATCTGGGGGCGGGGGGGAACTATAACTGGTCTTCATCATAAAGAACAAAAAAACTTTGGAAAAAATCAAGTCCTAACCTAAACTTTATTCGGTTCTATTTGCTTGCATTTCTACTTCTGGTTACACATGTTTATAACTCTATGTTGATAAAGCAAACTTAAAGTTCTGGAAGAAACTCTGAAGAAATTCTAAGGAAAAATTAGTAGGAAAAAATACATGGACCAGACATTGCCTATTTATTTCATAAAGAGTTCTAAAGACAAACCAATGTCAGGGAAGCAGAAGGCAGAAATCTCAACCTCATTTGTGACTATTTTTTCTTAGTGATTATTTCATTGGTATTATGAGCATTTTAGCAACAGAAAAGCTGTGCAGGAAAAGGTACACTCCCTGTCACTTACAAAGATGCCTTGTATTTTTAGTGCTGAAAAGGAACATAGGCAGAATCTAGTCACCTAGTTTACAAAGAGCCATTCAAATTGTACTAAAGTTCCAGTCCCTGATGTGGTCTCTGATGTCAACATTATTTCTATTTGTTAGCCTATGACTATATGACTATCTAATATACAATGCATATTTTGGGCAGCAGGGACCCATAAGCCAGGGAAATGCTATAACCACTAAGCTACAGAGCTAGGCTCTCTCTTGCACTCTTGGCTGCTCAGTCACGCAGCTTCAAAAGGAGTTGAGAATGCCCTCTCAACCCAATGATTAGGGGCATTCACCTGAGAAGTGGGAGATGTGGGTTTAAGTCCCCTAAGAGTGGGGATATCCTGGGCACGGGCTCTAAGCCTGAGGTTACTGGGCAAAAGGTGCATAGTACACACCATCTTCTCTTCCAAAGTGGGACAATTGAACAGAGGCATCTAATGAACAGCATAACTCAAGTGCCCAATCTTCTAGGAAGAGTGGGAATTCAGACATACCCCTATGTATTAGCATTTCCTATTGACCATTTCTAGGCACCTCTGGGTTTTATGAATCACTCTGCAGAGACAGGTGTCTCTCCCTGTTCTCCAAGTAGAGTGCCTGGACACTAACAAAATTCATCTGAATTTTGGCCTAGCCTCAGGATATTATCATGCCAGTTGCTAAGGGAGCTTGCCCCAGGGTCTGTTTTAGATCAAGATACATTGTTCTCAGCCTTTTTAGACTCAAGTCACCCGTCACGAAATACCACTTCTTAGCTTTGGCCTGATCCTTGACTAGGTAAAATAAAAAAGTATTTTTTCTGTTGCAAAGAACTCTCAAAGACCACAACAGATCAGATTTTTTTTGACATTATGAATACCCATTTGAAATCTCTTGATTCCTCTTGTGAGTCATGTTTGTACACCTAACAGTGCTAACATTGTGTGGTAATCCAAGGAACTCTTGAAAAGATCAATGTACCTTGGCTGAGAATCATTGATCTAAATGTAATAGGTTTCCATAGCCCTTCAGTGATTCCTTGCGCCAGCCTGCCTGCTTAGGTTGAGAATTGTAACACAAGCTTTGATGATTTTTTTGCAAAATACTCTAGTACCATGAAGGAGAGGTATAAGGCAATTTTATAAATTCATTTTTAAGTTTCATTCAGATTCTTGGTTTCTTGATTAATTTTTAAAGATACTTAGGTTAAAAGATGGCTTCAGCTAATGGAGTCAGTCATCATCAGGCATGAAGATGGTGTTTATGAGGATTCACAGACATATTTAAGGACAAATATCAATAAAAAGACAATAAAAGAAAAAAATACTTAACCTCTCCTGTGATGTTCATTATCTAATCAGTGATTGATGCATCTACTATTGGAATGCAAAACCACACTATTTGTCAAACAGAACTCCATCAATTCTACATTATTTTTGCTACACAGATAAAACATAGTGAGAAGTACCTCTTCTACTGGAAGAAAAACATGCAACCTGAAAACAGGGTACTCATGCTGTTATACTACAAAGAGGTGAAAAGTGTCAATTCTTTTATGGCCACATGAGTTTGAAAATTGTAACTACTCCTCCTCAGTAATAGCTGCAAATCCCTATCAACACCAAACCATCAGGAAAACAAAGATAGGTTACAGATTCAAAGTTGAAGTTGTCTCTGTCTACAGAAGCTGTTGTTATATCCCTGCTGTTGCTGTCACTATCCAATTTCTCACCTCATTTTCCTTCATTACTTGCCTGCTATGCCTTGATGAAAAAACATGCAAAACAAAGGAAACAGAATGGGAAATTAAATCTCTGAATTACTGTCCGATTAGCGATCCTCTGCTTCTCAACAGGGTTCCTCCATCCCCTACACCCTTAAATGGCACACTTAATGTGTTCAAACAACAAACTAGATGACAAAATTCTTATTTCTGAGGCTTACTGCAGAAAGCTGGAACTTTGGGGAAATTTTCCAGTAATTTTATGCCTCCATCCCTGCATCCAGTGTCTTAACTAAAACACCATATTTCTCCTAAGTCTGAATCTTTCTTAGCCTGAAAATAACGAAAACGTTTTTTTGTGAGATGTCTAGCAGTTTCCATTTCCTATTTCTGGTCTCTTACAAATATTTAATTCCCAGTCAACAAGGACTTTTAAAGGCAGCTAGCTGAAATGTATTCAATGTTGTAGTAAGATGGAAATTGGAAGACAGGGAGACAAACTCTATTTTTGGTTACACCAGATTTCCAATAGTGTAATTCTATTGTGAAGCAGGTTCATGCAATTGTGACCTTGAACTTATTTTAAGTTTGAGAGAGATTTTGTGCATTGATCTCTAATGCAATCAAGTCAGTGCAGACTCCAGCCCAAAATCAGCTTTTTCCTCACTTGTATTTTTTGGCATATTGAAAATTAGTCATTTTTCACAGGGTAATTTCTAAGCTCAAAATAAATACTGGTACAGAAACTACATGGAAAGAATGTAAACCAAATGGGAATACAGATTCATGTTCATTATAAACCTCTGTTGTCATACAGTTACTATACAGAATAATTTCCCTCTCAAATTCAGTGTCTGAGTGCCTGTTGTAATATGGAAACCTTTTGACTCGCAGCACAGCTTAACAGATATCTTTTATTTAGCCTTAGCAAATTGAAGTAATTCTGTGTCTTAAATATTATTTAAGACTTTGAACTACTAAATCTTTAAAACCTAACTGAACAGAACCCAATAATTAGTTAAATTCAGCAAATAATCAGATATTTTTGACAAGTTCTTTAGGTAAATATGGTATCTTTTATTAGACCAACTAAATAGTTAGAAAAATTGTTCTTTGCAAGCTTTCAGGCACAAATACCCCTTCTTCAGGCATATGGAGAGTCTTCATAGACATTGGATTTATGGCACATTATAACCTACCTGCTATCTGATAACACCAGACCTGCATTTCGTATATTAGCTTCCATTCCACCAATGAGAAAACACAAAACACCAGCAGACTCTCCCTTTGCCTGAGAATGGGTATTTGTGCCTGAAAGCTTGCAAAAAACAATTTTCCAACTATTTAGTTGGTCTAATAAAAGATACTGCAGTTACCCAAAAACCTTGTCTTTCTGTCCTCGGACTAATATGGCTAGAACCAGCAACCCCAATACTTTTGATATATTCCTCAGATTCTGACCCAGAAATAACAACAGTAACTGCAAGAGATTCCTATCAAAATGTTTACAGAGACTCCCAACCACTTCTAGTCTTGAAGAGAAATTAGACTTGAGATTTCCTTCTTTACAACTGTAAACAATGTACTATAGAGCTATTTAATGCCTGAAGTGATATCTAAGATCAACTTTATATGCATATTATTTTATATATTTTGAGCAGGGGGGTATAGGCAATAAGATACTATTAATAATTCTTTCATTAAGATTTTAAAAGACCTTTCATGTTCCTACAGGCCTTTCAGAGTATCACATTTATAGTCACAAATCCATTACATTCCTATCATTATGATAATAGGGAACCATAATTACGAAGTTAACGTTTCATTAAAGAAATGATCAGTCTCATTTCTGTACCCCCATTTGTGCATTCAAAGTAATTATAATGACATTGCCATTCTGCTCCAATCTGACATAAGGTGGAGCCCTGACAACATAGTCACTAAAGATGCTTACACAAGTTACATTTTTTGCATAAACTGACCCCTGAAAGTGCTGTACAGCTGTGACGGAACACACACTCACAGCTGCAGAGCACTTTTATAATGGCCAATCACATGAAATAATAACCTTCAATAAATCAGCAGTTAGCTAAAGGTGCTCTGAAGCAGAGCACTTTAGGGAATTTCTGTTCAGGTTTCCTGTGAGGGTCAATTTTTAGCATGTGCCTTTGCAGTGCTGTCACAGAGAAAAGAGAGTCTTCTCCCTGTGCAGTCAAGGAGGGATGGGGAGGGGGTGGGGCAGAGGTACCCTGGATGGGATACCTGTGGGGAAACCTCAGAGGCAGGGGACATCCCCTCCCTCACCCCTTGCCTGAGTCTCTTGAGAGTAGTGGCAAGCAGCTTCCAGGTGGGCTTTGCTATGGCTGAAGCTGGAGGTGCCAGAAGGACACAGGGTGGAATGGAGCCCCCTTGCTTCATGCCCCCCACATACACCCCAGATGGGGGATTGGGGGGAGCCAGGCTGGTCCTGCAAGATGAGGGGTTTCCATTCCATGCTCCCCGCCTCAGCTTCAGCTGCAGAAAAGCCATCAGCAGCTGTGAACTAGCAGCTGCATGCTGCCAGTGTCAAGAGACTCAGGTTGGGGGTGGGGGAAGGTAGCCACACAACTGCCAGCTCAGCTTTGCTGCAGCCAAAAGAGGTGGGTGTCAGAGGAGCAAACTGGGAAAAGGCAAAAGTCGCCAGCCTCCTGGGAGGCTGATGGAGTGTCCCCACATGCTGGCTAGGACCGGTACAAACAAACTCAAGTCCTTAAACCCTACAGGTGAATGTCTGTTGAGTTCAGTTGTGCTCTAAGTCATGGAGCTTTGTGTAATGTGAAGTGAGTCACAGCATCTCTCCTAAATGTCTGTAGGCACCCAACTTGCCTGACAATCCAGTTCAGTTCTGCAAAGTCAGCACATTCAAAGGCAATTGTGACCATCAAACAGAGGAAATAAGAAAACTATCAGTAACAGGATTTGATAGTTTCAATATATATTAATAGAAATGTAAAAGTGTTGTATCCAACCCAGGGGAAAATCTATATTAGAACTGGTCTTACCAGATAAAAAGGAATTGATCATAGTAGTTGCTTAGGAACTCATCACTGTTATATTTGTTAGGTGCAAATAGCGCAAAACTCCCAACCAGTAAAATATATATTGTAGTTTAAAAGCGTCAATTTCACAAAGCCAAAAACAATTACCAATCAAATCCATTGTGAGAAACAATATATAGAGAAGAATAACTGGATGCATCTACACATGTGCCTGCATGCGCAGTTGTTATTGCAGTCATTTAGAACATGCTAAAGGATTTTTAAGGCCACTAGCTGAAATATATTCAATGTTGTAGTAAGATGAAAATTGCAAAGACAGGGAGACAAACTGTACTTTAGCAAGTTGCATCAGTATCATGGTTTGTGCCCACCGATACTAGGTCACTGTAGTGACAAGCTACATCACTGTAGCTCATTGCTATGGGAACACAGCATTTTGTGTAGATGAACCCACTGAGTATCATTTAGGAAGGTAAGGATTTTCTTAGGTGACAACTTTTATTGGACCAACTGAGTGGGTGGGATAAACTTAGTCATGCATAGTCACAAGTAGGTTTAGTCTATCCCAACCATGGATTTGGAATAAATAAAAGATAAATCAGCCACAAAATCCTTGCTTCTCACATGTCTCTTGGACCATCAGGGCTACAACATGATTTCAATACTGTCATTTAAGAATATTTTAGTAAATGCCTAAAAAACCAGATCTGGAGGGGAAGTAAAGAAAGCTATACAAATAAACAATCATACCAAAAAAAAAAAAAACCCCAACAGGAGGAAGGAGAAGTTGAAGGTAAAAACAAAAGAAACTCCAGAAGCTGGGAATGAAAGGACAAAGACACATAGAAAACCTTTTGACCAACACAGTTAAGAGAAGTAAGAACATGGATTAAGTACATGAGGAGCAAAAGGAATCCTGGGAATAGAATAGGTACATTAAGCAATTAGTAAATTTGTCAATAATTATGTAGAGTAGGCAGTAACATTAACTGAACATTTCTGTTCTGTACTCGGTCAGAGGATGTGATTTTATCTCAGGATGACAGTAAAACACTTTTCGTTCCAACAGCAACCAAGGGTGATATTAAACAGGAACAACCAAGCTTACACATTTTTAAATTAGCAATTCAGATACCTAGCTGCAAGAATTATAAAAGGGATGGTTAGGAAGCTTTTGGATTATTAATGTTGATATTCATCATTTTTGAAACAGTGGAGACTGGAAAAAGGCTAATATTTAGTCAATATTTAAAAAGATAAATGTGATTACCCACTAAGGTATGGACCTGTCAACCTGACAGATCCCTAGAAAAATAAAGGAACAGCTATACAACACACAAATAGTAAAGAATAAAAAGAGGGAAATATAATTTATTTAATTTAATTTTTGTTTATGGAACATGGATCATATCAAACTAAATTGTTACCTTATTTTGAGAAGATCATAAAGTGGGTAGATAAAGTTAATAGCATTGAAGTAACATGCTTATTAATTTGTATACATCTGATATACAAGATGTAGCACTGTGGAAGGGTATCTGAATTCTGGATCTTTTAGAGTCCAGGAATTGCGTGTAAGATGTTAGCTTAATATTAAAATTGGAGGACATTTAATATACATTTAGAATACTGACAGACATGGATATTGAATTTAGGTCTTTTGGATTTGGACCTTAATTTGGATTGACATGGAACTATTACAACCATTACATTTGGCACTAGTGCAACCACTACAGGAAAACTATGTCCAGTTCTGGTATTTATGTTGATAAATTGGAAGGGTTCAAAGACAAGTATTTGGAATGATTAAAGGATTTGGAAAGATTGGTTTTACAGTGAATGATTCCAGGTGTGAAGCCTATTTAATCAGAGAGAAGGTTAGGGATTGATTTGAGCATTCTGTAAATATCTGTATGCAGAAGAGAAATTTAATAAATGGGGACCTTTTTGACTTAGCAGACAATGTTATAACAAACACAACCAGTTCCAATGGCTAGAAATTGAAGCTAGTCAAATTCACACTAGAAATAAAACATTTGTAACTGTAAGGCTAAGAAACCAATCAGTACAACTTATTATTCTGCTCTGGTGGCATGGATACTGGGGCAACTGGCTGGAAGCTGAGAGGTCGAGAGTATGAGGCCACAGAAGAAGTGCCTGTGGCATGGCCATGTCAGATTCCAACAAATCTGTGAATTCTGCTACATACCTTGTCACAAAGTCCTGAAAAATGAAAGGAAGTACAGCTTACTAAGGACTGTAGTAAATGTCTCCATCGTTGGACATTTTTTAAAGTTAACCTTGATGTTTTTAAAAAAGTAAACATTTTCCTTTAGTTTAAACAGTAAATGGTTTGGGGAAGTCATATGGCCTGTGTTGTACAAGATGTTAGAAAAAAATATCAGAATGTCCTGATCTGAACTTAGTCTATGAATCTATGGATACTGTAAAGAAAAACAATGCAGGAAGTATGTGTATCACTTATTACATACATTAACAGAATATTCTACTGACAAGTATAAAACACTGCAGACTACTGACACTCTGTACTTGTTTTCTGACGAATAAATATTACAGGCTCCTACAAACCTACTGTATATTGGTAGGGCTGTGCAGAGCTTTGGTAGCTGATTCGATTCAGAGATTTGGCCCGACTCCATGACCGAATCTCCACATCCAAATTGAATCAGGAGACCAATTAAAAGGTCAAAATTGAATTAGAAGCCTCCAAATCAATTTGGAAAAGGT
This sequence comes from Caiman crocodilus, assembly GCA_030014935.1. NCBI lineage: Eukaryota > Metazoa > Chordata > Crocodylia > Alligatoridae > Caiman > Caiman crocodilus. The sequence continues at coordinate 33,629,958 of JAGPOW010001918.1, forward strand.
TTAGTGCCACTTTGGAGATTTGGCCATACATTAAACATCCTCACCATGCTGGACAATGATGCCTCCAGCCGGTAAGTTTGTTGTGGTGGGTCGAGGGGGGAGGGAAAGGGTGTGGGGGAAGGATTGGGGCTGGGAAAAGCTGCCCAGCTGGGGCAGGGGGCATGGGACTCGGAGGGGAGCGGGAGGGAAGGAAGTGGGCACAGCAGCACTCAAAGCGGGGGCTATGCCCTGCTACTGCTTGTCCAGCCAGGGCAAAGGGGGCAGGATGTGGGCACAGCCCTCTCTCGGCGAAAGGGGGCAAGCAGCAGCAGGGTATAACCAGAGTGGGGGCAGGGTTGGATGCTGGTCCAGCAGCGCTGGGAGCAGGGACTATGCCCTGCTGCCACTTGCTTCTTTCCTCCCGGAGTGAGCCGCACCTGTTTTGCGTCCCCCCCCCCCCGCCCCATCTAGTCAAGCGGCAGCAGGGCATAGACCCTGATCCCAGCTGTGCTGCACCCACAGAAGCACTGGGAGTGGGGGCTCTGCCCTGTTGCTGCTTGCCCAGCCAAGGTCAGGGGGTGGGCAGGGGATGCGGTTGTTGACACTGCTTTCCCAACTGGGGCAGGGAGAGAGGGCAGGATGCAGGCATGACAGAAGGTACTGGGAGCAGGGGCTATGCGCTGCAGCCAGTTGCACAGGCAGAGCAGGGAATGGGGCACGATGCAGGTGTAGCTCACTCTGGGTGGAAGGGAGCAAGTGGTAGCAGGACATAGCCCCCCACTCCCAGGGGTGCTGCACCTGCATCCACCGTGCCCCCTCCCCTCCTCCCGCTGGCTGGGCAAGTGGCAGCAGAGCCCACACACCCCCCCTGCTCCAGCTGGGCAAGTGGCAGGCTATGCCCAGCTGCCACTTGCCCCCTTCTACCCAGAGCAAGCCATGCCTACATCCTACCCCCCTTCCCTGGTTGGGCAAGCAGCAGCAGGGAATAGACCCCACTCTGAGTCCTGCTGCACCCACATCCAGCACACCCCTACCCCCATCCCTGAGTCCCATGCCCCCCACCCCAGCTGGGCAACTTGTCCCAACACCAGCCCCAATCCCTCCCTCCCCCATATCCCTTCCTTCTCACTTCACCCACCACAACAGACTTACCTGCTGAAGGCAGCTGTGTCCAGAGTGATAAGGACTGCTGCCTGTTTATCTATGGCTGAATCTCTGAAGTAGTGATGAATCTTTGGATCCAGTTCAGCTGAATCAAATCACTCTCCTGATTAGAATCTCCTAATTGAATCACTGTCCCTCTGAATTGGCCGAATCTGAATCCAAAGCAAATACTTGGCACTTTGCACAGGCCTAAAAGTCATTACTTCCAAAAACTGCAGGCCATTTCTACCTTCTAAGCTGCTGCTATAATTACAATCAGTAGAACTTTAGTGATATCTAAGTTAGCAGAAGGGAAGCACTATCTTAGCACATTTAATTGAAACAAATAAAAGTGGAAAACTGGTTATGGAAAAATGGCAGTGCTTTTTCCACTGCTTATCTTCTACTGGTTATCTAAGTGAAGATGATGGCAAAAGGTGATTACAAATGGATAAATAAAAGACTTCCAAAACAACCAGGCCTCCTCTTCTAAAATATAAGGAGTAACAATAGTTGTGGATTAGGAAGAGGTTTTCCCTTCTTCCTGATAACTTTTTTTTAAAATTACATGTAGCCAAAATTTCTGCTCTCAGAAAAGGCTAGATCCAGAGCCCAGTCCACTCAAGTCAGAAGTCCACTATTTCATGTAAAAACAAGATAATGACCAAAATGAATAGCAAGCTTTCTCAGCTGAACCAATTGCTACTAACTAATACTCTTCAGAGTGGGTTTATGTTTTACTGTTCTCCATGACCCCAAGTTTATATTTAGTAATAGTCCTTATTAAGTGGAAAGGACCTATGTTTCATAAGTGATAGTATGCCATACATTTTCTATTATATTGCATACATGGCCATTTTGTTATAACATTAATAACCATACACTATTATTTACTATATACAGATTTCATAGACATTAGGGCTAGAAGGGAACTCACAAGCTCATTGGGTCCATCCGCCTGTCCAAGGGGCAAGAAGTCAGCTGGGGTCAAATGATCCCAGCAAGATAGGTGTCCAAGTGTCTTGAAAGTATTCAGAGTAGGTACATGCACCACTTCTGCAGGGAGTCTATTCCAAGCACCAGGGACTCAGACAGTAAAGACGTTTTTCCTTACATCCAACCTAAACCACTCTTCCAGGAGTTTGTGACTGTGAGAAAGGTCTGGAGTACCTGCTTCGAGGAGGGCCCCGACTGAAAAGATCTGTTCAGCTGTTTCAGCCCAGCTGTGCTCCACAGGGATCTCCCAATCCATTCCAGAGGAGCTCTATCAACTCACTGGGTGAACTGAATGGTTTAATTAGGCTGCTGAGAGTGATTTCTGGCAGTGGGCAATGGTGAGAAGAGAGGGAGTAGAAGAGAGGAGCAGGGGTTGGCAGTGGGGGGAAACACCCACCTGCTGCTCAGGACTGAAGTCCCTGGGAACAGAGCAATAGACCTATTGGGTCTTCAGAGCTCAGAGAGTAGAGGAAAAGAAAAGAGAGAAAGAGCGAGCAGAAACCCTGGCTCCGAATTAATTGATTGTGGCTGGTGCTCAATTAAGCCAGCAAGAGAGCAATTAACAGGAGGCAAAGAAAAAAAAATACTCGATCACTGGAGTTGCGATGAAGAGACCCAGATGGTGAACAGGGAAGGAGACAAAAAAGACAGTATCAGGATTTTGAGTTTTTCTTTATTTTTCCTTTCCTTTATTTTATCTGGCTCCACTTTCCATCTGAATAAGTGTCAGCTGGCTTTGGGTCAGGAAAACCATCACCCTCCCAAGTGCAATCAAAATCATCAAAGATGTGGCAGGTGAGATAAAGGAGCAGGAGCCTGACCCAATTCTGCTGACTGATGCCCGCCCTGGTACCAGCAAGGCAAGTGGATATCATCAGGACACCGGGCCTCGTATCCATCTCCTGTGATATCCCGACATAGTGGCCAAGAACTCTGACAACAGCCAAGGGGAGTCTGATAACACGGAGGTTGCTATGGCAGCAGCTACAACCAGCACAGACCAGATTCAGCAGACACTGCTGTTGATGGGGCAAGTAGTCCAGCAACAGCAACAACAGTCAGCCCATCAACTTGGTCTGGAAGAAAGCTGGATGCAGCAACAGGCCTGGCACCAGAGGAATGTGGTAGAGCTAAAGGTGCTCAAGATGTCTGTCCATGATGACTCTGAGGTATTTCTGAAAAGATTTGAGGGGGAAACGCTGGCAGCTGGGCTTGAGTAATCTCGCTGGGCTGGACAGCTGGGAATGTTGTTAATTGGAAAGGCCCAAGCAGCCAATGGGGTTATGATACAATAAGAGGCTACAGATTATGCCAAGGTAAAGACGGAGATCCTGTATTGACTAGATATTAACCCAGAAACCTATTGGCAGGCGTTCAGAACTAAAAAGGAGAAAGAAGAAAAAAGATCCAAGGGTTTTGTTGCAACACTTGGTGGATTTGGTAACAAAGTGGTTGAAGCTTGCCGGAAGTTTGAAGAAAGATATCTGCAACAAGATCTTTCTAGAACAGTTCCTGATGGACCTGGATGAGGAAACCCAGAGCTAGGTCTGATATCATAGGCCAGTGACCTTGGCTGAGGCATTGAGGCTGGTCAAAAACTTCAGTAGTGTTTTTGAGGAGAGACCTCCAGAGTGGAATGTGAAGGTAGGCTGTACCCAAAGTTTCGTGAGACCCCAAGGCTGGGGAATAGAGAGATCCAAGAGCATTGAAGACACACTAGAAATTCAGTGGTTTGTTTTCGGTGTGGGAAGGTGGGACATATGTCCTTGGACTGTACTAACTTGATGTAGTCGATACCTAAGGTGCCTCATTCCGCATTTGAAGACCTAGCAACAACTCTGGGCCTTGGAGAACCCAGAGGAAGGGAATCCATGGACTGTAGTATAGGTAGGGGAATCAAAGGTGACTGCCTGCCTCAACCAGTGATGGAAGCTTGGGTAGGGGGCAAGAGGTTCGAAGCCATCGTTGACACAGGATGCGCACATACGTTTATTCATGCTATGTTAGCACCTGGCGAATATATATGCAAAGCTACCCCTGTTAGAATGATGTGCTTGCACAGGTATGGCACTTATTATCCTCGGAGGGTCTACCAGGTCACCATGTTAAAGATAACCCGTCAGAATGTCTTGTGACCTACCGTCTCTGATGATTCTAGGCTGAGGCTGGAGGGAAATTTATAAAGTGTTAAACATTGTAAGAGAAGACAGAATGGGAAAGGCTGGCCTGCTGGGAAGTGAGGAGGATGAGCCAGACAGGAAAAGTTTCAATGTAGAGCATTTATCCAGCTGTAAAATATTTCAGACGGCACAAGCTGTGGAAAACGAGTTCCAGGCCATAAAAGAGACTGAACTCACTCAAGAAGAGGAGAACATGGTAGGCCCAAAGTGATGTGTGAGTCTACCTAGATTCAAAGTTAGAAGAGGGTTGCTTTATCAGATAAAGGCCAGGGTGCAAAAAGGTGAGGAAGTTGCCCAGTTGTTAATACCACATTGGTTTAGGGTCCCTCTCTTAAAGTTAGCTCATGAAAATCCCCTGGGCGGGCATATGGGGTGTAGCAAAACAGGCCCATTTAACAAAGTGGTATTTTTGGCCCAGGATGTATGAGCAGGTCAAGAATTTCTGCCACAACTGCCCGGCTTTTCAAAAGGTAGACAAACAAACCAACCCAATTGCCATTGCAACCAATGCCCATAATAGAGGTACTGTTCTCCCATATTGCACTTGACGGGGCTCCTCCTTAAAAGTTTGGCGGGGCATCAGTACTTGTTGGTGATCATAGATTATGCAACCCAGTTCCCAGAGGCAGTCCCTATGTGTACCATCATCAGGCCCCGGGTGGCAGAAGAAATCCTCAAATGGGTTACCTGGGTGGGGTTCCCCAGGGAGATTGTTTCTGATCAAGGGTCCAATTTTATGCTGATTCCTTCGGAGTCTCTGTAAAGAGTTGCAGATCAAACAACTGCATATGGCTGTATACCACCCTCAAACCAACAGCCTGGCAGAGAGGTTTAATGGGACTCTAAAGAACATGCTGCATCAGTGTGTTCAAGCAGAGCCTCATAAATTGGACCTTATGATCCCACCATTGTTGTTTGCAGCATGGGAGGCCCCACAGTCATTTTTGGGGTGTGACCCATTTGATCTGGTATATGGGCACTGCCCAAGGGGCATACTGGATTTGGTAAAGGAAGTTTGGGAGGAGATGCCCCAGGAGGGCACTAGTCATGTGGAGTATGCAAGAGAAGTGAGGCAGAGGTTGCAGAGAGTGGGGGAGTTGTCATGAGAGTGGCCACCTCAGTGGGGTGTGGTCAATTATATGGGTGAAATCACGCTCCAGCAAATAGTATCGGAAATAATTAACACCCCATTTTATGGCTAGGCATACCTTCTGTCCGCTGGGTTCAACTTCTGGTTGGCATAGGCTTCCAGTTGGTGAATTCCGGCAATCTCTTGTAAAAGGACTGCACCCAAGGCCTTATCTCTATGCCTGAGGGTGGCATAGAGAACCCAAAAGCCCTATTAAGATTTTAAAAAACCCTCAGGGGAGGGGGTTTTTGACTAGGTCAGAAGGTCTTAGTGTTACTCCTGGATATGGAGAATAAATTTTTGAGATGTTGGCAAGGCCCTTTCAAGGTGGTTAGGCAAGCTGGCCCTGTTGACTACAAGGTTTTTAAACCTGGTCATAAGAAGGAGAAGCAAATGTACCAGGTCAATCTGCTCAAGGAATGGAGGGACCAGGCGGGTTTGTTGATTGATCCATTCCCCCCAGACAAGGAGTTTGGTCAGGATTTGGGTGCAGACCTAGATCAGAATAAAGGGAGTATGGAAGTCCTGGTTGGGGCCCAACTGAGTGTCCTGTAACAGGGTCAGCTGAACAATTTGGCTAGGGAATTTTGAGATGTTTTTAGCAAAATTCCAGGGTGTGCCAAATCATCAAATAATAACCCCAGGTGGGCAGATCATGAGGGAGAAGTGGAGAAGAATCCCATACCACAGATACCAGGCAATCCATGAGGAAATTATGAAAATGTTGACCTGGAGTCCTTGGTGTAGCTCCATTGGGGCTATAACTAAGCCTGATGGGTCACTACGGCTATGTGTAGACTTCAGAAAAGTCAATGCCATATCCCATTTTGATGCCTTTCCTATGCCCCAGATTAGCAAGTTGCTGTAGAAAGTGGGACAGGCTAGGTTTATCTCAACCCTGGACCTGGTAAAGGGATACTGGCAGGTACCATCAAGAAGAGAAGATATGGCCAAAACTGCACGTGGCATGCTGTGGAATTTAGGCAGATGCCTTTCAGGCTCCATGGGGCCACAGCAACCTTTCAGAGATTGCTTGAATGGGTTTTGGCTGCCCACTAGCAGTACGCAGTCACTTACATAGATGATATTATAATTTATACACATAATTAGGAGGAACACTTGGAAGCGATAAGGGTTGCACTAGAGGAATTACGGCAAGCTGGGTTGACGTCCAACCCAAAGAAGTGTGTATTAGGTAAGGCCGAAACAAAGTACCTGGGGTTTATGGTGGTTCAGGGACAGCTTTGGCCTCTAACTGATAAGGTAGAGGCCTTACGTTACTATATACCACCCCAGAGTGTCAAACAACTTAGGGCGTTCTTAGACCTTGCAGGGTATTATTGACAATTTATACCCCAGTTCACAGAAATAACATAAATCCCCCTTAACTGATGTTCTGTGAGAGAAAGGTAAGAGCCCCCTCAAGTAGGATGCCGTAAGTAGACAGGCATTTGAGAAGACGAAGAATGCCCTCTGTCAAGATGCAGTACTTGAAACTCCAGACTTTGAGTCACCTTTTATTCTATAGACGGATGCCTCTGATAAGGCCTTGTGTGCAGTCCTTTTACAGGAGATTGCCAGAGTTCAACGACCAGTAGACTACGTCAGCCAGAAGTTGAAGCCAGCAGACAGAAGGTATGCTACGGTAGATCGTGAATGCCTAGCCATAAAATGGGGTGTTAATTATTCCTGATACTATTTGCTGGGGCATGAGTTCATCCTTATAATCGACCACATCCCACTGAGGTGGCTTAAAACCAAACAGATGGACAATACACACGTCGCCAGTGGGCACTGATGTTGAAACCTTTCCATGCTAATATTGAGTACAAACTAGGGAGATCTAATACAGCTGCAGATTTTTTTTCAAGATACTATAAAGAAGAAGAGTCAGGGGAACAAGATTGCTTAAAGGCAGAGTCATCCCTGCCACTTCCCTATGAAGAGCCACCTAACGGGCATGTTGAAGGTGAAGATATGTGAGAAGGTCAGGGGTACCTGCTTCGAGGGGGGCCCCGAATGAAAAGACCTGTTTGGCCATTGCAGCCCATCTGTGCTCTGGAGGGATCTCCTGATCTGCTCCAGTATACCTTTAATTACACCACCGGAAGCTATTTCTGGGGGTGGGCAATGGTGAGAAGAGAGGGAGTAGAAGAGAGGAGCAGGGGTCGGCACCGAGGGGAGACACATGCCTGCTGCCCAGGACTGAAATCCGTGGGAACAGGGCAACAGACCTATTGGGTCTTCAGAGCTTGGAGGAACTCAGAGAGAAGAGGAAATAAAAGAGAAAGAGAGAGAGCAGAAACCTCCAGCCCCGCGTTAATTGATTGTGACTGGTGCTCAATTAAGCTGATGGGACAGCAATTAATGGGGAGTGAAGGAAAAAAAACTGCCCAATTGCTAAAGTCATGATCAAGAGACCTAGACGGTGAACAGGGAAGGAGACAAAGAAGATGCTGTCAGGATTTTGAGTTTTTCTTTATTTTTCCTTTCCTTTATTTTATCTGGCCACACTGTCCATCTGAATAAGTATCAGCCAGCTTTGGGTCAGGGAAATCATCACTCTCGCAAATGTGATCAAAATCATCCAAGACATGGCAGGCAAGATAAGAGAGCAGGAGCCTGACCCAATTCTGCTGACTGATGCCTGCCCTGGTACCAGCAGGGCAAGTGGATGCCATCAGGATGCCAGGCCCTGCATCCATATCCTGTGATATCCCTTCAGTGACCGTTGAACCTTGTTTTTTCTTGGGGTGTCCTGGTGAACAGATGTTCTCCCTGTTCCTGATGCACACCCCTTATGTAGTTATAGGCTGCCACCAAGTCACCCCTAAACTAAGCTTTTCCAGGCCAAAAGGTTCTATAGCTCTCAGCTTCTCCTTATAAGGCCTAATCTCTTGTCCTTTAATCATGGATGTGGCTCTCCTCTGGATTCTCTCAAGCTTCCCAACATACTTCCTGAATTGTGGAGCCCAGGATTGGACGCAGTATTCTATCTGTGGCCTCACCAAGACCAAGTAAAGTGGGTGTATCTACATGTCACCCTATGTTACCATAACAACACATTATGTCACCATACAATGCTCTATGGCAATACAGCCACATAAGTCTGTACGTGACTGGCAGCTACTTCACTGCAGCAGTGCACTCTCCCATTTTAGCACACAACTAAATGCAAAGTAGCAGCTAAAACTGTGCATGAGGTGTAGTACGGGCAGTTACTGTGCCATGCTTTAGTACTTCCTTTTGGAAGAAAGCATCTTTTGGAAGTACTAAAGCACAGTTCAGTAACAACATTGCCATAGGGTGATATGTAGACATGCCCAGTATATGGTACTCACATATATACTGTGTAAAAGATCATTCTAAAAGGGAATAATCCCAACCGATAGTTTTTTCATCACCCCATTTATCTTAATTTCATGCTGCCCTCCAACAGACATGAACATTATTTCCTCTATATAGATATATCACTCTTTTATCAACTAGATTCAATTCAAAACAGTTATTTGTCATCTTAGAAGCAAACAGAAATATGATCCAAAAACCATTAAAAATGTAGTCAAAACACCACAAAAGTAAATTATATGAGTTGAATAGCATAAAAAAGTGACTGAATAGTAGACTATAAAAAGAAAAGCTATAGAGGGGAAGGATACAGATAAAAGTAATAGAATCAGGAGAATCAGAGAAAATTAGGGTTGGAAGGTGTCGCACCTTGAGAGCCTTAATTTCCACAGACTCCTAGGACGAGAACGAACGCTCTCTAACTAATTTCTTTTTCCCGCACTAGGCTTTGATTTCCCTT
>JAGPOW010001918.1:33644249-33680704 GCA_030014935.1 Caiman crocodilus
TATATATATATATAAAAACATTTTCCTCTTCCCCTTCCACCCTGGAAAAACTGGTTTATTGGTAAAAAGGCATTTCTTCCCTCCTTGTCAGAAGTACAAAAATAACTAAGGCTGAAATGACTGTGTGTGTATATACACACACTTAAATCAATTTATACACGCACACAAACTGGAGCCAAATTTGGAGGCCTTGAAGTCATGGTTCTAAATATTAAAAAAAATATGTTTTTGTTTCTGTTTTAAATGTTTAAATGTTGTTTCCCTTTTCCTTGAAATGTCCATGTCTTAAGAAAGCACCTTCACTTTCAAAAGCTGCACCCGGTCAGTCTGTACAGCTGAAGTCAATGTGATTTTTGTCCAAAAGAATTTTAAAAAGCAACATAAAAATATGGAGGAATTCCTATAGTTCTATTCTTACTCTTCAAAGGGCAGGTCCTGAAATTGCTAAGGCTGCATGAAGGAACAGGGTCTCTCTTCAGGATCAATTTGTTCTGCCAGAGCTAGTTTTCATGTTGGCATGATGTCTGTTAAAGAGAATGAGTGAGATAATCAATGTTCTTTTTTCTAGGGGACATTCTTCAGATGCCTCTTCTGTTTCTAGAAGTATCCCCATCTTAAATATAAAGTATTGAGATCACTGAACATGATTAACATCTAAAATCAGAGTCATCAATTTAAATGTGCCTGGTGTTCGTAAACAATAAATCATATATGTACATACTGGAGAATGTTTTATTATCTGTAAATTTCTCATTATTTACTGGTCAAACACAGTCCTGCTTAACTTATGCAATCCGGCAGTGCTCAAAGTTGTCATGAGTGCAGGCTGCAATAGCACTTTTGTCCAGTGGGAACAGTGATATCTCACAGTATCCTGGAGTAATGCTATTTTCAATGTATGTGTTTTTTAATTCATACCAAGTATTAACATACACATGCAACACTAAAAGGAGAAAATGTAAAATATTCATGGTTAAATATTCTGAACCACATTTTGCTTTTATATGATGGAATCCAAACAATACTCACTCTTTCTGCATAGATGTTATATAATAATATTCTAAATGCTAATCACACTTTCATGATAGCGAAGCATAAAGGGAAAAATGGCCACACATGGTACCTTTCAGTTGCCTCCTGTTTCAATGCAAACATCGCCCGCATACAGAAAATAATTTAGCCCTAAATATTTTCCTAACCTAACTTAAATGTTTACAACCCACAAAATTGCAGGCACCTGTATATGCACTTGTTTTTTATAGGCAGATATCCCTGACACATGCATAACTTTTAGATTCACCTGAAGTGAATGTTTATTAAGAACCTGAATCTAAAGCCCATTGAAGTCCATGGGAAGTTCACCATTGAATTGATTGGGCTTTGGAACTGGCTTATTTTGCCACTCCATTATGGGCTGGGGTGGTACAGGCATCAAGGCGCACATTGACAGTCTATAAGTTGCAAGTTCACAGGCCACAGCAGAAGTGCTCATGGCATGGCCTCTCAGATTCTAGAAAATCTGTGAATTCTGCTAAGTACCTTGTCACAGGACGCAAAAAAGCTTTTAGTTTTGTGATAAAGTGATCCTGTTTAGAAAAATAAAATAAAAAATCTCAGAGAAAGAGTTAAAACTAAAGGTGTCAGCTCAAATTGTCTATCAATAAATGATATTTCTGGGCTACAGGGAGGTAGGCTGGTCTTTTAATTGAAGTCACTGATTTATCAGCAAGATGTAGCAGAGTAGGTGAATGAGTCTGATTTCCAATGGAGAAATTATCAGAGACAGATACAAATACAGAAGACTGATGTTAAGGAAAGCTTGGCTGTTATTAAAAAAATTAAATTAAAAAGATTAAAAAAAAATCATGAGGGAAGGCAGCGATTATACATAGGAGTGAGCACAGAAATGCGGAGGAAGTACGAGGTGACAGTCTGCACAAATTCAAAGCCAGACACTGCTATCAGTAGCAATGCTGATTCAATCAAAGTCATCCTTGTCAACTGCCCTTTGCAGGGCTTTTACAATTCGCTTCTCCTACTGGAATGCAAAGAGGCTGGTAATTAGAATATCAGGATATTATAGCTGGTTCCCAGATGGAGAACAGTGCTTACAACATTTTACAAACACCTGGAAAATAAGAAGGCCGATGCTGGGAAAAAAAATTATCTGCAACTAGTGTATACTGAAGAGCTGTCCTTTTGGATTACTTTGAGAGTTAAGATTCCCAAGCCTGAGACTTCAAATGACCTTAAAGCAAAGCAAATCAGCTATAAGATCATTTGTATGCTATTAAAACTGAAAAGGTATCTCTTTAGCAGCGTGAATGGTAGTTAAGGATATGACTGCACTGCAATCCAGAGATATGAGTACATCTTGTGCAGCTATACCTGAATTAAGTGTAAACTAGCTAGTTTTGGTTTGTTGTAAAAGACCTTCAGAGCAGGCTGTACAAATGCTCCCAGGATCTTTAGGTAAATAGCCAGAAGCTAGAGCTTGAACTACTACAGCTAGACTGCTATGGTCACTGAGCTGGCTCATTCAGGTATGTCCACATGAACTGTAGTCACATCAACTGCGTACTGAAGTACTGAAACAGGTTTGTTCCCTTTCACCATATTCCAGGTGCTCTAAGGTTACATCTATGCCATACCTCTGCTAATAATAGAGGAGATGGATGCTCCTTAACAAGCCCCATCCACCTGCTTTGTGCAAACTCAAAAATGCAGCAGGCAAACCTCTTTTGGGGCACCACTCTACAGGTGCTCCTGAGGCCTTGCTCGCCCATATACTTAAGGCTAACCCCAGAGCTGCCAGGGTTTGGTAAGTATAAGCTGGAGTGGATGGGGAGAGTGTACTGGGGAGCACGTTTCCCTGGTAGTTGTAGGAAAGCAGTGTAAGCACACCTATGTCCTAAGCAAGTCAACATGCATAAAGGCACATGCTAGCAGTGAAATAGTGGTGAATAGGCTGGCAAACAAACTGTAATATTACAGTCAATATAAACTTGCTCTTTCTCATGTCTTAGTTCATATTGTGCTTTGGTTGGCTCAGCTAGAACAGCTTTTTCCCTGCAACTGTTACTGAACTCAAACATCAGGTTTAATATTATTTTGAACTCTTTCTATGCTTCTTCTATCTATGGGTTCAGTGAACATTGTGTTGCATGTTGCACAGGATATGTTCAAAGTTGCTAAGGAGTTTGTGTCTTGGGATGGGAGAGCAGATGGCCCCAGTACAGTGAGCACATCCAAAATTGTAGTAGATTTAGAAAGTGGGGCTGCATCTGCCTGGAGGTATACTTCAAAATTTTAAAAGGTTAATAATTCAACTATCACAAGCTAGGAAAATAACTCAAAAACATAGGCAATCACTAATTACTCACTTGAACTTTTATCTGTGGAGTTAATCCAAGAGAAGGAGTGTTTTTATCCAGCCTGACTTTTAAAAAAGTTTGAAAAAGGACATAGTGTCATACGAAATAGTCAAACTAACTTTCAACTGTGACGAAACGAGAGAGAGAGAATTTCTTATGCATACTCAATGTCTGTATACAGCATGCCTCTCAAAATCATTTCTATTGTACACCTTCTTTGATAAAAAACTTTCCACCCCAACAAGAAATGGAATACAATCCCTATTATACATGCCCAAATTTCAAGAACAAAACAGGTTCTGAAACTAATTGACAAAGAAAGTTTCTCTCTCCAGCAGATATTTTATACTCTGAAAAGAACCTGAGACCCTCTGAAGAGACTTTATTAGTGCTTATGGATTTTACATGGAAGGTGCACCAATACTGTGGTGACAGCCTGCAATTTAAATCCAAGATAGATTACCCAAATGGTTATTTCAAATCTATTCCATGAATGAGGTACACAAAAAAGGAAAGAGTCAATTTGAAGCCATCTATTTTTCACTGTGCAAATGATCAAGAAAAAAAAAATGATGTCCAGTTGTTTCAGAATGAATGTTTCTTGGTTCAAAAAACAATTCAAATGAACTGTCCCAAAGGCCTAATAATATTTTGGAAATTACTAAAAAGCAGCATTCGGAAGTTTACTCACTCACTTTTCATGTACAATAACTTAGAAGAGAATGGAGTCCACTGGGCCATGTAGACCAGCATCAAAAGGAAACAAGTTAATGTCAATAAGTATCCAAACTTATTGGATTGCAATTGCAACAACTAATTCCATGACATCCTGCCACATATAGAATCCTTAATTGTACTTAAGGCAGGTACCCAGGCTCCAGCTGAGCGGGGAGCCATTTAAGCTACTCAAGAAAGGACTAGGCTCAAGCACTTAAGCAGGTGACCTGGCTACAGGTGGTTGCCTATTTCTGGTCAAGCAGGAGCTTTTCTTGGCTTGGCAAATTGAGCCTTGATCTCAGCGAGATGCCTAATCCCAGTTTGTAGAAAATTAAAACAGCTTCCCGCATGTTGATATACTCAACTATCTTTTAATGAGGGAACACCTGTGGGATGAGAGACAGATTCAAATACTTGCTCAAATCTATGACCATGGACTTGAATCCACATCTCCCACAACAAAAGATAGTACCCTAAATATCTATCCTGAGGTAATACATAGACAGGTTAAAGGTGCTTCAGATATGTCTATGATATCAGAGGGTGCTAACTGCACAGTAGGCTAATAACGCTGCACAGACGCATGCTGGTCAAAACCCGTGCTAATATGCTACTGCACAGTAGTATTGGGCTACTGCACAGATAGTGTCTGTAAAAACCCATGCACCAACACTACTGCAGTAGCACCAGTTACTGTGCATTGATTTAGTACCAGGTTATGTAAGTACTAAACATAATGAGCAGTAACTATAGCATATTCATGAATGTGTAGATGCACCCAGGATTTACTTTACTGGCAAGGCAGGTTGGGAGTGTCTGAGAATCCTGCTTCAGGCCTTAGAGGACTTTGGCTTGAGCTAGGTCTTGGTGCAGCTCTGTAGCTGTAAGGTAGTATCAGCATTTAGTCAACTCCATGCATCCCCAGTGGCAGAAACATGGGTGCCTGTGGGATTCAGCAGCAGGGAACTGACAATTTTAAAGATATCATCAGTACCTAATTAGTGAACTTCAACACTGAAGCAACTACATGTGATGACTCACCCTCAAACAGAGGCTCAGAAGATCCATTTGCCCATTCAGAACTTAGAACAAAGGCCCCTCTGACTGGCTGATACTGAACCTGGAGTAGGAAAGCCCAAAAATGGACAAAAACCCTAAGGCCAGGTGATTGGTTCTGTTCAGCTAGCTTCTGCCTTTGCTTCTGAACCCAGGAGGTGTTGCACTACTCTTCAAGGTAGATGTACTACCACCTGTGGCAAATCTGGGCCTTACTACAGGGAAAACATTTAATATACATGCTATAAGGATCTTTTCCAATGGTCTGTTTCCTTACGTTCTTGAACTAGGTAAAATATAGTCATATTATTCAGGAATCTCCTGCAACTAGACACACAGAGTTGGTTGAATACAAGAAAAGGAGATTTTCAGCTTGTTAATACATATAAAGTGGTAAGTTTGTCCAGCTGTTGCTTGTGGGATAATAGTGTTTCTTGGTTCTGTAGATTTGAAAATATTCCAAAATGTTCAAATTTTACCATGAATCATAAAGCTCTGACCTGAAATGTACTATTCATCACCCTCACTGTTATTATCCATTGTTCTCCTATTTTAAAACGTCTAGTAATCTTCTTATGGGACACAACAGTATATGACCTGAATGGTCACTCGTGCTATGATTAATGAATGACAAACATCCAAAGTGAACTATCCATGAGCACCATACAGAAAAATGCGTTCCCATAAACTATTTTGCAAATACAGGTGAACAAAAAAGACATAGACTAAAATCAGGATTCACTCATGAACAGCAAGCACATAGGAGGAAAGCATGGAATTAAATCAATATTCAGAACAAACATCTAATTTCCAACTCAACAAGAAAGCTGTCTGGTTTTGACCTTCAGCAAAAAACATGGAAAGTTCCAACTTAGATCCAAACTGGTCATGGCTGCTATAATCACTCAATGCACGGATGGTGTATTTGTTGCCCTGTGGAATCAGGCCAACTCTCAGGATCTCAAAATTGTGCTGTTAGATGGGAGGAGGTGGCACAATTGCACATATACAAACACACAGATCAATTAGGTGCATACACACACACACTGCCAACTCAGGCACATACACATCCAAGATTACCAGCCTAAGCAAATGCATACCTATCACCAATTCAAGCACATACACACACCAAAAATTAGACAACAATCAGTTGTCAATCCCCATACACTCAGTACACATACACAGATCACCAATTCATATCTCATGCACATGATGACATACATATGCATACACACACATAGCACCTACCTACACATACACACAGGTGAGTTCCTAACTTGAATGGTACGGTGTGTGTGTGTGTGTGCTTGGGACACCTGTAGGGAAGGTTAAGATGAGAGTGTGAAAGTGTAGGGAGTGAAAGTTGCCAGCACCAGGATTAGAACTGATAGACTAGTGAGAAGCTGGTTGAAGAACTAAGACTGAGGTTACTTAAGGTCAAGTTACCCCAGAGTTACTCAAGCTCACTAGTGCTGAGGTAGAAGCAAGGGAAATGGCCAAGTGGCAAGGAGGAGACAGCTAGGAAAGAGAAAGGCAGAAGGCTGGGAGATTGGAGCTGGAGCCTGAGGCAGAAAGCTAGGAGATCAGGGGGCAGATAAATGGTGACAAGGAGGAAACAAGAAACAGACAAAAATCCAACAAGGTGTTGTCCAGAGTGGGGTTGCCAACGTGGCCTCTGAGTGGACAGGTGGTATGGCATGGTGCCGAGCCAGCTGGAGAAGGCTTCCCCCTGGGTCTGTCTTCATTGCCCACTTTTATAGGGGCAGACCTTGTGTAACTCTAGTGACAGGGGCATGTCCAGGCAAGAGTCAGACTGCTGGTGTACTGAGCACGTGCACTCCTAGGTAAAGACATGCAGTTTCAGATGTCTATACGGGTGGGTTGGCTGATTTCTGCAGCAGTCTGTCTTCCAAATCTTGAGCCAGGGAGGGTCAGTACAGGGTGATGGTTGGGTCATCAAGTTGATGGCTCAGTCATTAAGAGGGAGCTATTTTAGACCTACTACCATTCTCTCTCAAGCACCCTCATTCATCCCCATTCATTCAGGAACCAATTTCCATAGGAGGAGTAGGTATGAGTCATAGCTTACAAATACTTACACAACAGGGCATGGGGACAAAATGGGAACCTGACACACAGAATGGATACTTGACAGCACTCATGCCAACCCACATTGCAGGCCTAAATCATACAATGTTAATATGAAACAATAAAAATCAATGCACAAATGATAGGAACACAATATTAAACAGTAAAAATCAATACAAACATAACAGAGCACTATTTATAATATAAAAAGGGGCTTATTACAGTGTGGGAGTAAAAGAATTTAGGTTACCTACTATTACTTGTAATTACTTACAAGGGATAGAGAGGACAGAGAGAAAGTCAGAAATGTTAGGGGAAGGGAAGGGAGTGTATTTTTAAATTTAAAAAAAAAAAAAGAAAAACTGGGGGTTTTGCTACATATTAGGAGTTCTGCAGAATGTGACTGTGGCAACCCTGACCAAGCTATAGACCAAATAACAAGACTCTGCCCTCTATACAAATTTGACAGTGACTTTGTAGAGATATATTCCCTTTCCCCAAGAGCATTAGACCAGTCAACTAACCTTAAACTGGACTTATAATTGTTGCTCCAAATCAGCCATATGAAAGAAGAAATGCATAGGAAAGGGGTGAATTTGTCCAATAATTTATTCACAATCAATACATCATCTGGCTTTAAAAACCATTGTGCTGGAGTTGCAGTCGAGGTCTCCAAGCTGGATATCAAATCTGGTAGGAATCTGCCATTCTCCTGAGCTCCACTAAAGTGGATATATGGCAAATTTCCAAGAAACTATTGCCATTTTTATAACTCTGTATGTCCTCTAAAATCCAAGTTTAATGTTAGTTTAATGTTACTAACATAAATAAAATGATCTCTCTCTCTCTGTTTTGTATATGGTACATCAACACACAACATTATCTCCACTGACCTATTCACTAACTTGAGCTCAAATTTTTGTTGTGATGGTAGCTAGACACTTTTCTGCACATTCTGCTTCACTAACTAATGCCTAATCTCATGCTTCACTCCCAAGATTTACTAAGGACTGTTTTCAGAGATTCTAAGGTTTCTATTACTTGTCCTTTATAAACGTTAAGTGCCTTTTTTTGTGGAACTGCTGATTTGCGTGTTCATGATGTTAGACTAGAATTTGTTTGTTCACCTTTCAGATTATAATGTAATGAGTGTTCCACTCCATATAATCTTCTCAATTTTCCCTTTTTTCATCTGTTTGCAATACACTTGTAAAGTTGGTTTGAGCTAAATTCAACCCCCCCTATTTTTTTAAATTTTTATTTAAATCATCCTGAAAGCCTCTAGTGATTTGTACCTTAAATGAGTGTATTTTTCTTTATTTTAAAATTCAACAAAATCAGATTTCAGTTTCTCTTCAATTTAACTCTTTGCTGTTAGCCTCTACAATTTTTTCTTGAATATTTTTTCCTGGTTCCTGCATGACTCAGGCTCTTTCATTCCCTTCATATTTTTATCCTTCAAAAAATATTACAAACTATGTGTGTGTGTGCATCATATAGTCTATTTTGGCATCCTTCCTCAGTGACTCACTTTGTTTTGTTTTTTTAGTGGCCCTATCAGCTCCCTCCATGTGGTGTGTGGATCTAATAACTCATAAAAGAAAAAGTATGCCAAAATAAATCTTCCAGTGCTCCTAAGTTTTTTACAACAGTCAATTCTTGATGCTGTTGCTGATGCAATCCCAGGCTGAGCATTAAAAGTGAACTATCTTTAGATTAGTTTCCAGTTCTTGAGCATCTTCTCCTCTAAGGTCAAATGAGTCAATGCTGCTCTCTTGCCAGATAGGAGCTCTTTCTTGGCAGCTCCATAAAGAACCAGCTGACCACATTCCACAGGACAATTTATGCTCCGTCCAAAAACATAAATACATCAGAAAATCTTGGCACATATCTTGTTTTTCATAAAATTGTTTTACAATTGATGCTGAGATATTAAACAAAGATTAAAGCATTTGTTATACCAGCCCCTACTCATATGAGGGAGAATATAGTCCTATTTGAATGGCATTACTTATGCAAGTAAGTACTTGTCAGATCAAAATCTAATTTGATTCAACATGAACAAATATTGCATATTCACATCTTGCCCATTATGTAATAAAATGATTGCTTATAATTTTAGAACAAAAGAAAATAGACCAGCATTCATTTATATAACTGACAGTTTTCTTGTTTGCACAAACCAGTTCATTTTAACAATCCAAATGAAAGCACAGAAGTCACTATGAGAGTAACTGGATATACTGAAGGAAAATATTAATTCGATTTGTTTTTGGTGTAAAGGAAACCTGAGGATTCCCCATTTTTCCCTTTGCATTCTACACTTCACTTTCAAGATGCAAACCACAGTCCTGCTGGCTAAGTAGGACTGAAATGCATTTTACTGAAGGCTCTAATAAATTTGGGGATGATCTTTTGGAGGCTGTTTATTGTTATTCAGCAATAAAAGTTATCTCCATCCATTTCACAAGATTAAGCTGAATAAAGAAAGACCATTAGGTTCAAGTTTAAGTAACCACAAAGGGTTGTATTTGCTTCTACACCTGCCCTTAAGCCTACCTATTCCAGTCCTTTTGTTTTATATAATATACTTGATATAATGATTTAAAGTGTGGAGCACAAAAGACTCTTTAATAACCATCATGCCAAAAGCCACGCTTACAAAAAAAAAATCAATATGTATTTAAGAAAGGGATGATTTGTATTCAGAACAGCATACTTTGTGCTGACTGCAGTCTGTTCACTAGATTTCTTTTTATAGCATTTTTCAAAGCAAAACCATTTTTCACAGTCAGACCCATTTAACCAAATGGATAGGTAAATACAAAGCCAATGCATCACTGAATCTACTGGAAGAAAGTTTAACCCAATGTGCTGACTTTTGGTCCAGTACATTTCCAAAAATAGAATAAATTTCTTGGAAGCAAAGATTTACATCTTTCTTATACCAAACCCATTTATATACTGATTACCTAATATTGATATTTTTGCTAAATTAATATCAATTTATTTTTCAACTGTTACTTTTTTTAATACATAGCAAGTGTTAAATATATGTACTACAGGGTGGGCAATTATTTTGGATGGAGGGCCATTTTAGGAATTTTGGTGAGCTGGTGAAGACAAGGGGGAGGCGGGGGTGAAGAATGGAGACGACTCAGCCCCGGGAGTGAGAGAGAGGAAGCAATCTGGCCTGCATCCATCTACCCCACACTGACCACTGGGGCTGCTGGATGTCGCAGGCAGGTAGGGTCTCCATGGAGACTGGCCAGGATCTGTGTGGCAGGGTGCACTCAGCCAGGCAGCTAAGATGAGGCCACGGGCATCAGGGAGCAGAGTCCAGGAGTGGAATGGGCATATGGGGGTGGGGGTCAGGGACAGGATCATGGGACAGTGATAGCGTAGGGCTGCTGGGAAGCGGAGTCTAGCTGCAGCACCAACCTCACCCTGTTGTGTGCCTAGGGGTGGTGCAACCTTCTACACATGCCATGACCTGGACTGCCACCATTAGTGTCTCTGCCACCACCAGCTCCAGTCTCATTGCCTGTGCACCCCAGCCCATCCTCCCCATACCTACCACTGGGGTTGCCATAGTTTCATAGCTGGTAGGGTCAGAAGGGACCTGAGCAGATTATTAAGTCCAACACCTTGTCACATGCAGGAAAGAATGCTGGGGTCAAATGACCCCAGCAAGGTGTCTACCTAGCCTCCTTTTAAAGATCCCCAAGATAGAAGTGAGCACCACTTCCCTTGAAAGTTGGTTCCAGATCCTAGCCGCCCTGACTGTGAAGTAGTGCCTCCTGATATCTAGCCTGAATCTATTCCCCATTAACTTATGGCCATTATTTCTTGTTATTCCCAGTAGTGCTCAGGGAAACACGGACTCTCCCATTGCCTGCTGGTCCACCTGGGTCAGTTTATAGAAGGCCAACAGATCCCCTCTCAGCCTTCTCTTGTGGAGGCTGAACAGGTTCAGGTCCCATAGCCTCTCTTGGTAGGGCCTGCCCTCCTGCACCCTGATCATGTGAGTGGCCCTCCTCTGGACCCTCTCCATGTTGTCCACATCCCTCCTGAAGTGCAGTGCCCAGAACTGGACACAGTACTCCAACTGCGGCCTGACCAATGTCACATTGAGGGGGAGGATCATCTCCTTGGACCTGCTCATGATGCAACTGTGAATGCATGACAAGTTGTGGTTAGCCTTCTTGACTGCGTCCCCACATTGGCGGGCCATGTTCATCTTGGACTCTATAATGACTGCAAGATCCTTTTCTGCCTCTGTGCTGATAAGAAGGGAGTTCCCCAGCCTATACGTATGCTGCTCGTTCTTTTGCCCAAGGTGCAGTACCTGCACTTGTCAGTATTGAATTCCATCTTGTTCTCATCCACACACCCCTGTATCTGTTCAGATCCAATTCCAGCCTGTCCCTTCCTTCTAGCATGCCCACTTCTGCCCACATCTTACTGTCATCCACGAATTTGAACAAGGTATTTTTCACCCCCTCGTCCAAGTCATTGATGAAGATGTTGAACAGTGCAGGCCCGTGGACCGAGCCCTGGGGGGGCCCACTGCCCACATCCCTCCTGGTCAAAAATGACCTGTTCATCACCACTCTCTGGGTGCCCCCCTCCAGCCAACTGGCGATCCATCTGACTGTGTAGGCATCGACACCACAATATCCTATTTTTTTAACAAGAATGGGGTGAGAGACAGTGTCGAAGGCCTTCCTAAAGTCCAGAAAGACTACGTCCACCTCAACACCTGCATCTAAGGCTCTTGTGACCTGGTCATAGAAAGCCACCAGGTTGATCTGACACGACCTGCCTCTAATGAATTCATGTTGGTTGCCCCTGAGCATAATCTCCCCTGTTTGGCTCTTCAAGATGTGCACCTGGATAATTTTCTCAAAGAGCTTCCCCAGGACTGAGGTAAGATTAACAGGCCTATAATTTCCTGGGTCCTCCTTCCTCCCTTTTTTGAAAATGGGAACCACACTAGCCCTTTTCCAGTCCTCTGGCACTTTGCCACAGTACCATGGGTGCTCATAAAGCTGTGCCAGAAGAAGTAGGGCTCACCTTGCACTGTTACTGTCCCATGATCCCAGCCCCAGCTCCCACCTGCCTGTTCCACTCCTGGATGCTGCTCTTCACCTACCCACAGCCCCATCCCATCCACCAAGCTGAACACCCCCTGCCTGCAAGGGTCCTGCACTGGTCTTTATGGAGGCCCCACATGACCATTTCATCTAGCACCCCCAGCAGTGGGTGTAGAGTACATGGGGTGGGATACCCAAGCAGCAGGCCTGGGTCCAGTAGTGGCAGAGACACTGGCAGCAGCAGCCAGAAGGTGCCACCACCACAGTGCTTCCAGGAAGCAAAGTCCAGTCACCCCTGCCCCTGCCCTGCTATGCATCCAGGGGCTGTAGTACCAACTGTACACACCGCAGCTGATCCCCACATCTGGGTCAAGTGGAGCCAAAGTACCCATCACAGGCTAGATAGAACCCCTTGATGACCTAGATCCGTCCCACGGACCATATTTTGCCCACCCCTTATGTACTGCCTTCAGCTGTAACACACATTATATTACTTTGCTTATTCCCATTGAGTTTGGAGTCACGTTCACATGTAAACAGAGTAATACTGCTCAGAACATTTCAAGGAAATGTAAGTGAAATGTCACATTTTCCTATGATTCTATTTTCTGTCAATCACTAATGAGCAGTTAGCAACCAATTCACACATTAACCTATTAAAGAAATCAGCATTACCAACCCATACCACACAGAAATATTCTTCTCCACATTTAAATAACTACATATATAAACAACTGAATATTAGAAGTTTACAGAACAAAAATAATTGTGTCCTTCTGTGGATCGTTAGTACTAATAGGTTTTTCCATATACAATTAACTCAACTTTCAGAGCTAGCTTTGCTCTCCAATCAATTTTGAGTAAGGAGCAGCTATGATTTGAAACCAGGTTGTCACTCAGCACAACACCAGGCTATGCAGAGATACCCAATTCAAACTCAGTTTGGTACCAGAAGCAATACTACCACATTAACATGGTGCCATGCAGACATATCCTCAGAGTCATGACTTTGTCTCTACCAATTCTTTGTTTCAGAGGAAAATAGTCTGGTCCTTTACTGATTGCAAATCACTCTCTGCACAGACTCAGCAATCCTGGTAGACAGACTAAGTACTCCCTTTACACCCTGTTCACTTGTAAAAAACAGAGTGTATTCCCCCTAATCTGTTCCAATCTGTGACAGGCAGCCCAGGCAGAGGAATGAGCCCAGCAACACCATAGTCCCATGTATTTATATCTAGGGCAGCTGACAACCAAGTGAAATGCTAAAAAAATAACTATATTGCAGCATCAGTATGTCACAGGGCAAGAGAATACTGAGGCAATATTCCTTCTATAGCTATTATACTCACCTTCCTTCTGTTTCTCAGATTAACTCTTTTTTGAGGTACAGGCCAGAGGTCTGTTTTTATCACTTCTCACAGTGGATCATATAGCACAATATATCAGTGCCTTGGTATGTGGAAGTCTGAGTAAGGTAATGTTTTGTATTCAGCTTTCAAAGAAGGAGTACAGTGTCCAAATAAAACAAACATTTAATGCACATAGAAAACATAATAGATGGTACATGGAATCTATGCATAATTTTCAAATAAAAATTTCAGATGATAATTGTACATGCACACTTCCCTACTTTGTCACTACTATATACACGTACACCTCTATACCCTAGCACAGAGATAAATATGTTTTCCTCTGATCTTAGTTAATAGCTGCTATCTCAGTTGTTGTAGTCAGCTGGACTCTTTAAGCAGCATCTCAGTCCTTTCTAAAAATTTCAGAAATCTGTCATCACACAATCAGTCTGGGGTCTCCATAATTAGGAACCAAAGTCAAATGCTATGATCTAAAGCAAAGCTTTCCAACTGTCCATAGGCTGCATGTGGCCCATGAGGGGTTAACGTGCAGCTCCTGGGCTTTCACCCAGCTGCTGCTCTCCCTGTTGCTCTGGCTGCAGTACAGACTCTCCTTTTCCTCCTCCACCTGCCACTTTCTGCCTTCACACCAGGGAGTGGGGCAGGAAGGCAGCACAAAAATCTGAAGCAAGTCTTAAGCTGCCTCTAAGGAAAGGGGAGGATGAAATCAAGCATGACAACAATGGAGGGGGGACATGGAATGGAGGAGGATTGCACGTGTATCCACATGTTGCAGCAATGGGGAGGGAAGCATCTATGTGGCACATCAAGTGTGGCCTCCAGGGATGTAGGAGTTGGATAGCCCAGATCTAAAGTATGTGGGTTACATACACACAAATTAAAAAGAATATACAGATCTAGGGAATCTAATTTATCCTATTTGAAACCTTCCTTTTGCACTGATACATTCAGAGGCAGCACTAATATCCATTCAGCACAAAGATTATGTGGAGGTGATACTATGTTGCTGATTCAGCTTCAGTTTTATTACACGCACACAGTGGTTAAAGTGGATCGAGAGTCCTGTTTGGTGAATTTTACCCATAGTGAAGCTGCTCTGTGCAAAGATGAATTCTCTGTAAAGTGTCTCACTCTACTGGAATCCTTGCCAAGATCTGCAAAGACAATCCCAAATGTATATAGCCCTGTGGCTGTTCCAGGCTATATATATTACTGCAGCTGTAATTCAAGCAAATGAACAATGCTTATCAAATCTGACCATGTTAGAGTCACTGGGAATTATTTCCTGTGCAAGAACCTGATCCTTTAAGATGCTGAACGGCTTTGAAGGTGCTTATTGGGTCATAAAACCAAGCCTATGAGGGCCTCAGTCGGAACATGTTAAAATGATACTGAGGAGAGTGCATGGTCTGCTCAATATTAGGCCCCACCTATAAGAAGGTGATGCCTATAGTGTCATGCTCCTTTTTATGGTATTGAACTCAGTTGGCCAAGCTAGCAGATCTTAGCCTTTGTGCATTCAGCATGCTGCTGTTGCTGCCTGTGCTAGCTGCACAGCATTTCTTTAGACTGTATACTCTTTTTCCAGCCCACCCATGAGATGGCAGGCCCTGACATTTAGTCTGACTAGCACATATTTCTGCTCTGTTTCTGTTTCACTCCCTTGCAGTTCAGAAAGAAAATGGCATTTAACAGCAAGTCTGCCTTAACCAACTTATGTGGGCTCCAGTTCTCAGACTGAGTGTAAAACAAAAATTTGCTTCTTCAAATTTATTTCTTTCATTCAGAGACCAGAGCTTCTTTGCACAACAATTTATCGATGTTTTTGTGATTTTGGACAAGAATTCAGGTAGAATTTTTGCAGAGAATGGTGGGTCTTCCAGTGAAGCATAAATAACTGATGAGAGAACATCGTGCAAATTTGATGGTAACAACAGTGGGTAGTTACTTACAGATAATAGTGTTGCTCATGTTAGCATCTCTGCAGCTGAAATATCCTTGCTTCTCACCCACAAAAATCCCTGCTTTCAGTGTAGAGAGATTTTCTGTACTGTTGATTCAATTATACTTTCCTTTCATGTTTCCCCCAGATCATTGAATGTGATGAAAGAATCTACAAGACTATTTCTTTCCTATTTTTTGTAAAAAAAAAATATTGATTGTGGGTAGGAAGACAACACGCAGACAATGCAGACATTCCACTATGTAACTATACAATGACTTCTCATAAAAATTGACCAAAAGTTTCTCAAAACTCCTACAAAGGACAAATAAAATATGTGGTTTAAAAATACCTGGCTTCAGAAATCACTCAGCAGGTGAGTGATTGTTATTAATAGAAACTGCAGGAACTTAGAACTGTGCAGGACCTGACTCTTGAAATGATTCTATATCTTTATTCTCAGCCACCAAAGCATCCAGACGTTTTAAAATTAGGTGAAGCAGAATCATTCTTTCAATAATAATTTAAACATATGTTCAAATGGAATGAGTAACTATTTCCTACCTATTATTAAGAACATTTTTTATAAAGCTCTTCTGTTACAACCTTTTTCCATAACAAAAGGAGATGTTATCACACCCCATGGGATGCATAGTAACTTTATTAAAAACTGCTGAAAAACTATTCTCTGCTTGAGACTTGCAGCAAAAATAAATAAATATATAGAGAGAGAGAGAGAGAGAGAGAGCCAGGCTATCTTTAGAAATTTCCTTTTATTGTTTGGATTTTCTCTCCAGCTGAATGTAAGTGCTTGTAACAATTTACTGAATGATTTAAGAAGACTGAACATCCCTTGGGGTTACCATCAGCTGGCATCACTTCAGTTGCATTATTTGGATTACAAGTGATCATAAATGTTTCCTCAACATGCAAATACATACACACTTTCTCTAAAGAAAAAACACAAACCACCTATTGAAATTTGTGGGCTTCTTTTCAGACCAAAAATATAAATGTTTTCTAGGTACTGACCTACTCATCCTTCCCAAACACCCCTTGCTAAAAAGCCATAGCACCAACTATATACCAGTTCTTTATGGGTTTTCTTTGCTGCATCCATGAGAGATAGTTAAATATAAATATTTTTTTCCCTGATGTAGGACAAAATTAGAGACTTGCTATTGAGAAGGTTAATGTTAGGGATGGGAATTGAACAGTAATCTTACAGAAAGCCCAATATCTGAATTATAGCAACATATTTGCTACTTATATTTAAAGACCATTCCTATATTTGATATCACATCTGTAAATACTGTGCTATCCAGTTGTCATCATGAGTGTAGACCATAACTTCTCTGGCACAGAAACCTGTGTAGCCTACCTGGATTCCAAAGTTACTGAAGCCAGTGCAGCACTTACTGGTGACCCTCCCTGAAGTGATCACATGACAGGTTGGGGTTATGTAACTGCTCACCTTCACTTACACAGGTTAAATGCATGATACATGTGTGACAGTAGGACCTTTGAGGATGAAACTAAAAAATGTGTTAAGCAACCTGCAGGGTGATGATGTACTGTGCAGTCTGAACAAGAGTCTCCATAGTTTTACCTATAGGAGGAGGGGGAATGAATAATGAGCCCACTCCTCCCTTAATGTTGAAATGGCTTTCATTTCCTTCCTCTACAAAAAGAGTGGGTCTTCTGGTTACATCAAGTCTCTTCCTCTTACCAATGCTGTGAGAGTTGTAACCAGGGATCCTGGTTTTCTCTGATAAAAAAAATCCCAAAACTCTCTGATTAACCTCCCCTCTCCTCCCCTGTCAATACATTTTCCCATGATTAAAACAAAACACCACTATATTTTGTTTGGAATCATATGGTGTTTTGTTTTAAGCACAGAAAAATGTGGATTTTAAAGGGGGGTTTTAATCAGGGAATTTTGGAATTTTTTTTTTTTTTTTTAATCGGCAAAAATCAGGATCCCTGGTTATAACCGCTCTAGGACTTATAAGGTTGGGGAGATAAGGCCAAGGTTCACACAGGTCTGAATGAGTTTTAGCAAGAGCTTATTTACATTAGATTTTGTCTCCCCAAGGCAACTGTGACTCAAGAGCAGGATCATTTCCCTTCCACCAGCTGGTGAACTGTCTCCATTATCAGTCCTATGAAACATAGGAAACTTCTCTTTTCACCTAGGTTTAACAAAACTTTTATGACCACATAGCCTGAGCAAAAGATACAGCCCTTCACTTTTGTTTAAATCTCCTTATTATAGCATAGTATGTACTTAGATCTATAATGCACTGCTATTTTTAACTATTGTAACTAGGTACTTGCTACATAAAACCCCTATTCCAGTTAGTTATCAATAGGTTACAGTCAAAATGTCACCTTAGTATAAAAATAAGTAAGAAGGAAGCGTGGGGGCTACACTGGAAGTATTCCAGTGTATTTTTCACACAAGATCATCATCATATAATTTGACAGGTTACAAGCTCACCAAGGATGCCAAACCATCTGGCTACAGGAGAGTAACAAATGTGACTTTAGTTATTGCTTGAATCTCATGCCACCTTCAAGCTGAGAATAAGAGCACTTTTGCCAAGAAACTCAGGGAGAATTCTGATTCATTCAAATTATTCTTGCTCTCCCTAGACCTTTGGGTGTGATGGGGGTTGTTGTTGTTTTAAAAAAAATTGTGGTTCTGAGGAGCAGCTTTCTCTGCAAAATGATTGTTTTCCAAATCCATGCTGATAACTTCAACTCCATTAAAGAAGGGGTAGATTTAACTTGAGCCCTTTCTTCAAATTAAATATCTAAAGCGTGCAATGCATAGCTAATTAATCCTGGATAACTATCTTAATCAAAATGGAGCAAACGCATAGTATTGTGTCTTTTCAGTGCTGAAATGTTATTTGTTAAGAACTCAACTTAAACTTAAACTTAAAGGCTTTCTGTAAGATTACTGTTCAGTTCCCATACCTAACATTAATATCATTATATTAATAAATTTTACATCATTTAGCCTGCGTTTTCAAGTGGTCACAACCTAGCCTGTACTACCACAGTTCTGACACAAAACATAGGTATGAGAATTGTAGCAGGGAGGGGTGCCTAGGGGTGGCCATGTTACCCCTAGGTCCTTAACCAAGCCAGTCTTGCCCTACAAGCACCCTCGTTCTTGTCCACCACGTCTTGTTGGTATGATGAATATAGGGAGGCTGCCCTTGAGCTTTAGGTTTGGACAGGGTCTAGCTAGATCCTATAACCCTATTGTTTCTAGACCCCTTGATGCCCCGCTTCACTGTGGATGGTTCCCAAGTCTCTCAGCCTTATGGGCCATATGCATGGCTCCAACCATCCCTTTACCATACCCCAAGCCTCACTGTTGACACTGGCATTGTAGGCCTCATTATAATTTGACCTGTTGTCGTCGCTGGGCTCTCTGCAGCCCTTGCCACTGCACCCCTCAGCATTGGGCTCTGTGCACCACAAATGCCTCGCCCTCACTAGTGCCAAGGTCCCCATGCTGTAGTGGGCCCCCAATGAGGCCTCCTTCTTCCCCAGATAGCTTCACCCAAAGCACCAGTGTTACCAGACAGCACACAAACAACAGCCAACCACCACGAGTCCCTGGGCTGTAATGTAACACAAAACTCACATCACCCTCTGCCCATTTAAAAGAGTAAAACTCCCTCACTGAGGCTCAGTGCCTAGTAGACAAGGATACCTTATGGGCTCTTGGTGCCCCTTTGTTCTGAGGGTAGCGTATCTGCCAGCTACCGCATCTCTGGGCCCTTCCTTCCTTCCTGGAGACTCCTTCCCCTTCAACTGTTGGAAGGGAACCGAACTGCCTGGTCCCAGCCCTAGGGTTTATATGGGCCTAGGGCCCTGCCTTCTCCAGCCAGCCGACCAGGTGCGGTGCGGCCAATTCCCTCATTAACCAGTTGTCATGGTAACCTGCACCTGGGTTCTTATCTGGCTCTGTGAGCTCTCTCCCCCAGCAACCTCTGCTCGAAGAGGAGCAGGCATCTTAGTGCCCTGCGACAAGAATAATGAAACATGCATATGAATGTGAATTTGAGCCTGCAAACTGGGGTATTAAACAGTGGCAGAATATAAGAAAATGACATTTTGGGAGCCATTTTACAAGCTGCTTTTGAAAATCACAATCTCTAGCACAATCTTCTGAAAAAGGGTTCGTGTTTTAATTGCATACGGCTCTCAGCGCTTTTTTAAAAAAATATTTTCAGAAAATGACTTTAGTTTTCATCACTTCTCTCAAGAATTGGTAGAGAATAAAAGCTACCACTAGAACAACACGTAAACAGCAAATATTTATCTCGGGCAAAATCACAGCATTGTGACTGTTGTCTGTTGTCAACACTGAGCAATACCTTTTTCTGACATTTTAAACACAAAACAAAATATTAGAGAGATTTCAACCAGAGATGTGCTTAGACCACACATTTCTCACAAACCCCTTCATTCTTCTACAGTTGCTCACAATTATCTTCAATCTGAAGTCCTGTCTTAATTTCAACCATTTTTTTGTTATACAAAACTCTTGAATTCTTGGCTGAAATAAGTGGTCACAGAAGTGATTGTGCCTATAGACTGGTGGCAGCTCATTCATGACTGGAGGGAAAAAACATGGTTATATTAAAAGCAAACATCTGACCAAGCATTTTACTATATATATCAACTTACAGTAATGACATATACTTCTTACTAAGTGATATATCCCTTTAAGGATCTGCATTTAAAAAGGCAAATGGAGATCAAAATAATTGGCTTATGGTTATTCTTCAGATGGGACCAGACACAGTAACGGAACAAACACAGTGGTCTCAATTACATGATAATAAGCTGATAGAATTTCATTTTGCCGATTAAAGGCAGCACAGACAGCGTGAGCCTAGCATCCATTCCAAGCATTATCTTCAACTTAAACTTCCAGAAAATGTGTAAGTTAATGGCATCCCACACATTAACCAGTAATAATAAAGGGAAAAGAGACTGTTTTCTACATGTGCCTGGGTCACGTTTTTCCCTGAAGGATAATTTACACAAAGATTATTACAGCTGTCTTATTACTGCCTAAGGCAAACTATAATTGTGTTCGTGCCCATCACTGACAAAATACATCTGGTAACGCACAGCCTGACAGAAATGAAATTAGAAGTATATCATAATGTGCACACATGTTCAAGGCTGATATTTTTTAATGAGTAACTAAGCTCTCATAGCTCATGGGTTGGTAAAGCTAGCATTTTAAACAATGAGGATTAAGCCAATACATTAAGTCATAAGCCAGGTTTCTTCACTGTTTTAGTGAACTGCTGCTGCAGAATCAGTAACTGATTCTTAAAAAGTCAACAGTTTATTTCTCATGTAAAAAGTTTGTTGTTTTAGTTTCTTCCATGCCAAGCATGAGGACAACATATGTTTATTGTAGATGTCCATACACAAAGAAGGAATCATGTACTCCTAAACAAGAATTGCTCCTACTTTGCAGCAAAGGAGACAACATGAAAGAAATAAAAAAAAGCAAATTCTCCACAGTAAAACACAGTGCACAGAACAGCCAGCATCCATACAGACAAAGAGTTCTTAGGAAAGTTTACAGAATAGATGTGGGCAAGTTGCAGAAGGCAATGAAAATGGCTAGGAGGGTGGAGAACAGAACTTAGGATAGGCTGAGGGAACTGGGTTTATTTAGTCTGGAGAAGAGAAGACTGAAAGGGGATTTAATAGCTGCCTTCAGCTACCCTAAGGATGGTTCCAAAGACAATGGAGATAAACTCCTCTCAGTGGCAGATGACAGAACAAGGAGCAATGGTCTCATGTTGCAGCAAGGGAAGTAAATTGAGTGTGCCTCAATGCATGCTAATTAGAGCAGACATCTGCCACATGTATAGGTACCCAATGACTTCCTGAGATCCCTTCCAACCTTAATTGTCTATGATTCTATGAAATGTTAACATACCCCACAAAGAAAATGAGCATGCTTCAAGCTATTATTACATTTCTGTGAAAAGCATTTCTTGAAAAGCATCTCCAAAGCAATAGATCACACTTTTGAAAGGGCCACCCAGGTATCATGTGAAAAATTGCTGCAGTACAAAAAGAAAATCCCTACAAATTGCACATCATTAGTTATGACATACCATCCTTTCCTGGAAACTTTTTGAAAATCCTCAAACAATTGCTACCCATACTAGAAGAAGACCCAATTCTTAAAGAGATCTTTCCATAATTACCCATCCCAACCTTTAAACAAGTACTGAACCTTGCAAACCCCAACACCAGAAGCAAACTTCCTATGGGCCAAAGCACACCAAATGGATCCAAGCCGTGCTGGAACAAGAAATGCAAAACCTGGCAACATATCACCACCACTCCCACAATAACTACACCCCACAACAGAACCATCACCATTCCTGGATCTTACACTTGCACCTCCAGAGATATAACATATCTCATCCACTGCACTAAATGCCCTGATGGAAAATATAGAGGAGAAACCAAACAACAACTGCATACCAGAATGAACGCACACCAAAAATGTATCAAAGACAAGAATACCCAATTACCTATAGGTGCACATTCTCACAAGAAAACCACTCTCTCCAAGCTCTTAGTTCTAATCCTCAAAGGTAATTTACACAACACCTTCTGTAGACAAGCGTATGCACTTCACTTCATAAATCTATTGGAGACGAAAAATCATGGACTAAATATAGACATTGGATTTATGGCACATTTTAACCTGCCTGCCATCCAATAATCCCAGTAACCTTTCTACAATTTGCCAGCTACATTCTGTCACCAGATCAACGTTCCCCCCTTTTCCCCTGACCTACCTGTCTCACACTATTGTCACCCATCCCCTATGATCCTCACTGCCATGCGTTTGCATTTTTACAGACCCGCATTTTGTATATTGGCTTCTATTCCATCCAAGAGAACACAAAACAACAGCAGACTCCCTCTATCCCTGAAGAAGGGTGTTTGTGCCCAAAAGCGTACAAAGAGAAATTTTTCCAACTATTTAGTTTAATAAAAAATCTTACATTTACCCAAAGAACCTTGTCTGCCTATGTCCTTAGACCAACACAGCTACAACCTATTGAATCAAATTCTTAGTTGGACTTTATGAATATCAACAAAGCACAGTTAACATATGCTTACATCCTTGCCTGGTACCAACATTTACAACCCTTTAAAAATCCTAATGTTTAGTGAACCACCGTTTAGGAGGCAGAACAATGGGGAAATCTGCATTCAGCATGGCACAAATGGATCATGTCAGCTACATTTTAACTTCTTCAAAAAGAGGGGGGGAAGGCCTATAAATGGGTAAGCTTGAATCTATCACTTAGACTTCAAAAACATACACCAAGTAATTCAGTTCACAATTTAAGACTACTGGTTTGTACCAGCATGGCCAAAAAGAAGCTTTTAACTAGCAGAGGATTCTAGATATTCACATGAGTGTTAAACTCAGAATGTCTCTCTTTTACCCATTTAGAACATTTAACTACACTGTAGCTTGGTTGGCATTAAATCTCTTCAAATAAACAAACAAACAAACAAATTGGCTGAGCTTTTCAATACACTGAATCTTCCTGTTGTGCTGTTCAAACTGAATAGTGAAAACCTTTCCCAGATTCAGCATCTAAACTATGTGTGACCAAGATATAACCCACAGGCCAGATAACATGGCCCACAGGGCTTCCCATAGGTCCAGAAACTTGGTTGTATGGTGCTGCAGCTCCTACCAATTAACCCTGCTGCTGCTCATCCTGCCACAAAATTTCAGGACCCAGAAGGGGCCCCACAGACTGGATCCAGAGTCCAGAGTTGTGTCATCTAGCTTCCAAGGCCGTTCACAGGGCTGAAAATTTGGCCATGGGAGGAGCACTGGGTGCTGAAGCAATTATTGCTGCCGGTGCCACATTCTAGCCCCATGAGCTAGATAACGACTCTGTGCTTCAGACCTGGCCTGAGGACTTGCCCTGCATGACTGATCTGTACCTTGAGACCACAAGAGTTGAGCACCACTGCTCTAGACCAGTAAACACAGAAAGCATTGTATACTCAGTTTCACTGATGCCCAACTATACTGTTCTCCCACACTAACCCATGGTTAAAACAGACAGGGTGAAAACCCTGGCCCCATATAAGTTAAAAGGAGTTTTGCCCTTAACTTGAACAAGAGTCACACTTTCATCCAAGAATTCAATTCTGCTATGCAGAAATGCCCAAGCTAGCTCAGGTACCAGGAGCAAATTAGCTCTGTAGTCCACCCAGGGTACTCTACTCTCCATCTCAGAAGTGATAATTGGCCCCAGTGGGGTTCCTTACCAGCACTGTTATTGTGGCTCCAAGGCTCGCGCTAGCTCATTCAGAGCATGTTTGGGTATCTCTGCACATCACTGCTTGGTGCCATTCAGACAGAACCAGAGAAAGCTGTTGAATGTGTTCATTTTCATGTCAGTACCCAGTGTTTATGTTTAGTTAACATGTATTTCAGAGAGATGCTACAACACAAACTCTGGATATAAACCAAAGTATTTGATCATACCTGTACAACAAAAAAAATAATGAGCATCCTATATTTTCTTGTTGCTCATGGGGCAACTAAGGTATTGCAACTATTTGGCTCAGTCTTCCAATCATTTTTCTCTGCACTGGCCTACATGCCAGGCTTATTCATTCATTTTGTAAGGCTTGTACACAAATAGGTCAGCCATCATTACTGCAGTTCTAGCACTCCATATGCTAACTCTTTCATGGGAGTTCTCACCTTTATTTCAGAATTAATGATGCATAAAGGACCGCTGCCTCAACCTTAATAGTTCAAAAAAAGAACCAAAGCACCCTGAGGGTACAAGTAGGTAGAACAAAAAGGTTGTTTATTTCTACAATCCATTGAACTCCTGCAATATGACTATGCTTTGGGTATTTCATCTCTCATTTTAATCCATAAAGTAGTAGATTATCAAGTTATTTTAAGCAGTCAGAAGTACTGCCTTATTGTGAGGGATGTCTTGACTTTATATGACCCACCCTTTCTAGGTGTAAGAAGGTAGAAGACATTTTGATCGATAAAAATGCAAATCTCTTTAGAGCACCTTTCAACACCATCTATGTAAAAACAGAAGAGAACAAAAAATGACTAAAAATAACAAATGACAAACACATACAATGCATCTGTTAGTTGCTTCCTGGCCTACTTTCATAAAACAGAAAGAAAACAGGTGTCTGGCAAATCAATCTTCATAAAAGCTTAGCCTTTGTGCTCTTCTGCCCTGTAGTCCACTGCATCGTGTAACCCTAACAATGCTGAATGTTACCACCAGTTCTTTACACACACACAAATACACTTTTCTTAGAACTTGTGTTAAATGAGCATATGGTTAATTATAACACTGGAGTGGCACTTCACACTCCTCTACATTTGTGTGCAAGAAGATTTATATGGGACAAGAGTAGGAAGCAGACAGAAGAAACAATGCACTCCTTTCTCAGACTGACATATCATTAGAAGGAGGAGTTTAGGGGACAGGCTTGGGACAGCTTCTAATCTAAAAGGAACAAAAAGTTACTAGGGTCCCAGGGCTGGTATGAAGGTGCAGTTCCTAGAAGCCAAGTGGTTAGAACTGAAAACAGTGAATAAACTAGATTCAAATCTGTCCTCTTTCCAAGACTGAGCAAGAAGCTGAACCCCAGTCTCCTGCTTCTCAAGGGCTTGCCTAACAACTGGGCTTCTAGGATATCTTGGGACACACTTTCTTTCTGTAAACCAAAGACTATTGAATTACGGAACAGGTAAAATAGGAGAATCAGAGGGAATATACAATGTAGCGATTAGGGCATTCTTCTGGATGGTTCAGCTCCCTGCTTCCAAACAGGCAGAAGATTGAGTTTCCACATCCTATGGGGCTTTTGAATAAAAACCAGTGTGGGGCAACCCGGTGTCAGTGCTTAATTCCAGGAAAGGTTCATGGCTGAAGGAGGTATGTGAGTCTTTGAGTTACTAATATCCTCTTAAGTTTCTCCTAAGTATGTCATAATAGCTAGTTTCTTTGGCTCCCTGGTAGTATGTTGGTTTCTGAGGATCCATTCTGAGAAGCCTAACTTGCCCTATATCTGAAAATAAAACTAAGCAACAGGGCAGGTGATGTTAGAAAACCTCACTGAAACATTACAGTGCCTTTGTGAACCTAGCCCAAGAAGGTGCAAATATCTATTTCCTTGAACATAAGAGGAATCAAATGACAAGATATCTTTCCGTTGCCCACAGTTCCAAGCCTCTTTGTCAGCTTTTAAACCAAATTTCTTGTTATGCAACTTCTTATGGTAATGCTCCCAATGCTTCTATGGCTTCATTTCATTTTCACCTGCTGTCTTCTTCAGGCATGTTTGTCCTTCTCCTCCCTTCAAGTCACACATACTTCTATCAAAAAAGTACCCACTTGAACTTCTGCATCTATACAGTTCCTTAAGTGGCCTGTGTTTTGAACAGTGACATATGTCTGTTTTGGTGGAAGGCCCCTGTGGTTCTGTTTACATGGGTCTATAAAGGAGCTTATACGCTCCTTACAATGTTTTAAATGAAGACTGTGAATGATGGCTCTTAGTTGCGATGAGGCTTAACACAAGCAGAACAACAATGTAAAGCATAAACATAAGATAGGAAAAAAATGTTAAACCAGGAGTCAGCAATGTTTTTGGACTGAGTGCCAAAAATCTCTGCAACCTTGACTTGGAAGATATTAGCATGCCAGGGGCAGATGGCAGGGGGAGCTGTAAAGGCTCTAGGTGCAGATTTCATGCCCCTCAGCTCCACTGGAGGAGGGTGTGTGTGGGTGTGTGGGTGTGGGTGTGTGTGTGTGTGTGTGTGTGTGTGTGTGTGTGACTGGAGGGGGCACTGGGAGTGGGCCCTGCACAGCCATCTTTGCCCCCAGGGATGGGGGCTGAATACAAGGCAGAGCCTAAAGGTACCCACCTCCTGCCTGCTCCCCTGCTCCCCCATGTGCACATGTATGTGTGCACACGCACACACACACACAGGCTCATGCCTCCCTTCCTCCCTCCTGCTGCAGCACAGAGCATCAAAATTTCTCCTCCTCCTTCCCCACCAACGGTGACAGGGTGGGTGCAGGGTGACAATGTGCTGAGGTGGGCACAGGGGCATGAGTAGAAGCAGGGAACTCCTTGGGGGATGGGCTAGATGATGCTTATAGATGCCAGGGAGTGAGTGATCTGTGTAGCAAGATGCAGAGGCAAAGTAGAGCCACTGCTGAGCACTGTTGAGCACTGCTGCCACCACCGTAGCTGCTACTACTGTCCCTGCACCACCCCTAACCCCAGAGCCATTGCAGGGGCCCCAACACACCCAGCACCACCATGACACAGACATTCATGGCTGTGGTGAGGTTCCTGATTCCTGTGCTGTCTCTTGACTGCTGCCACACGCAAATTCGTGCCATGGGGTTGGGGTGGGAGCTAGGGAAAGTGCCCAGAGCCCAGCACAGAGTATTACCTACAGCAGGAGCCAGGGCAGAAACAGAGGAGGGGCTGGGGGGTGGGGGAGGATTACGTGCTGGGGCCTTCCCTGGTCCTGAAGGTACACACTATGCTACACACCTCAGCCCCCACCATACTCCATTGCCAGCTGCAGTCCTGGGAGCCAGAGCCAAAGCTACTGCTGCTGCTTCAGCTGGAGCCTCCCACACAGGGGAGGGAGAACGGGGAGCTCCAGCTGTGTTGTCCCTGGCCCTTTCCCCACTGCGTACCCTGAGATGTGTGTGAAGCCACCACCACCATGGAGCTGAGCTCCAGACCCCAATGCAGCTGTTTAGAGCCTGCTTGCCACCTGCTGCAAGCAGCCCAGGCTCTGGGCCGACCCCTCCCACCTGCTACAGAGTCCAGGCTGTTCACAGCAGGCTACAAGCAGGCTACAGGCAGCTGCAACAGGCAGCCCCCATGGCTCTGCTGGTGCCCTCACTTCCACCCCCGCCCCCTGCCCCGAGCCCTCCCAACCCTGCTGGTGCCTCACTCCCCCCACACAATCCCTCAGCCCTGTTGGTGCCCCTCATTTCCCTGCCATAGCCCCTGCTTCCCCAGCCCTGCCAGATGGGGCCTCCACCTGCCAGAGCTCTGGAGCCAAGGACCCAGGTCTGCAGCTCCAGCCCAGGGGAGGTCGTGGCTGTTGCAGCACAGTGGAGCCCTGCTTCCCCACTGCTGCGGGCTTGGACGAGGGTGGGCTGGCCCCCCACTGCTGTACACACTCCTGGGAGAGGGCAGGGGGGAACCCATGGCATGCACACAGGTCCTTAACCCCTCACCCCAGCCTTGGATCAACTCCAAGAGGCTCCAAGATCTAAGGTGACCACTGCCTTGGAGTGAGAGACTTTAAGGGCATGTCCAGATGAGCGTGGCCATGCAGTATGTGGCACAGCACACACATTTGCAGCACCACATACTACACAGTCCAGTGTTCTTCGCACTGCAAGTGTGCGCTGCCCAAGCGTACACTGCTCCATTTTTTTTCCTGTGGGTTTTTTTTGACCCCTGGATATCTAGGGATCAAAAAAAACCCAAAGAAAAAAAACAGAACAGTGGACACTCAGGCAGCGAGTGCTGCTGAAAAGTGGAGCCAGGCCACCCAGAACCATGTTGCAGCTGCTAGCAAGGCTCTGCCCGGCAGGATTGCTGTGGCTGTAACACCAGGAGGCCCCCAAGACCCCAGGTCAGGCTGCTGGCCCAGCCTCCTCTACCACCCCCAGGGTAACTTGCCATGTGCCAAAGCATGCATGGCACAGGGGTTCCCTGGAGACAAGTAGCTGTGGCACAAGGTGCGCCATTGCTAGTTGTCCCCAGAAACCAAACATCCATGCACATTTAGACATGCCCTAAGAGAGTAATCCAAAGGATTTTGAAAAGCAACTTGTTTCCAGTGTATAAGTACCTTCACCAAGAGAAAACACCAGGTACTGAAAGTCTCTTTAATCTAGCAGAGAAAAGAGTAAAAAGAACCAATGGCTGCAAAGCCAGACAAATTAAAAATAGATACCCATTTTGTAACAGGAATTCATTAACCATTGATGAATTCTCCCTATCTTGATGCATTCACCTCAAGACTCAATACCCTTCTGGAAGATGATTTACTCAAACTAAAGTTACTTGGCTTAATATAAAGATAACAGAGTGAAATTTAACATTTGATATACAATTGATCACACTAGATGACCTTGTAAGTCCTTTCTTAACTTCTTGCCTGTGATTCTATAATAGAAAAAAAGGAGAAGGAATGGAATATCTCAGAGACTTCCACATTACAGACTTGTCTTGTCATGCCTTGCATGTTACTAGTTATTAGTCAGAATTAAGTGCACAGGTATTGTGGAACAGAGATAAGTACGGACCATTTTCTCTCCATGCATGCAGCCTGGCAAAAATGTTTCAATGATGGAGTATACACCCAGTAACATACTGCTATCATACTAAAATGCAGCCCAATATTTCCATAGGGGTTGCTGAGGTCCCAAGCTGGTTACTGCATTTGCCACTAGCTGCCAAAAAACTCTTGTGTAAAAACCTTCAATACAGAGAGGACACCCTGCAGTAGCCCATCCTACGAATTGTATGTTTCTTACACAAGAAGTGCAGCCCATATGCTCTATTATCCTTTTCTGCTGGTTTCCCCAGTTAAGGGCATGATATAGCCTGCAAGATCTAATCAAAGCATGGTAATTCAGTGATGAAGAAAATAAAGCAGTATATAATAACCTGGAGAAAGACATTCCGTCATTTGGAAAAGAAAAGTCACAGTCCTCTTAGAGTAACATGACAGTGGAATGAGTGACCTATCTCAACATGTGACATCAGCCTTTCAACTTATGTCAGGTGAACTGAGGATTTTATAATGTCTCTTTAAAGGTCCTTTCATGGGCCACTGTCTTCTGTCTTTGCTTAGACCACAGCTGAGTAGTAACAGCAGTTAGTGTTCCCAGCCCTCTGAAGGGCAGGGTTTGTTTTGGTTTTTTTTTCTTTTCTTGTTTTTGTTTTTGAAGACCAAGTTGCACTAAGAAATATGTGATTTTTAAAAATGCATGCATTTTCCATTAAAAATGGAATCTAATTTATTTTAAACAGGCACCATTAAGACGTCATCATTGACCTGCTTCAACCACACAGTTGGGGTCAGAAAAACATGAATATGTTCTAAATCAAAGAAATGATTGTCCTTTAAAAATGAAAAAAGAAAGAAAGAAAGAAAGAAAAAGAAGGCATTTATAAGTTAGGAATACCAATGCATGGCAGATAGGAATATTTCCATGAGCTAGAATTTCCAATTTTTAGAACCAAAAAGAATCAGCAGACCATACAGTCAGCCTGCCCACTGCTCATGGGGCAAAGGATTTCAATGATCAAAAAAAAAGATTTAACCTGCCCAGAGTTCAGCAGTACCTTGCTTCCCAGCATAATAGATAATGGAGAACATATATCCCAGGACTGTGGTAAGAACTGGTTTACAATAGATTATGGGTTCAAAGTCTTGCTTTTTTACATGCTCTGTGGCGATATAGTAAGACAGCCAAGATGCTGAAACCTCAATCTCCTTTGAAGTTGTCTTCTATAACAACTATGAAGTTAAATCTTTCAGGTTAAATCTTCCCCCAAGCATGTTCTCAGAAGGGCTCTGTCGGTAACTGGCCAAGATTGAAACTTCCAATGCTTTCAGAACAAAAACGGAGAGGCTCAAATCATAGCCCACCTTTCCCACAAGGAAATAAATAAAGCAGGAGGAGAAGAACAGAGGTGTGCAAGCCCAATGATTCCCTAAGAACCACAAAGCATACCTAAAAAAACCCTATTAGCAATAGCAGAAGAGTGGGGAATTCATAGCTCCATGGGACTTTATTCTATGGAAGTGTGGATTGTAAAGTGTTCTGATATCAATCTGATATCACTGGCATAAAGATTTAGAGATATATAGACAGATTATATTGATAGGCACATAGTTTGCTGTGCTACTGATGGTCTACTTGTGAAAATATGTACCCCATTTCTCACTGCTTTCTCATGTGTACACTGGGTGGGATTTCCAAAGGTGTTTGGATTGATCCATCTTAACTTCTGCAAAAGATCATGAACGCACTTTAACTCAAAACTAACACCACATCTGTCTGTTTTACTTGACCTGATATAAGTAGATGTCCTTGAGTGAGCATATCAGATTAGTAAACAACAGCCAAGTCACTATTGTTATCAGTTTAACTTAAAAATAAAATCAGACTATTTTTTGCATTTACTTCAGATAGGATTGACTGCAAACTGGTAGGAAACAATAGGGAAATGGAGTTTTGCAAGGTGTACTAGAGATGAATAATTGCAGATTCATAGATTTTCAATGAACCTATCAGTTTTAAAGCTATGAATGAAAATTGCATATATACCTGCATTTCTAGGGATACTACAATTATGAAAGTAAAGGTACAATCAAAGCTTGTCTTCCTGGGAGAACATGTATTCAAGCAAACAAGAATTTAGCATAAATCCTATTGACTTCAACAAAACATACAAATATAACCTCCTAATCAACTTAACGTCTCAGTTCTGGAACAAAGTAAGAGGCATTCTCACTTAAAAGGAATAACAGTGTATTTGAAAACCTGGAATCTTTCTTTTTGATCCCCACATCTGTAATTTCAGGTAGCGGTAAAAAATAGTATATTTGAGCAATGATGTTGTACAAATATTTCCAAAAATCTGAATCTAGCTTTCCAAATGTAAGAAATACTGATCCAAATTCAATATATTCAACTATCTACAGTGGATGTTTAATTAGTTTGATCATAAATAAGTCTAAAGAAATATTTAATAAAAAATGTATCAAACCTTATCAAGTCTATATCTTGTAAGAGGTGCCTACAGTGGTTTACAGCACCCAATCTATATTCATGTAGATATCTTATGATTTAAGCTGGCTAAGCGTAGACTGAGTTCAGCACATACAGCTTCTCACCACTTTGGGAGCTGCACAGGTTACCTGATGCAAGTAACTCAGGGTGGGAGTCGGGGCAGAGGGGACTGGGAAGGCTAGCAGGTCTGCAGGGAGGAGTGGTTAGGGTTTAGCAAGTATGGGCAGAGGGTGTGCATGGGGGCAGGTTTGCCTGGTCAGAGGAAGGAGGGGATTAAAAATAGCCCAGTCAATCTGAATGTAACATCTGTATGTATCCAATGTAATTTAATTTATTCACTGATTCACAAACCACTCACCAGTGGGTATGATAGATACAGTAGTGTTTGTAGGAGATAAAAATCCAAGGGGAAAACTAAGTGCAATGTCCAAAAGATCAATTGTGAGAAGAAAGGTTTGTGCCAACCTGCAGCCCCAGAAACTGGCACAAGAAGCAAGGGTAAGTTCTCACTTTTATATAGAATATCATAGGGGTTTAGGTCACAAGCCATTGGGCCAACAGGAGGGAACAAATAAAAGGTAAAAAAAAAAAAAATCAAACACAGTTGATGATACACTCAGCACCTTAATATCCACCCTTCAACAGCAGCCTGCAGCTGCCCCCAAGTCTGAGTCCAGCTCCTTCAGTCCACAGTCCTGGCTGACTGAGCCAATAAGATTTCCAATTCCACTGTGAACTCTTCTGCATAGGACTGACCAGGTTTCATGTGCATGCTGCTGTCCCTTCCTCTTACTCCAACTTCAAGTTTCTTCTTTCTTTTTCCCTTGTTCCCCCTCACCAGCCCTTGAGTTTTTTAGGAGTCATTGTCCAAATTAACAGTTATCACAGCTCTGCCGATTGCCGCGTGGCTCCTCCTGCAGTTACACACGTTACATTCACGTTACACACTTACCAGTGGACGTGATAGATACAATATTGTTTGCGGGAGATAAAAATCCAACTGCAAAACTAAGTGCAATGTCCAAAAGATCAACTGTGGGAAGAAAGGAACCTATTGGGAACTGGGGTTCTCTCTCTGCTACCTAAAAATAGTCAGAATGGCAGTTATCGCTGAAAACTGGCAGGAGGGAAGACCCTATTAGATGTCACCTGAGTAGCCCTAATACCCCATAGGAATGAAAGGCTACTGTTCCAAGGTGCCATGAATGCACTGTCACCCCACAGCCTGTTGGTAGACTAGGGGAACCACCCTTCCCATCTTGCAAAAAAACTCGATCATTCTACCATAAGATTTTTGCTGAAACTTATTTGGTGCGAACAGTTAGATAGCGACATTAAAATGCCTAAGAGTGATCTTGTCAGTGTGATTATACTGGTGCCTAGC
The DNA here is from genome assembly GCA_030014935.1 of Caiman crocodilus. NCBI lineage: Eukaryota > Metazoa > Chordata > Crocodylia > Alligatoridae > Caiman > Caiman crocodilus. The sequence goes on from JAGPOW010001918.1 coordinate 33,677,221, forward strand.
ACATGGTAAATTCAGAATCTGCTTAACATTCTTTGCAGCTAACAGTTTTTACTTCTTTAGTTTCATGATAAGGGCTGTGATTTTGGAACAAGAAGGTGGGGTCTTTATCCCTGTTGTTTCCAGGGAGTAACCATGGTGTAAAGCCATTACAGATATGAAATTCTAAAGGAATTCCTGACAATGTCTAATGTAAGCTACTTTAAAATTAAAGTACCAGGAGGCTTGTGCCGTTCAGAATGTAATGAGGAAAGCAAACATTAGCTAGACTCCATCCTTTCTCTGTTTGCAGTAGAAAGGTTTTTATTGTGAGTAAATATCAAATTAACAGTTGTATATGACAGCAAGGGGAGCTTGAAGCAATTGACTGGGACATAGTAAGCAGCCATGTTTAATTACCTACTTACATACATCTGAATCCATTGTAGAAGATTCATGTTTAAAAAACAACTTTGGCTCTAAGCTGCAACTTCAAACATCACACTATTACTTTCCGGGATGGAATATTCTGGGATGGAAATTTGTGTGTGCGTGCATCTGGACTGGAGATGTCTCAGCACTGGAAAGAACACTTTCCTGGGGATGGAATAAATATTTTTAGTTCTCACTTCCAAGGCTGTTTAGGAGGACTTTCATGTATGACCAGCTGAAAAAGATGGAACATGATACCTTCAGCAGAAGACAGTTATGTGGAGCACTGGCTAAGCATTCATCTTGTGGGCCTTCTTCATTTTGTTTTTAAACTAAGACAGAGTTCCAGATTCTGATTACATTTATTTTATCTTTCCTGAAAATTCATTTTTCCACTGTCTAGAGTGAGATCATAGTAATATGACCCAGTGCTTACCTCCCCAAATCTACTAGGCATGTCACTAACAGCAAGGAATAGGGTCGCTTCCAAAAAAGCCTGAAATAAAAACAAAAGAAGTGTAAGCTAAAAATCTGGTATCTCCTGCCTTGCCTTCATTACAGTTATATTACGGTACACTACTTGCATATATTAAATTGACTGGCAAATGATTGTGAATGATTTTGACCCCATTTGTAAGTATACTGGCCCCTGGCTGTATGGAGGTCACTGCCGCAGGTGCGGTAGGCCTGGGAAGTTCCAGAACCTCTGAACTATTGGCCTGTGGTGTGAATGCACATGCACAATTGAGGAGAAAGTGCAAGAATGCAGCAGCGAGCATGTGCAAGTGAGATGCCAATCACCTGTGGCTTCTGAAACCTGTTGTGGGGGGGTGTATAAATGGAAAGAGTGTGAGGGGTGCAGTTTGGTCTGTGGGTTGTCAGGTTCGGATTGTAGTTTCTGAGTTTTGGATGGTGGTGTGAGCCTTATTCTGCGGATTTGTGGAACTTGTGAATCAAGTGCATCTGGAGATTGAGGGACAGCCGAGCTGCGTGATTTCCTCAGTTTTCATTGCCTCAGATAGAGAGCTGAAGTCAGTTGGCTCCCGAGAACAAGTCCTGATCAGTGTGAGCAGCTGCCAGTTTCTATGTGCATATCACCCAACCCCTGGATGCAGTATTGTGACTAGGTAAGACCTTAAACCCTCCAGCTGTAAATATTTGTACATAGTGGTTTTAGTTCTAGTGTGCCGTTAGTTGTTAATTGTATATTATGTCAATAAACTGTGTATTCATTTCAGTTGTATTCAAATTTAAATGTTTAATTTATGCAAATTTGCTAATTGGCTTCAGGCAGTGCAGTGACAGATCTGCAAATACTTCAAGTGTGACAATTGTGCCCATCCCTTAATTTGGAGCTCTGGGACCTAATCAAGCTAATTAGTGTTTCTGAAGGGCTCTCAAAGTCTCCATCTAACAGCAGGAGGGTAGAAGTTGGGAAATGGGTCCATCCCACTTTCCACATGGAAAAAAATATTCTAATACCCTCAGTTTGAGTATAACCTTCCTTCCTGAAGAGCCCTAGTGAAATCAACTGGACTGATGTACACTTACAGTGCCTTCCTGGTAGACAGGAGGAGGGCAAAAACTAATACCCCAAGGTTGCAGATGTTGACTGAGGTGGGCTAATGATGCTGCTGGGACTTAAACCTGGAGGTTCCTAGCTAGAGAGTCTTGCCTCTCCACTCAGAGTCAGATAGATCACCATATTTGAGGCCAGGAAGGAATTTTACCCTATAGTCAGACTGACATAGACTGTGGGAGTTTTTGCCTTTCTCTGTAGTGAGAGACGTGGTCCTCTTTCTGGGAAGCATATTTTAACCTTTGCAGCAACAGGATGTTGGCCACCAGGGTCCCCCTACTTTACTAGTGGCAAATTAGGGTAAGTCTTGTGCTATGTCTAGCGTTGACAGCCTGGTATTGCTAGGAGAATAGACAATGGATTTTTATAAGGTGGTTTGGAGGTAGGTGATCCTACCTCTGGCAGGATCATCCATCTGACTTTTAACGGCCCCTTCCAGCCCTACTTCTCTATGACTCATTCAGAGATTGCTGCTGATGGTATTTATATTGAACAAACTGAGTTCCCTATTCTCTTTCCGCCATTCATTTCTTATGTTTTTATACTCCCCCTTTCTCTCCCCTCCCCTCTCCTGATGTTTATTTCCTTTCCTTCCACATAACAGAGTATTTAACTTGGAGGGCAAATAAATACCCTCCAAGGGTATTCAAAGGCTTCAAATACCCTCCAAGTTGATTCAAAGGCTTCCTGAAATCAATGAATGTTCTTCTATTGATTTCAGTGGGGTTTGTATACTCCTTGCCCTATCATTACACAGTCTTCAAGGCTGTGGCTAGACCAGTTTGTGACCAGAATTGGTTTTTTTTGGATCACCATGAAATGTGGCGTTTCCTATATCTTTTCTAGTCATTGGCTTGTTCTCAGAATGTATTCTCCTTATTCATGTAAAACTTCAGTAGAAGTTTTGTCTGATTATTAAAAATGCTGTTTTGCGCTTGCTTTCTGGACTGGTACACTACAGAATTATGATTTACCCATAATTTAAACGGAACTATGATATATAAAGAACTTTCCTACCTAATACTTCTGAAATTAGTTGTGAGCTTGCTGAATTTTGAGTTACACATGGGGATAAATGTCTCATAAGTGATGGATGGAAAACGGAGTCTGGAATTCAATCTGTGTATGAAATAACAATTGTAGTTAGTAATTATGTTGATACATACCATAATATTGATAATGCTTGCAAAAATATGGATCCAGAATATTAACTAACCATACAAGAGATGAATTTATTAGTGAAAAAATAGTTAGAATTAAAGACCAACAGATACTTCTTAGGATCACCTCTGAGGCTGCCACCCAGACCGGGCCCCTGGGGGGCTCCCTGTCCACCTCTCCCACCCTGGTTGGGGGTGCTGGCTGGGTGGGGCTCCCGGGGGCCGGGGGGATGCCTGAGGCGGCCCCTGGCTGCCCCTCTTGTGGCCAGCTTCAGGCCCTGGAGGGGCGGCTGCGGGAGCTCCAGGCAGAGGTGAGCAGGCTGAGGGGGATCCGGGA